>CM070565.1:45562782-46012562 GCA_036346405.1 Phyllostachys edulis
TCAAGACCTCCTCGAGGGTGATACGCGGCTTCATCAGGACCACTCAAGACCTCCTCGAGGGTGCTACGCGGCTTCATCAGGGCCGTCCAGGACCTCCTCAGGAACATTTGCACACCTTCATCAGGGCCATCCAAGATTTCCTCAGGAGCGCTACGTGGCTTCATCACGGCCGTCCAAGACCTCCTCAAGAGCACTTGCGCGCCTCTATCAGGACCGCTCAGGACTTCTCCAAGAGCGTTACGCGGCTTCATCAGGGCTTTCCAACCCTTTTGCTTCCCTGGTTGAGTTCAAAAATCTTGCCTAGACATCACCGCTGCCTCAACACCACGACAAGCTCTGCCTAGGTGTTGCGCGCTGTGGTTTTCGGAAAAGTTGAACCCTAACGTCGCGTGGGTTCGATATTGCCGATATCTATCAAACCGTGTGTTGGTGCTTCTTCATGTCATATTTTTGCGTCAACAGAAACTAGTGCTAATAATTTTCATTTTTAGTGAACTTTATATTAAAATTGGTTTCAAACTTGTCTCTGTAGCAGAGAGTATTATTTTGGAAAATGATCCTTAACTCTATTATTTTTACATTAGAAAAAGGCTGACAACTTTGAAAATGCATAACTAATTCATAAAAACTCCAAATGAGATGAACTTGTAATAATATTCTCTATTTATCTATATAATCCTTGTATCCCCTAACATTCTACAAATTTTGACCAAATAATTAAATTACATGAAATAAGACATATTGAAATCTAAAATTCAAAGTGCTATAACTTTCACATAATAACTCCAAATGGAATAATTCTTTCACCTAAATTCATATAAAATCATGCACTAGCCACTGTAGGAAAACCATGAATTTTTGAGCAATTTTATTTTTCAAGTATTTCTAGGTGTTTATCGATATCGTTAATTCTAAAGATTCCGAGGCTATAGATATTGACTCATACGCCATCGAGAGTGAACAACTGAACTACCAGCGTGGCAAGCATCATTTGAAATTTCTTTTGCATCATATTTGATCTTAGTTTTGGTTAAGTTAGTGCAATAATAATTGCTTGCATGCTATTTTGATAATGTCGCTATTTGTGTGATGTGTAGAATAGTTATATCCCATTCATTGAGGTTAATCTTGAATTATTCTAGTACCACCTGCTTAAGATAGGATTGTGTGAATTATATTGTTCGGATTTGCTTAGCCATGCAAGTCTAGAAACGGTAGTTTGATTGTCGGGAATAACCCGACAATTATGCGAAACACTCACTTTCTTATATTCATTTTATTTCAGATCTTCGTATCTATTTTATGAGATAAATTTTGTCATTTTAAATGAGTTTTGGGGTCTGAACAAGTGATTGCTTGTGAGGGTGCCTTCGTGCACGAGATCGGGTATGTGGATGTCTTATCTAGGCCATTAAGGACCGAACTTTGGTAACGTCGTTGATTTAAGTACACTCGTGCTGCCACACGCGAGATATGGGTACTGTACGGTCAAGTAGGGGGAATGTTTTATTGGGTGAAGTCCCATTGTGGTGTAAGGGCACTTGTGTTGATCATTTGTTCGTAGGAGCCGATGTAATTTTCTATAGTGTGCAAGTGAGCACCATTTTTCATCATTTATATTACATCGGTATTTCCAATACAACTTGTGAGCCCCCTAGCAAGTGCTATCAGTCGCTTGTACTAGGTACGGAAACATCTCATATGGGGGACCTAACTCAATAGAATTTTCTTGCCAAAAACGACTGTATCTCGATTCTCGCCGGCCAGCATACCAAAGGAAGTGTGTCATTATTCACTACTACAAAAAGGCTAATAATGGACGCCTCATCAGAGACAGTTGACCAAAACCATCTGTATTAAATACAATCACAGACGGTTTTGATTTACCGACCGTCTGTGTTACTGGCTACGCTAAAAACCGTCTGTGAAGAAGTAATATCACAGACGGTTCATGTTGAAAACCGTCATTAAGTATCACGAGGCGGTCGCTCAACAAGAACCGCTCGTGATACTAAATATCACAGACGGTTCTTGTTCAGAACCGTCTGTGATACTTCACAAATGGTTTTCAACATGAATCGTCTGTGACTTCCTGTCCTCATCAAAGACGGTTCGTATTAAAAACCGTCTGTGATAAGTATTTCTGATTTTACCATGGCTTGAATTCACTAACACTCCGATTTTACCATGGCTTGAAATCACTAACACTCTGATTTTACCATAGCTTGAAATCACTAATACTTCGATTTTACCATGCCTTGAGTTAAAACTATTAGAATAGCCATGTCCACGGTTATGGACAACCACTTGAGTTTGGGAGTTACTATCGTTAGACTTTATATTTTAATTGTGGGTAAACTCGGTATTCAGCATGAATGGGATGTTCATGCATTTTGTTGAATCAAAGTGGGCTACCACTATGGTGTTTATTTAATTCATTTATTCTCCAATTTATCACTTATTCCCATGCTTTACTTCAACTTCAAATCTGTTTTCAAAATGGCAATTGATAAACTAGTATGTGTGGGATGAGAGTTGTTGCGTCTTTCGCAAAACTAAGCCAATATGAGCAAGCCATCCTTTGGAACAACCTCTAGCATAACTAATTTTTATTTGTGTAAGACTTGCGAGTACATTTGTACTCAACCCGAAAGCTGCAATTTCAGGTGAGGAAGACTTTGAGCCCGATGAGCTCGTTAGTGTCGATTTAGGCGACACTGACGAGTAGTGCTATTATTTAACTCCCAGTAGGTTGCCGATGGGTTATGGGGCATACCATGCTGGACTTTTGGTTTATTTATATTGCTTTTGCTGTTACTTTATGGTCTTATTTGAATTTGTCCGGTCGGCCACTTGTAATAGTTATAGACTTGAATTTGGCTGGACTATGAATTGCTTTAATGGATTTTATGGTGGCCTATGTGCCTTTGTGTTTTCATCTGGTGTTAAGTTTTGTGCATTTTCATTGCCATTTTGCATGCTGGATCAAGATATTCTACTTGCTGTCCCAAAATTTCATTTGCACTCATTTGTGTCTATCTCTCGTTTGTTTTCTAACCATCCTTGTGACAACAGGATGACCGGCCTAATACTCATTCAAGGCCTCGACAAGAGGAAGGGTCACCACCTCCACGTACTCGCTCAGCTACCATGGATGAGCTATACACACGTGGAGAGGGTGCTGAGCCCTCCCAAGTCACAGACGGTTTTTAATACAAACTGTCTGTGATAAGATACATATCATAGACGGTTCTTAATACGAACCGTCTGTGATAAGTATCTTATCACAGATGGTTCGTATTAAGAACCGTCTGTGATATGTCGTCACCGACGGTTTTTGTATGAAACTATCTGTGATTCGTAGCGCGGGAATTCAAAAAATTTTGAACGCGTGCGCGGGAGGCAAAATGTTTTGGCACTGTTCTTATATATTATAGCCACCCCAGCCTTGTCTTCCATCAGTCTCTCCCTCTCCTCTCCCCTCCCCACACCGAGCTCCGGCAACCACCCTCGATTCCCCGTCACGGTTCGGCGAGGGGACATAGCCGATGACGACGACGAGGAGGGATGCGGAGGAGCTCCTTGTCTGCCGCAGGAGGTACACTGCCGGAAGGTACATGTACATCCCCATAACATACACAATTTGTTGGTTGTTTGTTGTAAAGAAAATTATCTTAATTTTGTGTTACCTAAGGTCGGAGCGCCGCTGGAGGTTTTCAGTCGTCTCTCCTTGCCGACGAGCTTGAGTCGAACTCGATGACATGCAAGAATATCTTGTGATATGCTGGTGAGGTACAGATATGAGCTCACAAGACCAATCCAAGAAGTCGATGAGTTCTTTAGGAGCTTGGAGGCATAGATGGTTTCTAGTTAGTTTAACTTTGTAAATTTATTTTTTTCCATTCAGAGGGGACGTTGTGAAACCTTTTGGTTTCTCTTTCCTATAATGTGTTTGCCATCAGAATTTTAATTGGATTTTAGTTGTCTTGCTAGAGGTTGCATATGGAAACTACTGTCTAGCAATTGATTGGTTTGGCTTAAAATTCGATTTTTTTTGCAATAGAAAAACTATCACAGACGGTTCTAAATAAGAACCGTCTATGAATAGATATCCTGAGCGGTTCTCAACAAGAACCATCTGTGACAGTAATTATCACTGAGCGGTTCTTATTCGTAACCGTCGTGATCTTTAATGACGGTTCAAAAACCGTCTGTGATGACCTCATGTCATCACTGACCCATAAACTCAGACTGCTCACAAAACCATCTGTGATGACGTTTTTGAACCGTCTGTGAAGATCTTTTCTGTAGTAGTGATTCCGGAGGCTTACGGGCTAATCGAGTCATGTGGGTAAAGTAGTACACCTCTGTAGAGTTAAAACTATTAGAATAGCCATGTCCATGGTTATGGACAACCGCTTGAGTTCGGGAGTTACTATCGTTAGACTTTGTATTTTAATTGTGGGTAAACTCGGTATTCAGCATGAATGGGATGTTCATGCATTTTGTTGTATCAAAGTGGGCTGCCACTATGCTGTTTATTTAATTCATTTATTATTCAATTTATTACTTATTCCCATGCTTTACTTCAACTTCAAATCTGTTTTCAAAATGGCAATTGATAAACTAGTATGTGTAGGATAAGAGTTGTTGCGTCTTTCGGAAAACTAAACCAATATGAGCAAGCCATCCTTTGGAACAACCTCTAGCATAACTAATTTTTATTTGTGTAAGACTTGCGAGTACATTTGTACTCAACCCGAAAGCTGCAATTTCAGATGAGGAAGACTTTGAGCCCGATGAGCTCGTTAGTGTCAATTTAGGCGACACTGACGAGTAGTGCTATTATTTAACTCCCAGTCGATTGCTGATGGGTTATGGGGCATACCATGCTTGACTTTTGGTTTATTTATATTGCTTTTGCTGTTACTTTATGATCTTATTTGAATTTGGCCGGTCGACCACTTGTAATAGTTATAGACTTGAATTTGGCTGGACTATGAATTTCTTTAATGGATTTTATGGTGGCCTATTTGCCTTTGTGTTTTCATCTGGTGTTAAGTTTTGTGCATTTTCATTGCCATTTTGCATGCTAGATCAAGATATTCTACTTGCTGTCCCAAAATATCATTTGCACTCATTTGAGTGTATCTCTTGTTTGTTTTCTAACCATCCTTGTGACAACAGGATGACCGGCCTAATACTCGTTCAAGGGATCGACAAGAGGAAGGGTCACTACCTCCACGTACTCGCTCAGCTACCATGGATGAGCTATACACACATGGAGAGGGTGGTGAGCCCTCCCATCAGCAAAATCCGCGAGGTGGTCCACAGGAAGAAGTGCTTCCACCACCGCCCACGATGGCAGAGGTCTTGCCTCAAATTGAAAGAAATAGCATGGATCAAACGCGGATTCTAGAGGCCATTGCCCGCAACACATCTCCAACACCTAGACCATCGGGACCCCGAGCTCACGGAGGACTCGCTGATTTTCAGCGAACTAATCCACCGACCTTCTCCTGCACAGAAGACCCTATGGAGGCGAAGGACTGGCTCCGCACCATAGAGAAGAAGTTGGCGATCGCTCAATGCACCAGCATTGAGAGGGTTCTCTTCGTTAGCTATTAGTTGGAAGGCGCCACAAGCGCATAGTGGGATAACTTCTTCGCCATGCAACCAGAGGGACGAGTCCCGATTTGGGATGAGTTCCAAGCGGCCTTCCACGATGCTCACATCCCTGACGGTGTGTTAATGATCAAGCAGCAACAGTTCCTTGCCCTTAAGAAAGGGAAGAAGAGAGTTACAGAGTGTGACGACCCAACCTGTGATATACCGCAAGAGGTCTGGGAGGACCATTTTTTTTTGCGCTGCGGTACCACCACAGAGAGGTGTGGTAGCACCGCTCGGTGCATTCCCGAGGAGGTATGCCAGGACCTCCTGGAGGTCTTGGACCGCAACTGACCTCCCAGGAGGTCTTTAGGACCTCCTGGAGGTCTTTGCTCACCACCCCACGGTAGCACCTCCAGGTATATCACTAGAGAGGTCCGACAGGACCTCCCAGGTTAAGTCCCGTAGGACCTCCTGGAGGTCCTGCCCCTGTGCATCCGAGCTAGTCCCAGGACAACAGAAGCTAGCTCACACAAGAACACAAGCTAATATCATAACCACGAGGTCAAACAAAGATGAAGCAGACAAATTACTTAATATAGCAGGACCTTATGGTCAAGCTTGTTAACAAGAGGTCTGCCACTGAGGGCTTACAAAACCAACAAGGACTTACAACTGGCAACAAGGAGCTCTAGGGCTCCAACACCAAAAGCACGTAAAAGCCAGCCAGCAAGCACCACAGTCGTCGGGTGGAGGACGCCCTAGGCAAATGGATCGTCAAGAACTCCTCCTCAAAGAGGTCTCAGACCGCCTCGCACTTGATCATCTTCATAATGCATTGACACGGGGCTTAAGCCATGAGTACTTTGAATGTACTCAAGAAGTCACAGGAGCAATTGTGCAATAATATTCATGCAAGGGCTTACCAATTGAGAGTCAGAAGGTTAGTTTATGCAAAGCCAAGTTTTGACAATAATAACAATAATAGATTGAAAAGCAGCAAGGTAAAACAATAATACATAATAGATTTGATGATTGAAAAAGTGGAGGGAGCACCAACTCACATCCACAACAAAAATAGGGGAGGTCTGGTCACACCAAAGGGCCGATCCTCACCCAAAAACCACTCTAGAGCACCCACTCCAGAGGTCCGAACCACCTCCTGACCACCACCCGAGCCAACCCCGACCCCTCCGAGCCGGCCAAGGTCTCTTCGAGGCAAAGCCAAGGCTTCTCACTGCAGTGTCCAAATGGCTCCAACTTTTCAAAACAACTACCCTTGCACCATTTTCATCGAAAGCATGTCCATGACCAAGGACTTGGCTATTTGAATAGATCTTACACTCGCAGAGGTGTACAACTTACCCACAATCCACGATCTCTCAGAGCGGATCGGGTTCCACCACCCTTGCTCACTTCCTAAGGTGAGCAGTCTAGAGAGCACGGCAAGGCCTTTACAAAGCTTTGAACTGACTTGGGCTACCCGCTAAGGTTTCGCAATCCCCTCCTGTGGTCTAGAAATCCGCAAGGTTATGGGGTGCCCTCTGCGCCCAACTAATCACACGCCAACCACAACAGCCCCAAGCCACCTCATTGCTAATTATTCAGCCTGCACCATTCCCATAAAATGATCTTATGGTTGCTTTGTTTGGCCCAGATCAACTGACACAAAGTAAAGTCCTTAACTGTGCTAAGGCAAGACTTCCACAAACCCAGATGTGCATAGCACCCACTACTCACTCCCTGCCTTCTTGCCTTAGCAAAACCTTTTGTAATTACCCATGCCAAAAGACCACCTAGTCTTGGTACAACAGTTCTAACAAAGTGGCCTCTCACCACACCAACACAACTTAGGCATCCCCGCCATAGTCGCTAACAAAGGGCACCACCACAAGTTCCATAGTTCATTAGTCAAGATTATTAGGAATGAAACATGATTCATGCACTCCACACTTTCTAGAGCGAAGCAAAACATAACCTACGGCCCCATGTTGGCACATAGCAAGAAATACCAACTAAATAACCGCCCTAGGGCTCACAAGGTGAACATAGCAACATGTTAGGGCAAAGAACAAAGGAGACATAACAAAGAAGTAGGAAAGTAACTACAGCCCAAACCTTTTCTTATAAACATAGCCATGCATGATAAAGTAAAACCAAAATACATTTACAAGACTAAGTTCAAAATGATCAAAAGGAGGTCTGTGGCTTGCCTTGGTCAAGCAGTGGAGAGCCTTCAGTAGAGAGAGCTGGGTACAAGATCTCCTCAAACTAGTGATCTACACGTTCGCAAGAAAACCAAATGAGCAAAACCACACTAGGCCAAAGAACTTCAAAAGAAGACTAAAAGAACTCAAACAACACTTAACCAAAACCAGACAAACAGGCGGCCCAGAACAACAAGGGAGGTCCATGGCAAGGGAGGGTGGTCTTTAAGCAAAAGACTAGCAAAATCTGCGAGGAGGTTTTCCAGAGAAGATGCCAACACTTGCGGCTCACTCTTGGTGAAGCTCCAAGCACAAGCCAGGAGCGAGCAAGGCAGGAGCAAGGTGGGCAAATGAGCAAAAGGTTACAAAAGTTTGCCCACCCAGGCTATATATAGCCGGAGTTGGTGGAGTGCACCAGGAAAGAAGTTTGGAGACGTGTTGGCAATCGGGGCAGCTTGGGCAGGGCTTGCCCTAAAAGAATTAAAATAAGGTACCTCAGATGTGACTGCATTTAATGTGACCCGACACCTATTAAATGCGCATAGATTTCTGAGGCAAGAGCAATAATTACAAGGTTGAGAGAGGTTGGTGAGTGGGGCTAGTCAAAAGGGTGCACCTGTAACAGCCCAAAGTTCTGTTACCAAATTAAAATTAATAAAATTATTGTTTTATTGGATTTTCTGAAATTTGAAAGAATTTGATTGCTTTATTTGAATTTCTGAGGTTTTAAAAGTCAAAAATAAAATTTATTAAAGCTTTTGAAGTTTTATTTGAGTTAAAAGTTGAAAAAAATATATATTAATTAGTTGTTAAATTTTCTGAAGTTTTAAAAGCCTTTTCGAAATTATTTTAAAGCCAAAATAAACTTATTCGCAAAATCAAAAGCCAACTTTAAGTTGGAATTATTTTTATTAAGTTAAAAATAATTATAGGAATTTTTGAGAATTTTTCTGGAATTTTTGAACTCTATTTGGTATTTTCTAAAAAATCTATTTGACTTATTGGTTTGTTTTTAAATCCAAAAATCCAAGAATTTGTTCGGACCATCCGAACCTCGTGAATAAAGAACTTTGCACAGACTAATGAACAAGAATTCCGAAAATATATATATATATATATAAAAATATTTTTTTTCCATGCTAGCGGCCAACTTCCCAGCGGGTCACCCCCATCCGGGCGCTACCCCACCGACCAGCACGCTTAACTCCAAGCAACACATTGCATGGGCTGCCACCTCCTCTTTTTCTTTTCTTTGTTTACTAATTTCCCTTTTATTCCTTTATCCTTTATTTCTTCTTCTCTCTCTTCCTGGTTCATCTTCCTCACGTAGCCTTGTTCGGTTCTCTTTTTCTTCAACGTGCAGCAACAATGGCCGAGCCGCCACCACCCAGCCCGGCCACCGGCCACCTCCACCACCGCGCCGCCCCTCTCCTCCTCTCCTCTCTCCTCCCCTCCCCTTCTCCTGTCCAAACATGGCAACAAGCAGCGCCGCCATTAGAGGCCACCCTAAAGCTTTTCAAACCCGGGATTTCCTCCCCATTTCTCCACGAAAATTATGGCATTCAAACCGCCACTCCCCACCTCCCCATTCCCGCCCGTTGCCCCCTCAATCACGTGCACGTTCGCTGGATTTTTGCTATAACCGCCGTGATGGCCGCACGACCCGATCTCCCCACCCCGCCTCCCTCGCCCTATAAAGGGAGCACGGTGAGCCCCTCCTCCTCATTCCAACCCCGCCACCCACTCCTCCTCCTCGCTCTCTTTTGGCCGGTTTCAAGTATTCGCCGCCACCGAAAGCAATTTTTCCACCGCTCTAAGCGCCACCATGGACGACTCAGAGATTCCGAGCACACCACCGCATCGCGACGTCACCCTCACGCGGTGCTCCTCCTCTCATTGTTGTCGCCGCCAGAGCCGCCTCCCGTGTGCCGCCGCCATCGCTGTGTGCTCATTGCCGCCACCGCCGGCCACCCTCATTGGCCGCCACCTCCTACGGCCCTGCCTCATGGTGAGTAAACCATTTTCCACATCGCCGACCACCCCTTCCATTCCTCTCACCATGGTCAAGCTCCATACATCCTTGCTGTTCTAACAGAATACTAAGATGAACAAGGCACAAAATTATCTAGTCATGGCTTCAAGTTTGTACATACACATTTTAATCCTTCCAAAATTCGTTCTCTCGATGCAAGCTCCAAATCCGTTGCTTCCTTCACCTAAATTCATCTAAATTCATCTACTATTTATAGTAATTATGTCCTAATTTTTAGATTTTATTTAATTTCTGTTAATTATTCGGTTCATTTTTATGCCATGTCACGGCGCCGACCTTGCGATTCCACGACAACCGGGAGAGCGTTGTGTTCCCCGTGGTACCATCTTCAAATCGCCGCCGACCTCACTCGCTAAATCCCCTCCGTTTGCCTGGAACGCCGATGTTCGCCCGTCGAAGGTCTTCTCCGTCGGACTGCGTCACCATCGAAGGTCATCTCGCCGAGCCAACCGTGTCTCCGCGTGCCCCTCGGCTTTATCTTCATATCCCTAGAATTCGGCCCTCAATCTCACCACAAGCAAAAATTTTCCGCAAACGGTCCAACTACCTTCTACCTTCTGTCGCTATTTTCAGTGCCATTTTTGATTTCCCGACAACATCGTCCACGCCATTGGCTTCGCCTCACAATGTTCTACGCAGTGCTACCCTTCCTTTTCCCTGAAACACCCCCGGCTCATCGGTGCTACTATTCCTCCAACACTATTTTGCGCTACCGTCAAGAGATCAACCTTCGCCGTGACGCGACCACCACCATTAGGTCCGTCTCGCTCCCGGATTCCATTTTTGCTTAGCCGCCGCCTCTCCTTTCCCTTTTACCAATACGCCATTTCTCTCGCATTAATCGTGCTTGGTTAAACAAGCTAGTTATTGTTCACGTGCATGGCATGAATAGTGCCATGCAAGCTACACATACATCCCATTTTTGAGATTTAAACTTCTACAATTTTGTTCGTTGCCATACGAACTCCAAATCCATCAATTCTTCCTCCTAAACTCATCTAAATTCATTATCTACTTCCAGTATTTATTTTATAATTTTTGGTTTTTTATTTGGATTTTATTTGAATATTATTTGAATTCGGATCGTTCTGGCGTATAGATTTGACGACTTCGCATTTAATCGGATTTCAACACCATTTGAGAACATCGGATAATCTAGCAAGGCAAGTTACACTTTGACCATATTGCCCCCAGTATTTTAAAGTTATTTAATTCAGTTTTTAAAATTATTATTGCATGCATATTTTTAGTCAATTATTTTAATACCCTGTTTAAATGCTTAGTTATTCCAATTGTTATTGTATGGCCAATCTTGAACATTGATATGCCAATCCTTTGTCACCAATAGACAAACTAGTATGGTTAAAACTCACATGCTTAGACCATGTTTACGAATTTTGGGGGAATTTAGCCAAATCTTTTCAAATTGATTTCAAATTTATATCTATGGTATTGTTTTACCATAGTTGTCTATTAACAATGGTTTTAATCAAAACAAAATTAAAATGGTTTGAACTTGGGCGTAACGGATGAAAGGTGGGTGCAAGTTTATGCACGGGTTTAATCTGGTTAGGATTAAAGCCTAGGGTTTGATTTGAAAGACGCCCAAGTCAATTAAGGACCGGCCTTTGAGCTGCCTTTGCTATGCCAAAACGTACTACCACATGTCTGTATGGGCGGGACTCGCTTAATAATTTGGGATACCTCATAGATATTCGTGCCATGTTGTATGAGTGGGTGTTGGTTAGACAAGAGTCCCACATGGCGCAAGAGGGGCTCCTGAGGATGGTTAGTCCAATGGAAGCGAAACCTTAGCGGGCATGAGTACTTTGAGGTAGATCATTATAAAGGCCTTGTCACGTGCTCTAGACTGCTTACCTAAGGTAGTGAGCGGTGGCATAGATATATGCCGGATAAACTAGAGAATTCGTGTCTTGTGGGTAAAGCTATACAAACTCTGCAGAGTAGAAAACTATTCGAATAGCCGCGTCCGCGGTCATGGACATGCTAGCAAAGCCACTTTGAGTTAGACTTGTTTTTGGTTTTGAAATGATTTCAACAGATGTTTTTCAGGATGGTTAGTCCTGTGGGAAAATTGGGCGGTTAGCCATTGTGATTGGAGGATATCCATCACCTTTCTTGGAGGTTATCCACATTATACATTTGTCATTTAAATTATGATTTTAAATACTGTATGAAAATGGCCTTGCAATCTAATATGATTATTTAAACTAAAACCGCCGCTTTACATAAAATAACCCCGCCAATGTCCTTTGTTTACCTTATGCATGCATTACAATTCCATATTGGTGTAACTTGCAGCACGGTAGTTGTGCTCATACTTGCTTTATGCAAACAAATTTCAGAGGAGAAGGACTTCACCATCGGTGTGGATCTCGACGACTAGGCCGCTACCCCCATCGATTGTTCGTGGGCGATCACCGACTCCACTACTTCTTTGTCTTCCGTTGTGTTATTTATCGCTGGCTGTAAGCCTCTTTTGTAATAAACTCAATAATTATTAATAAAGTGCGTGATATGTTTTGATTATCACTTTTGTTGATTGTGTACACTAGAAATCCTGGACTAGTGTATGAACACAGAGAATTCGGGATCCTTCGCTTCCGGGTTCGACAGCATCACTGGTCAAAGAGGTGGCCCCACCGCAAGGGTCGTCCCTGTGAACAACCACCGGGAGGTTCTGGACAGGAGGTCCAAAACGCTCAAGGGGGAGGTCCTGGACAGGAGGTCCAAAACGCTAAAGGGGGAGGTCCTGGACAGGAGGTCCAAGGACTCAAGAGGAGGTCCTGGACACTCAGATCTTCACAAGGGAGGTCTAAGGGTCAAGATCTCAAAGGGGAGGACCTTAACGGTCTAGATCAAAGGGTACAGGGAGGTCCTGATGAGTAGATCTCCAAAAGGGAGATCTAACGGTCAAGATCTCAAAGAGGAGGACCTTAACGGTCCAGATCAAAGGGTACAGGGAGGTCCTGACCAACAGGGATACTCTGGGTTAGGAGGGTGGTCTTTACAAAAGACCAGCAAGGATCGAGGAGGTGGTCCTTGCAAAACAGCCAGGAAGAGGTCCTGGGAACAAAGGAAAACGCGCAGCAAGGCAGAGCCGTTCGATTGGAATCGGGCGGTCCAAAAAGGAAAGGAACGTTCGGACCATCCAAACGCTACTCTCACGCTTGAGTCACGATCCGATTGATGGCGCCAAAACAAAAGGGCCGCTCGAACCGAGCTAACAGCACTCAACGAGACTAGGCCGTCTCGATTTAAATCGGATGGCTAGGAGGGAAAGGGACGTTTCGACCAGCTTAACATGCCCTTAGGATCGGGCCATCCGAACAGCATCGAACGGTCCTAAGGTGATGAAGGCAAAGCCTCAAGCGATACAGCCACAGGAGGCAAAGATGGGTCCAAGCGCTAAGGAGGTCTTGGACATAAAGAGGTCGGAACCTTTAGATCCAACGAAGGAAGGACCTGGATGGCTAAGATCTCCAAGAGGGAGCTCCTAGCGGGCAGATCTAACCAAGGGGAGGTCTGAGCGGCTAAGATCTCCAGAGAGGAGGTCCTAACGGCCAGATCTCAACAAGGGGGAGGTCTGAGCGGTTAAGATCTCCAGAGAGGAGGTCCTAACGGCCAGATCTCAACAAGGGGGAGGTCTGAATAGAGGGGGAGATAAGAGAGAGATCTAGATCTCAAAGAGATTCAAGCCAACAAAGGAAGTTAGAAGAGAAGAGATAAACCAGGGGCACACAGAGAGGCTTTGAGGACCAATGCCCAAGAGCAAAGAAAGACACAACAGAGAGCCACAACCGGCAAAGAGCACCAACAAGGAACTTAGTTAAGGTTTGATTAGTTCAAGTTAAACTCTCCCAATTTTCAAAATATCAGGTTAAGCTTTGGATTCTCAATAAAGCCAAATGGTTACTTTTGTTTTGAAAACTTGGCAAGAACTTAAGAGAAACGGGACGTTACACGGAGTATCTACACAAGTTCAACTTCTTAGCTCGTTATGCTCCCGATGAAGTGTCTACAGATGCTCGTCGCTAGAGCCGGTTCATTAATGGCCTGACAGAGGAGATGCAGCTAGCTCTCGCTGTGTACGACTTCAGGAATTTCCAGCATATGGTCAACAAGGCCATCATGGTGGAGCACAAGAGCATAGCCTTGGATGAGTCGAGGAAGAGGAAGAGAGCCGCCCAAATTTCAGCTAGCGGCAGTTTCCCTTGGCAGCGCACCGGACCGCCCCTGGCACCCCGTGCCCAAGCTTCGGTGCCACATAGGCCTCCCACGGTGACTCCACGACCTTCTCCACCAGCGGCACATCAGCGTAATGGGGGCAAAAGATCCCAAAAAGAGCAGCACATTCAGGCCAAATGTCACTTGTTTCCATTGTGGCCGCCCCGACCACTATGCGCATCAATGTCTTGCGAGGCAACGAGGAATGCCTCGGACTTATCAAGCTCCTACACCTCCACCAGCTCCAGCAAGACCCTCACCACCTCCGAGGGCAGCATCTACTCCACCTCAATTCCCTACACGTGGCTGAGTGAACCACATGACTGCCGACGAGGCGAATGACGCACCCAACGTCGTTTTGGGTACTCTCTTTGTCAATTCTTTTCCAGCTACTGTCTTATTTGATTCGGGAGCATCTCATTCATTCATCAAGAAGTCTTTTGTTGCACACCATCAATTTGAAATGCATACACTTCAGCCACCCTATCAGATTCAGTCGTCGGGATCGGTTTTCCAAATCGATCATGTCTGTCGGGACGTAAAAGTGGAAATTCAAGGGATTAACTTCTTGGCAAACTTAATTGTTATAAATTCAGTAGGTATTTATGTGATTTTAGGGATGGATTGGCTGTCCAAAAATCAAGGGCAAATCAATTGTGCTCAGCGATCTATTTCTGTCACAAGCGAAGACAGCAATCACGTCGTTTTTGCACCATTAGTGGGCAAATCTCATCTCTATGCCTTAGAAGCTAGTACCTCCCTTGAATTGGAGAAAGTACCAGTGGTATGTGAGTATCCAGATGTATTCCCCGAAGAACTTCTAGGCATGCCCCCTGATCGAGAAGTTGAGTTCGTCATCGAGATTGCATCCGGTACTACGCCCATTTCAAAACGGCCATACCGTATGCCTCCCAATGAGTTGGAAGAATGTAACATCCCAATTTTCTGAGCTTTAAAAATCCTTTGAATAGTTAGTAGGGAGAAAATTCACCATTTGATTTTATTTGAAATTAATTCAAATGCTTAATATGGACTTTGTATAACAAAACAATTTAATATGATTAAAGTCAACATCAACAATGGTCAAAACTATTTTATTTAGATTCTATGTGCTTGGATGTATTTTCTAGATTTTTCTAGAATTTTTCCAAGTTCATTTGCTTTTTTGTTTTGCTAATTTGAATTTCTGGTATTTTATAAAATAGAAAACCTATTTAAAAATCCCAAACAGTCTTCAGGCCGATTTCCAACTCGGTCGGCCCATTCCTTCACTGTTCCGGCCCATTCCCTCGCACAGCCCATGAGCGCGCATGCCTTCGCTCTCTGCCATGTGGGGCCCGCCACTTCGTCATCTCCACCGCGTCGTCGTCCTCGCAGAGTCCTGCCCGCATCCGCCATGGCTCAAGTTTGAGCTCCGTACGACAACTCAGGCTTTCCTACTAAAGTCCATCTAGAAGATGTGGGAAATCTTACCTTCTATCCCTCCGCACCTATTTCCATAAAAATCCTATCCTGTTTCCATTTCAATCTCCAAGAATCGCTCGAGGTCATCTCGGACTTGTTTAGGTCTCCATCGCCAGCACGCCTCCCTAGCCCTTCCGAGACCCTATAAATAGGACCCTCGGGATCGAAGCAACACCCGCACCTCAACCCCTCAATCCGTTGTGCCTCCAAGGCTTCAGCGCCGCCGCAATTTCAGCTCTAGGGTTGTCGCCGCCGTCGGCTTTGCTTCAATTCTGCTGCAGCTGTGGACGCCTCATCGACTTTGAGCACGCCGCTGAGTTCGTCGTCACGTGGGCTACCTCGTGCATCGTTCCTCGCCGCTGGAGCGCCACCGGAGGCCAATCCGATAATGACCGAGCCGTCTCCGCCGCTTAATCCTCACTGCCGGTCGCCATGGTGGTCCTCGAGCACCAGCTCGTACTTCCCCAGGTCCGTAATAGCCCTACCTTCGCAATGTGCGCATCCACAACCTTCCCCGCGCCGCCACACGCCGTTGCCGGAACGATCCAGAAGCCCTCGTAAGTGTCCAAGCCGATGTGGAAGCCACCTCACCGCCATATCAGCGTATACACATGTGTGTCAACCCACGTAGGCGCTGACTCAGCCGCTACATGCGCGCGTGTGCAAGCCCAGCTCAAACCAGATCCAGATCGATTCAGTGAACTGAGTTCACCGTGGACCAGGTCACTAAAATGTGGGGCCCACCTGTCAGATTCAATTTCTTTTATTCTTTTTCAGCGGAAATTCCTTCGTTAATGTCATAAATCCGATTTTTCTTTTAAAGAATAATTCGGGTAATTTCAAAATTAGGGTTTCTTTTAGATTCAAACTTCCAAAGCTCATATTTTTTGCATCCAAACTCCGATTGAGCCCATTCAAATTTTTAAATTCCTATAAATTCAAGATCTATTTATTGGGGATTTTTATTTAATTTTTGGAGTTTGTTTTGCCTCTGTTTTTATTTGTTTGTTTCGTTTGCGAGTAGACGTTGATACCTCGGTAAGATTTGAAGAAGAAGGAGCTCCTCAAGACCAAGATCAATACCAAGACATTTTCCAAGGCAAGTTATACCATTGATCATATTGAACCCAGTTTTTAAAGTAGTTTGATTCAAATTATTGCATTTACTTTAAATATGTATTTGAATGCTTTTGGGTATAGCTATTGTCCAATTTGTTACACCCACCTTGATTAATTGTTATGTCATAATCTTTTGTGACCCTAGATTGGTTCATATTTAGTTGGTGCTATGGTATTACCAACGTGGGTTGGTTAGATACGATTAGATTACTTAGCCATGCTACGAGTCATCATCTCATATAAGTTGCAAATATAAACCTGACTAAGGGACTATGGAACTATGCGATAAAACTGTGTGTACTATGTGCTATTACTCGTTGATGGCATATGTTGCACTTAACCAATAGGGTGGGAAAGGATTTAGACTGAGGCAAGTGGTGGATACTGTGTGCTACTTTTGGTAGATCTGTGTGCATGGGCATAAAAATCTGTGTGCATAGGGATTTGTAGTAAACTGGAAGTCTTGCCTTGGTTACTTAAGGACTTAACTTTGTGCGCCATTGAACTGAGCCTCTCGTACAACCACATGCCTAATGGGACGGGCCTAACTTAGTAAGTTATGGATTCTTGACATTGGTACTCAGGAAGTAGGTTAGGTTGCGTTGCATGGGTGGAGGTGTGCTACCAAGTAGTCGCATCACGAGACGGTTCGTCGTGTCCCTGTCCAACGATGTGTGTTGGACTTACTTCCTGTGCGGGGTAGTCTGGCGTAAAGCACATCGGGAGTATCAATGCTTGAGATGAAGTTTCTGAAATATTTTGTTACGATTAGTGATAGCTACACTAGTTGTATCGTGTGGGTAAAATGTACAAACTCTGCAGAGTGTTGAATCAATCTATTCGGATAGCCGCGTCCGTAGTCATGGACATGCTCGTGGATTTCACACGAGGGGTAGATTTTCATGAAAACCTTGGGAAGAGAGCTGTGTGACTTAAGTCATATGGTTATGTGAATAACTTGATTAGGCTATGTGTCTTTGTGAAATAAAACTGTTAAATTATTATTCCTATTTGTTTTGAATTATGCTTTCAATCTATTATTTGTATTCAAATTGCAAATGTTGCATTTCTGCAAAAGAACCACAGAAGCCATTCCTTTGGAATAAGTCTGCATCTATAATTGCATTTCTGTGGTATGACTTGTGAGTACGGTTGTGTACTCATGCTTGTTGTAAAACATGCAACAGAAGAGGAGGAATCATCGCCTGCTTTCGAGGAGTTCATCAAAGGTGCTTGATCATAGGGTCTTGATCCTAGTTGGTTGTATGTGGTGAATTGATAGGATGCCGCTGTCGTTTCTGTTTCCGCTGCTATTTATTTTCTTTGTTAGCTCCGTGTGGCTTAATAATTGTAAACTCGACCATAAGGTCAAAACCCTTATTTGTTAATCAAATTACTCGTTTATGTTATTAACCGCTTGTGTGGATCGATATTCACATGTGTTGATACTATGTGCACTAGCGTGATCCTAGACTAGTGCATTATACACAGAGGGTCCAGAATTATATTTTTGGGTCCCGACAAAGAATTGAAGAAGAAACTTAAGGAACTCCAAGATAAAGGCTTTATTCGGCCAAGCTCCTCACCCTGGGGATGCTCGGCTATATTCGTCAAGAAGAAAGACAAGAGTTTGTGGATGTGTGTTTACTACCGTCCGTTGAACGAAGTCACTATCAAAAACAAGTATCCGCTTCCGCGGATTGATGATTTGTTCGATCAACTGAATGGAGCCCAAGTGTTCTCCAAGATTGATTTATGATTGGGCTATCATCAAATCAAGATTAGAGCTGAACACATATCGAAGACTGCATTCTCTACTCGTTATGGTTTGTACGAGTATACTGTTATGTCCTTTGGCTTAACCAATGCTCCGGCTTACTTCATGAACCTTATGAATTCGGTTTTCATGGAGTACTTGGATCAGTTCGTCATTGTGTTCATCGATGATATCCTCATCTACTCCAAGTCTGATGAAAAACATGAGCGGCACTTGCGACTTGTGTTAGAGAAGCTTCGTCAACATCAACTCTATGCCAAATTCAGCAAATGCAAGTTTTGGCTTCATGAAGTTAGTTTCTTGGGTCATGTTCTATCCAAAGGCGGTATCGTTGTTGATCCAAGCAAGGTACAAGATGTCCTTGATTGGAAACAACCCAAGAGCATCACTGACATTCACAATTTCCTCGGACTTGCAGGTTATTACCACAGATTCATCCAGAATTTCTCAAAAATTGCGAGGTCAATGACCCATCTTTTGAAGAAAGAAAAGAAGTTTGAATGGTCAAAGGAACGTGAGCAATGCTTTCAGATCTTAAAAGAATGTCTGACCAAAGCTCCAGTGCTCATCCTGCCTGATATTCACAAAAGCTTTGACATATACTGCGATGAATCTCGCCATGGGCTCGGTTGTGTGCTCATGCAAGAGGGCCGAGTTGTGGCATATGCATCGAGGCAATTGAGACCTTATGAAGTGAATTATCCCACACATGACTTAGAGCTAGCAGCTGTAGTTCATACTCTTAAGATTTGGTGACATTACCTCATCGGTAATCGTTGTGAGATTTACACTGATCACAAAAGTCTCAAATATATTTTCACCCAAGCCGACCAGAACTTGAGGCAAAGAAGATGGCTCGAGTTGATCAAGGATTATGATTTGGGACTCCATTATCATCCAAGGAAAGCCAATGTGGTAGTTGATGCATTGAGCACAAAATCACGATGCAACTATTTATCGGTAACTCCCATTTTGGCAAGCTTGTGTGTTGCACTACAACGTCTGCACCTGGAGATAATTGAAGAAGGGTCTCTTGCTGCTCTTAGTGTGAATTTTACACTTGAGGACCAGATCAAAGAAGCCCAGAAGACTGACATGGAAGTAGCCCAAATTTGGGAGAAACTGAAACAAGGCGAGGCCAAATGTTTCATCGAGGATACGCAAGGCACCCTTTGGTTCAAAAATCATTTAGTGGTGCCTCATGACCCTAACTTGAGAGAGTTGATCCTCAAGGAAGCACACAACTCTCAATTCTCCATTCACCCCAGAAGCACCAAGATCTCGCAACTGTTCGGATAGTCCGAACCTCTCATCTAATCTGAGTCGTCCAATCATGATCCAACGGCCCTCACTGATTCACTTAACCCTCACTCGCGCGTGCCGCTTCACTTCGCGGACGAGGTGGGCCCACGTTGTCTGTGCCTTCTTCAACCTCGCGCAGGAGCTGAGCTCCATGCGGCCAAGGCGATCTGCTCTGAGCCGTTGAGTGATTCTCACATCATCAATCCACCGCCCTTTGCGATCTATCCTAGAACTCTGTTGCTTAACACCGCCTCCATTGCCGTCATCGCCTGATGATAATACCCCTCGCACTCCTTCCTTTTTCACCATTCTTCCTCTCGGTGGCTGAGGAAGGAGGAGCTCTCCCATGTGCATTGCTCGGGTAAACTTTGACCAGATGATTCCTCTCGACTCTAGGTTCATTACCATTTCCATTTTTGCTCATACCAACTCCTATCTTGCTTTGTAGATCTCAAACCATTTTCGTGCTCTCGGCATTTCCAGAGCGCACGCCCAGAGGACACCACTGTGCTTTCTTCGTCTCTAGGAGGTATTATCCTCCCATTAGCGCGTCACCTTACGTGCTTTAACTTACTGAGCAAAACCCCTCAACCAATTCCACAAATGCATGGCAGGATTTCGCAAATTTGAAGGGGGTTCATTTTCGGCCGAAGAACAATCCATTTATCTCCCACTTTGATTTGGTAAGACATTGTCCAATTCCTTACCACTAGCATCCTTGAGCTATTCCAACCACTCACTTCTCTTCTTGTTGCTCAGTGTTTTCTCTCCACGTTGAACTGCACCGCCGCCGTGACCATTGTCGACGTCAAGCCGCCCTAAGCTTCCCCGAGTACTCTTCTTCACTCAGGTAGCTTCCTTATAGTTTGTAGATGCTTGGGCACCCGCTTGATTGGTGCTGCGGAGCTGTATTTGCTGCATGCATGTTGGCCGTGAGAACGCCGCCACTCAACTCCGGCTAGCCGCCACTGTAGGGCACCTCAGATGCTGTAACCACTTCCACTAGGTGCGCAGCACTATTGCACATCTAACCCAGTCTTTGGCCGGCTCCGCCATGATGCGTAGCACCGATGAGCCGCCAGGCAAGTGCGCGGAACGGGAGTTCCCACTGTCGTACACGGACATACACTACAGCAAAATGATTATGAGTTAAGTGGTAATCATTAGTATTTAACTATTGTCTTAAAGATCGAACGAGTCACTTGCAACTGCGGCCGCGCACAGAAAATGGCGGGGTTAAATGAAAATGAAGAGAGACTAACTTGTGGACCCAAGGCCGTAAGCGCCGTGCGCTATGCACGCGCGCGGGTGGACCAAGCTCAGTGGACCAAGTCGCTGACAGAGGGTCCCACATGTTAAAACCGATTTTTAAATCGGAAGTAGAAATGGAAACACACTATTCACAGGACCCCACTGGTCAGTGACTGTGGCTAGCACCACGCCCGGTGTAAAAAGAAGTAAATACTTTATAAAATTCGAAATGTATTAATATGCACACTAAAAAATATGAATAACTTAAAAAATACATAACTAATTCATCTCAACTCCAAAATGGATGAAACCAGTGCTAATAATTTTTATTTTTAGTGAAATTCATATTAAAATTGGTTTCAAACTTTTCTCTATAGCAGGGAATATTATTTTGGAAAATGATCCTTAACTCTATTATTTTTACATTAGAAAAAGGCCGATAACTTTGAAAATGCTTAACTAATTCATAAAAACTTCAAATGAGATGAACCCAAATGTTTTGGACTTGTGATAATATTATCTATTTATCTATATAATCCTTGTATCCCCTACCATTCTACAAATTTTGACCAAATAATTAAATTACATGAATTAAGACATATTGAAATCTAAAATTCAAATTGCTATAACTTTCACATAATAACTCCAAATGGAATAATTATTTCACCTAAATTCATATAAAATCATGCACTAGCCACTGTAGGAAAATCATGCATTTTTGAGCAATTTGATTTTTGAAGTATTTCTCGATGTTTATCGATATCGTTAATTCCATAGATTCCGACGCTATTGATATTGACTCATATGCCACCGAGAGTGAACAAATGAACTACTAGCAAGGCAAGCATCATTTGAAATTTTTTTGCATCATATTTGATCCCAGTTTTGGTTATGATAGTGCAATGATAATTGCTTGCATGCTATTTTGATAATGTCGCTATTTGTGTGATATGTAGAATAGTTATATCCCATTCATTGAGGTTAATCTTGAATTATTCCAGTACCACCTGCTTAAGATAGGATTGTGTGAATTATATTGTTCGGATTTGCTAAGCCATGCAAGTCTAGAAACGGTAGTTTGATTGTCGGGAATAACCGACAATTATGGGAAACACTCACTTTCTTATATTCATTTTATTTCAGATATTCGTATATGTTTTATGAGATCAATTTTGTCATTTTAAATGAGTTTTGGGGTCTGGACAAGTGATTGCTAGTGAGGGTGCCTTCATGCACGAGATCGGGTATGTGGATGTCTTGTTCGGACCATTAAGGACCGAACTTTGGTAACGTCGTTGATTGAAGTACACTCGTGCTACCACACGCGGGATATGGGTACTGTACGGTCAAGTAGGGGGAAGGTTTTATTGGGTGAAGTCTCATTGTGGTGTAAGGGCACTTGTGTTGATCATTTGTCCGTAGGAGCCGATGTAATTTTCTATAGTGTGCAAGTGAGCACCATTTTTCATCATTTATATTACATCGGTATTTCCAATACAACTTGTGAGCCCCCTAGCAAGTGCTATCAGTCGCTTGTACTAGGTACGGAAACATCTCACATGGGGGACCTAACTCAACAGAATTTTCTTGCCAAAAACGACCGTATCTCGATTCTCCCCAGCCGGCATACCAAAGGAAGTGTGTCATTATTCTGGAGGCTTACGGGCTAATCGAGTCGTGTGGGTAAATTAGTACACCTCTATAGAGTTAAAACTATTCGAATAGCCGTGTCCACGTTTATGGACAACCGCTTGAGTTCGGGAGTTACTATCGTTAGACTTTGTATTTTAATTGTGGGTAAACTCGATATTCGGCATGAATGGGATGTTCATGCATTTTGTTGTATCAAAGTGGGCTGCCACTATGGTGTTTGTTTAATTCATTTATTATTCAATATATCACTTATTCACATGTTTTACTTCTACTCCAAATCTATTTTCAAAATGGCAATTGATAAATTAGTATGTGTAGGATGAGAGTTGTTGCGTCTTTCGCAAAACTAAGCCAATATGAGCAAGCCATCCTTTGGAACAACCTCTAGCATAACTAATTTTATTTGTGTAAGACTTGCGAGTACATTTGTACTCAACCCAAAGCTGCAATTTCAGGTGAGGAAGACTTTGAGCTCGATGAGCTCGTTAGTGTCGATTTAGGCGATTAATCGATTTAGTAGTGCTATTATTTAACTCACAGTCGGTTGCCGATGGGTTATGGGGCATACCATGCTGGACTTTTGGTTTATTTATATTGCTTTTGCTGTTACTTTATGATCTTATTTGAATTTGGTCGGTCGGCCACTTGTAATAGTTATAGACTTGAACTATTATAATGTATGTCTTTTGAACTATGAATATATGAATGTTGTATGGATGTGATCAATGCTATATGTGAGTTTGGGGCATGTTGGTCGCTGATCTTGGGAGCCAACATGATCTCATGCTCGCTATCCGTGGCTTCCAATTTAACTCACTAAGTGTAGTGCTTGGACTATCGGAGAACTGATTATCATGTAGTGCTCGCAGAGGTGGAGCACGCATGATCGTCGGGGCTCTAGTTTCGGTCATGCCTCTCGCTTAGATGGAGTTAAGCTGGAATCCATTCACAGGAGACCCAGAGTTATCTCCATAAGGTCGGGAATGCCTTGGCCTTATGAAAATAACCCGGGGGTCCCCACGTCGCGAGTCTTCGTCTCGCTTATCTCTATTGTAACACCCCAGCCCATCATAGAGCCTAGGATGCTACTAAACTACCTTACAGAACCACTTGACTTCAAATTACTAACACAATGTCAGCAACACATTCAACAACGAATGATTTAGTTTTAATCAACAACATCTAGCGCAAGCTACAATGAGACAAGTTAAAAATATCATCTCGCAATTATTAATAATCTAAGCATGGATCTTTCTCTTTATCAGCTAAAACCAAAGCATACGACTAGACTACACAACGAGAGCAAATATTTAACAAATAAATCTATAGCATCAAGGTTCATCAGAATTACAAGGATGTAAGTCTAATCCAATCAAACTAGTTATTCAATTAAACAAAATTAAATGAACCAATAAATGAGGTTTAAAAGCATAAATAGTTCATCGACGAATACAAGCGAACTAACCACCACGAAGGATGGATGCAGTCTGAATCTGAAGGAATTATCATGAACTTGAAGTTTTAGATAAATAAGCTAATTGTTTTACTGTGGGTGAATAAGTATGGAGTGCATCAATACGACCCCTTCCCATGCATGTCGCTGCCTCGAGTGGTACCTAAAAGAACAACATCAACAAGTGTGAGTCCACGACTCAGCAAAGTACAACAGTGGTACAAAACAAGTCATCACGACCAAGAAATGAAGTTAACCATTCCTCATATGAACATCAGCAATTGACCATAAATACAACTCATATACTTGAATGCAATGCAAATGTCAAGAATGCTCTTTCTTCCTTCTTCAATTACCGGTAATGCAGAGTAGTGCATCCGTTGATGCATACTCAAGCCTGTGCCCTTAGGCACGAAGACCTCAAGCCCACACTCCACGAGTGTGGGGACCCATGCCCGTCCAATACATGATGGGGACCTCATGCTAGTCCAATGTATGACGGGGATCTCAAAAGAAACAAGGCTTGGCTACCACGTAGTCCAAGAATCAGGAATGAATGCCATGATGCAAATGAACTTCATAATATCATTCCAACATGAGAGAAATAGCATTTAGCGACAATAGCATAGATATAAACTCATAAGTAAACCATGGTATTTATCAAGAATACTGCATCGCAATTCATTCTATACTGTTTGCACTTGCCTCAACCGCGAGACGGATGACGACGACGGAAAGACTTTAACCCCAGTGCTCACAACCACCTGGCAACCGTAAAGTGTACTAAGTATACCATTCAAAATTGCACAACATAGCAATGGAACAAAATGAAGTCATTTGCTCCTAATAGCAACCCGAAACTTAACCGATACACTCCCAAATCCCAATCTGTCCAAACAGACAGCTATCAAAGGAAAATCCATAACTTTTGAGTCAAAACTCCAAAAGTCATGAATCCCAATTTCCTGGAATCTACATAAGCATAGCTACAACTTCTCAGTTGACCGAAAGATCAAATTATCCCACCTAAGCCTTTGTTTTTAACCCCGAAGACCGTTATGTCATCTTCGGTATTAACGACTTAGGAATTTCGTATCTCTTAATTGGTACAACCAACTTCAATGTTCTAAGACATTTTGGAAACTATAGAGACCTATATTCCTCAATAAAGTTATTACAATTTTTTCCAAAGTGCAACAAAGGTAGCTAACATATTAATCTTTCTCTACTGTCCACAACAGAAGGATAGTCTACAACAATAACTTCAAAAATTCATAACTTTCGTTCTAACCGTCCAAAATTTATGAACATTATATCCTTGGAATCATCATAAAGTTGTATACATAACTCTTGGAGATCATTCGACCAAATTCGTCCATATCCAAACCCTAATTCACAGAACTACGTTCGCTGCCCGAAACCAGAGACTGAATAAGCACCCCAACTTGAAAAAATCATAACTAATTCATTATCCATCCAAAAATTATGAATTAATACTTTCCAGAAATCCCCCACAATTCCCCCACATATATCTAGGAGATGCTAATTGCTGGATCTACTCAGAACTAACTCAAACTTATGAACTAACAGATCTGCAGACAGATTGATCTACAACAGCAAGTGCAATCTGACTATTGGAGACAATTCGCATACGAAAGATCTATAAAATCTAATGGGGAATGTGAAATTATCCACAAAATCAATGCTGGACATCACTGAATCCCTCGCGAAGACATCCCCTCCTCTACCTCTTCCTCTTCCTCTCCCTTCTTCTTCCTCCCGATGGCCGACCACACAGTAGGGGATGGCAACCACTAGGAGACAGCAGTGGGGGAGGTGAGGTAGTAGGGGAATGCGAGGCAGCAGGGAGATGGGGCAGTGCAAGGGAGAAGGCGTGGAGGGGGTGGTGGCCAAAGGGAATGAGGGAGGGGAGGGAGTCGGCCAAGGGGTGAAGGGGAAGGGTGGCTAGGGTTTGGGGAGTGGCGCCCCCCACTTTTGCCCACTAAAGGCTGGCCCACTTGGGCTAGAGTGCCTTGGGTCGAGAGAACAAGGTCCTAAATTTCTAAGAAATTCTGAATTTTCCCTTTAATTTCTTCTCTAAACTTTATTGCATTCACTTGCATAATCGGGATATTACATCTATCCTCACGCTACCCTCTTTCACCAGCCTTGCTGCTCTTTCCCTCTCCCTCCTCTACCGCACCTTCAATCTCCTTCCCCGACCGCCGCCTCCCCTCTCGCTCATCTACTCTCCGTCACCCCTCTCGGCCAGCGCTGCCGCTTCCTTCCTCTTCTCCCCCGCATCACCCTCGATCTCCCTCCCCGGCTGTCATGTCGGTGCTTCCCCACCCGTTCGTCTCCCTCCCCGGCCACCGCCTCGGCGCCCTCTCCTTTTCCCCTCCATCACCCTTCTCGGCAAGCGCCGCCGCTCCCTCCCTCTTCTCCCCCGCAACCCCCTCGATCTCCCTCCCCAATCGCCGCCTAGGTGCCTCTCCGCCCGTCCGTCTCCCTCCCCGGCCACCGCCTCGGCGCCTCCCCTCCTGTCCATCCCCTCCTTTTCCCCTCCCCCGCCCTTCTCCACCGGCATCACCGCTCACTCCCTTTTCCTCCCATGCCTCCTCCTTGATCTCCCTACCCGGCCACCACCTTGGTGCCTCCCCTCATGTCCACCCCCTCAGTTTGTGCCCACTTAGATTGCTACTGCCACTATGGCGACTTCCTTTCAGGGGACAATGACCAAGTACATGGCCTGGGACAAGATGGTGTGCCTGGTCGACAAGCTCACCGCCGACAACCGGGTCTACCACAAGGTCTACTTCAGGTGCTGCCATTGCAAGGGCACCCTCAAGGTACCTACCGCCTTCCCCATACGCCATTGATTGGGATTTGGAAAAAGGGGGTTCTTGAACTCTAATGTCTACCATTCTAAGCTCGGCAAAAAGTTGTTTTTGAACTTCTCTAAGAATCATAACATTTTTTTAGAGTAAAAAAAAGATATTTTTGAGAGAATCAAAGGATCATTACATTGTTGGAAGAAGTTAATTGATGCAAAGTGACAACACTTACAAGTATGTATGGTGATGATTCTGCTGTAGCTTGCAGATTACAACTCCTTTGAAGGAGCGCTCTACTGCAAACCTCACTTTGATCCGCGTTTCAAAAGGGCTAGAAGCTTGGACAAGAGCTTTGAAGGTACCGGCCCATTTCGTTGATTCCTTAGCAAAACAATGGCTCTTGAGGCTGACTATATATATTCTCACCTGCAATGGTTTAGGAACTCCAAAGGTTGTCAAGCCAAGAAAAAATAGACTAAGATATGCATCATGTTAGAATGCATGTTGTACAAGATAGACTCATTTCAACTGACTACTACTTTGCATTTTTTTGTAATCCAAAAGTTCCATAGAAATACTTATACACATAAATGCATATACAACCCCTCAAAACCTGAGGTGAAATGCATGGATCTAATTAGGGATGGAACCTATTCGGAATATGGATACACACACTAGTCACTCAGAGCTTGAAATGTAACACATAGATCTGAACAGAACGGGAGCATAGTCCAATAAAAAATGACATTTTGCAAAAATGATAATCAGAACTTTGTTGAAGCTTTGGTGCCCCTACAGTCCAAACTGTGTTTCATGTCATATAGTCAGCATTATTCATCTTTTGTTATTTTTTAGCTACCACATTTTGTGATGCTTATCATGAATGTATTCTTTCCATAATGCTATTAAACTGTAGCAGTCTCTTACTGATTAGGTTTGCCGTCAAATTGTCTTTTAGCTATAGATTGTCAGGCCATATTCTCACATAAACTATATTTTTCCCGATCATGATGTCTCCTTTATATAATTGTGCCATGTTTTGAGAGGTTGTTATCTGAATCCGATGGAAATTCTTATCTCCTTTACATCAGTACACATATAAACCATGTCCAGGTATGTTGAATTAGTATTCTGCCATTTTCCCTATCATGAATGTAGCTAGCACATCACACTTTATGTTTCATGTGGCTAAATCTGTTAAATTGGTTTCCTTCTACAGCTATGGTTATTCATGATGCAGATCCTCTACAGGAGTAGTAAGAATCCGAACTACTAAGCAATTTTGAGATCCCAATGTGCTTATCTTATTGATTAGGTTTGCTGTCAGATTTTCTTTTGGATATAGATTGTCAGGTCATATTCTCACATAAACTTTTTTTTTGCACTCATGGTGTATCCTGTATATATTTGTGCCACGTTTTAGTCAATGGCTCAGGCTGATGTCTCCTATATATAATTGTGCCGCGTTTTAATCAATGCCTCGAGTTGTCAACTATTTTATTGGATTATATATATGTTATGTCAAGATGGTTTACCCTCTAAAGTACCAGATAAAAGGCTACATATCCTGTAGGGCCTATTTCGTTGCCGTACCTGTTACACGCTGCTATAGATTCATCTGTATATATATTCCATTAACGAAACTGATGTATCTGTCAGTTACTAGAAATACATGAACACTTCCATTAAATAGTTCATTTAGCTCTCTTATGTGTCCTTCTATAACCGACCACAGAATAATACATAGCTTTTTATGATGCTACCTAGCTTTTGCAGTGTAATTGCGTATCTATCTCTATGTCCATTTTAGCTAATCGCCTCTCAAAATTCCACATACAACACCACTATTTCTATTCCTTTTCCCATTCTTTATATTGCTGCGCACATAAATCTTCGGCAATAATACAGAATGTAGGTGTCCTTGACTGTTTCGTGTGTGTTTTTTAGTTACTTACCTACTTTTGCTCCAGAAAACCCTGTCACATTTAAAATGCTACTCTTCATTTTCCTACTAACTGATCGTACCACTTTGACTCTTCGATAATACACAAGATTAGCGCTGACCATCCCCAAACAACACCGCTTTTCAGAAATTAGACAGCCCACAACAAGGACCACTCCTTCCAGGTATTTTTGTTTATCTCGGTACATTTAAATTGAACACTGCCAACATCTGATTCTTACTAACAACCTTCTACTATCTATGAGAACATTTATTTATTTTTTGGGTTGACACAGTCGAGGAAACATCCCTCCAACATGTCCTATTCGCAGAATACTGTTTTCTGCTTACACATCTGCAGACCTCTTCATGGATGCAGGGGCATGCCTTTTAAAAAAGGTACAAATTATACATACATCTTACCTAAATTGACAGTGTCTTCGGATTCCGTGCCAATATCTTTTATTAATACTGTTCTTAGCCTGCAAAACCATATGCTTACAACAACACCTATATTTGCTTATTTGCTACATCCTTACATTACCTGAAAACAAACCCTCTTTCATGTTACGTTTACTCATTGTGCGTAACTACGTACAGCTAAATAGTGCAATACTACTATCTAGCTTACATGGCATCATTCCAAAGCTACACATATGCACACGCATCTACGCCACCAGAACAACGGACACACCACAAAACAACCACAAAAGTAGCACTCACTTTGTTCGATTTCTAATTTGATATTACAATACTTAGTGTCTTCGTAAAAAAATAGCTTTAGCATTATCATTCAAATGAACTTGGTAGCCATCCTACGTCTAGCGTTTCAAGCTTTCACAGTATATATTACATGCTTCCATGTAGTTATCTTTGTATAGATATCATTACCGTACTTGCTGTGTCTGTCATATATCTAGGATAGATATACGCTTCCATTGGATACTGCAGTTAGGTGCTATCAGTTTATGCTTAGAAAAAGGAAATAAAAAATATGTACTTGTATAACCAATCACACAATAATACATACCCGTTTATGTCGCTGTCTAATTTCTGCAGAATAACTACATAGCTATCCTGGTGTCTGTTTTAGTAATCATCGATCAAAATTTCACATCTACCAGAACTATTCCTATTTCTTAGCACATTCTAAGCAAAGTGTACCACAGACAAACCTGCAGTAGTATTACAAATTCAAAATGTCCCTAACTCCTTCATATATTTTAGTACCTCTTGCCTACTTTTAATTCCTATAGATTAGTATCGTTTCAAATGCTCCTCTTCGATTATTTACTAACTGATTGTAAAAGCTTTACTCTTCAGCAATATACAAGATTGGCGCTTAGCGTCCACAAACAAAACCACTTTCGGCAATTAAACAGCTACCAACAGAGGACACTCCCTGTAGGTATTTTCTTTGATCTCGGTACATTTAGATTTAGTATTAACAACACCTTATTCTTACCAGCAATATTTTTTTGCCTATAAACCCATGCATTTTTACTGTTCTGTGCAGCACGCAACACAACTCTCCATCACGTCCTATTCATAGAAACCTATTTTCTGATTGCGTAGCTCTAGACCAGTTCGTGGGCACAGAGGTATGCCTCAAAATCCTACATACAAATTCTATATACATCTTACCTAAATTAACACCCTCTTCAAATTTATTTAGCGTATCTGTTATTCATACGTTTTTTAGCCTACAAAATCATAAACGTTCACCAACAACTATATACGCTTATTTACTACATCCTTAAAATATCTATCAGTAATGACACTTTTATGTTACGCTTACTCATTCTTTACAGCTTATTACCACTACCTAATACAGTACCATCTTCCAAATTTCATGCATCAGCAAAAAGAGACCAGCTATCACTTATATGTACATCTCCTCTACATTCATTAGCGTTATAACCTCTTATATAGTTCCTTAGATACACTACATTATCATTAGGTTCCAAACTCCTAGGAAATACATGTAATATCTCTCTTTTTCATACACACATCAATAGATAACACACCCTGCAAAATCGGTTTCATCACCTGATAAAGCTCAACGCACTGTTCCACCTAAAGGGTTTGTTACCATAATTTATTGGATCATGCACTATATAATTGTTTCGTTTCATTTACTGCTTTTGTTTCCTTACACATAGCATCGAATCTTATATTTATTAAAACAGATTTGCATCACCTCCTACCCACTCTACGACTGATCAACCTGCAAAGAAAACTCGTTCGTCTACAAAAAAAAAAGGATAGTTCGGCGCAACAACACAAACTCAGGTATAATACGCTACCGCTTCCCAGTTTAATGAAAATACTGCTTTAAAATCTCTTCGAATCTACTGCTACTCTATACAGTTTGTACAGTCGGCATCTCGAACCACTTGAACAATCACTACGTCTCCAAGAGCATCTGATTACTTTTGTGTTACCATTTAAACAGTCTTAGTTAGCAGATATGTATAGTATGTCGCCCCTTTAACCTGTTTTATTACTCCTTTCAGAACCTATTTTGTAAATGTCCTCGATTCAACTATAGTCCCGACTCAACTACAGTTGTCATTAGTAGCACTTCATTTGTACACATGATTTAAAGTCTTCCTTAAGCTCCATGTTACATGCTACAAATAACTGCCATATTATTTCATAAAAGAATTATGCAGTGCAACGAAACGATGCTTGCAACGGGAAAAAGAGTACACACGACTAAAGATAGAGGTCGATCTAGCTAGCTACTCCTGTAGTTTTGCTTAGCTTGCATGCAATTACTTCACAAAAGAATTGTGCAGTGCACCTCCCAATGTACCACTGGTATTTGAATGTCATGTACACACGTAGGGTGTCTTGTGGTCCGGACCAGCTTTAAGTACAGGACTGTTGGCTTGATCTGAAGCACGATACGACTCAACCAAGCACATCGTGTCAGTCAGACCGACATGCCCCGGATGACACACTTACGACCGTTGGGCTCATTTAGGTATAATTAGTCTGGTTAGACACTATACGTCCCTCATTTAGTACCTATCCATTCCTTAGTCTGTTCTACCAATTCTACTATACAAATTATTCCCTATATTATAATTGGACAAAATTCAAAAAAATTGTACCAAATATTCAGAAATTCGAAATCTAGTGGCAACTTGCTAAAGTGGTACAATACTGTCTTTTTTTTCTTTATATTTTTATTGTTATTATTTGTTATACTAAGATGAAAGAAATAATAGTGTAAGTTTCGATTTGCGGTTTTCATGATGAAAAATTACGATAGTTTTGCTATTGGTGATTACGAAATTTCATTGGAGGATCTTGCATCCTTCGAGAATCTCGATACCTCAAACCAACCAGAGTTACTGGAAGGGTAAGGAGGAATACCATCATGAGGCACTATGACAACATCTTCGTTTGCAACTACCGGAGCAAAGAGATCCAGGTGGAGTACATCAGGAGTCTGAAAAGATTTCGATAAGACAACCAAGCAAGACGCACAAGGAGTTCAGGTAAAATACGTTGTTTGTAAAATTTGTAAACATGAATTATCTGCAAAGTCTTTAGGTGGAGTGAGGCACTTGCTTAGACATGCTGCAAGATGTAAAGCAAGGCAAGGATTGATGATGAGGCAGACGCAGCTGCAGTACAACCCCGACGGTATAGTACGTAGCTGAATAAATTCTAATGTATATATCATGAATGTATAACTAATGATGCCTTCCCCTTTCTATTTGCTAATGAAGCACGCAATTATGTGTATCGGAAATTAATTAGAGATAGGAAACTAAATAGTAAAGAGTAAATAAACATATCATCCTAAAACATCACCAAGTTTATCGATGGAAAAGCGGCGAATTAGGGAGGAAGAGGCGTGTCCGGTGCATAGGGAAGGGTGAGGACGGTCGGAGGAGGTGGAAGCCTGTGGGCTTCGTTGCGGACAGTTACAACTTGTGTGAGAACCCTGTAATACCTCAAATTCCAATTAGAGAAAATATTATTTAGGAGAGGGAAATTTATTCAATATCGAATACAACAAAGTTTAGAGATGGAAATAAGTTCAAAATTCAGATTTTTGAGAGAATTTTGGCCGCCAACCCATAGTCGCGGGGGAAAGAGCCGGCCTTAGAGGCCCATGGCCCATGAAAGGCTGGTAGCCCACTTGAAGGCAAGGAGGGGGGGTGTCAAGCCACAAACCCTAGTCTGCTATCGTACCGCCGCCCCTGCTACAATGCCCGCGCCGCTACAGTTGCCATGCCCTTGGCCATCGCTGCTATCTCCAGTGTTTCCCCTGCAGATTGGCCGGCCATAAGGAAGAGGAAGGAAGGGGGAGAAGAGAGGAGAAGGGAGAGGAAGGAGAGCTTCTTCGTGGGTTTTTGTTCAGCGTCTTCCTGGGGTTCTACAAGGGTAACAAAAGCCGTTCTTCGCTGTATGATTCATAATAGATACGAATTCGATTACGTTTAGTAGATCGGTTCCCTGCTGCAATTAGATCAATTCTGTCCAGTACCTTGCACGACGGTTTTCATGTGTTTAGGTCACAAATCTGAAGATCCCATGTCCTAGAGTTATGTTGGAATCATTCTTATCTTTCCATAGCCTCCAATATCACTAAATTCCGATTTACGGTTCAAACTTTATGATAGATTCTTTCTTGCTGTTCTGAAATCTGACGAGAATTATCAGTAAAGATGTTTATTAAAATATGATTTGGTTAGGATCAAATTCAGACTTGTTTCCCAAAAATATTTCTGTAGATAATTTTATCATCTTTCCAGATTGATAAAGAACACTCTATTTGGATTTTTAGAACAAAAGATATGATCATTTCGTTACTGCTGTCTATTTCTGTTAGGCAGATTCTATAATAGAATTTCATCTAATTGTTAGCCCAATATTTTGCTGATTTAGAGAATTCACCCAATTAGTTTAATGTGGATATTTTCGTTATCTTTCCATAGGATCTGAGCTCACTCCATTTCGAGTCTCAGATCCAAAGTTATGGTATTTTTAGTTCTGCTGTCCCGTTTATCGTCGAGCTAGACTGTTGGTTTAATTGGGTAGATCGACTTTGTGAACCTTGGGGTTAGGATGCTGCGATTAAGCATTTCGAGTGACGTCCTTGCCTCCTAATGCACCGCAGTTCAAAAGGTAAGTACAATTAATTTGTCTTGATTGCTATTTGTTCCACATGATTGACGAATGTGCAATGGGTATTTCCGGTATTTCTTGTTTCCCTTCACAATTGATATACTATAATTATTTGGTAATATATTTACGTTCGATATATTCATTCATTCCTTCTTTCATATACGCCCACGGGAGTGGGTAGTGAAGTCCCGTTATTCCAATATGGGCAAGTACCTTGTGATTCTTATTGTTGGTGAATGTTGAGTGCTTGTTGTTCATACTGTTATTTCTATGATCCATGAGTAGATGCAATGCTTCATGTTATGTCTTTCATTATTCATAATTCATTCCATTCATTTATTATTCATGTTTCATCCACGGGAGTGGAATGTAAAGACCCATCAATTCAAGTATGGGCACGTAAGACCCACCATTCCAATGTGGGCGATTTGGATCCTCAGATGAAACGTTCTTTATACGGGCCTTGATCCTCAGATTTTGTTAAATGCGGGCCTAAGTGAACACCGACGGGTATGTCATTGGCTATACCGGTATAAACAGAAGTGGAGTTCATGCATTTCATTCATTCATATGATTTTTGTTATTCTAAATTCATATTCTATAATATGACTGTTATGTTCCTATTAGTTCATTCAACATTTGAATTCTATCATGTGATGATATGTTCCTATTCGTTCATTCTACATTCGAATTCTATTATGTGATGTTATGTTCTTACTCGTTCATTCTATTACGTTCTTGTTCAGTATGGTTCATATTGTTCTGTTGTACTTGCTGAGTCGTGGACTCATTCTTGCCATGTTTACTTGTTTTAGGTAAACATCGAAGACGGCATGCTTGGGAGAGAATAGTCACGAATCATTCATTTACTTCACACTATTCACTTGTTAATTAGATGAACCTGTTATTACCTTTCTTTTGATAATCTTTGGATTGTAATAACTGGAGTATAATGGTTGATGTTATCCTTTCTTATGATATGATTGAAATGGTAATTGCCTAAGATCTTCGTATAGTCTATTGATATGATTATCATAGCTAGGCCAGGGAGGGCCCAACATCCTAGAGACGGCCGGGGAATAAAGGATCAAAAGTCGCCTTGAATTGGGCGCAAGCAAGCATTCAGACGAGGATGGGCCGTATATTGAAGATGGTCAACACTCGTACAGCGACGTGACTTGGCTAGCCAGCGAAAGCAACGAAACGATGCTTGCAACGGGAAAAAGAGTACCCACGACTAAAGATAGAGGTCGATCTTGCTAGCTACTCCTGTAGTTTTGCTTAGCTTGCATGCAATTACTTCATGAAAGAATTGTGCAGTGCACCTTCCAAAGTACCACTGGTATTTGAAAGCCATGTACACACGTAGGGTCTCCTGTCGTCTGGGTTGGCTCAAACTACGAGATTATTGGCTTGGTCTGATGCACAATACGGCTCAACCAGGCACATCGTGCCAGATAGGCCGGCACGGCCCGTGCGGCACGCTTACGGCCGTCGAGCTTGGTTAGGTACAGCCTGACACGACATGTTCGTCCGTTTAGGCATAATTAGCCCGATTAGACATCATACATCCTTTATTTAGTACCTATCTATTCCTCAGTCTCTTCTACCAATTCTACTATGCAAATTATTCCCTATGTGATAATTGGACAAAATGCAAAAAAAATTGTACCAAATATTCTGAAATTCGAAATCTAGCGGCAACTTGCTAAAGTGGTACAATACTGTTTGTTTTCTTCATATTTTTATTGTTATTATTTGTTATACTAAGATGGAAGAAATAATACTGTAAATTTCGATTTGTGGTTTTCATGATGGAAAACTACGATAGTTTTGCTATTGGTGACTAAAAAATTTCACTGGAGGATCTTGCACCCTTTGAGAATCTCGATGCCTCAAACCAATCAGAGTTACTGGAAGGGTAAGGAGGAATACCATCATGAGGCACTACAACAGCATCTTCGTCTGCAACCACCGGAGCAAAGAGATCCAGGTCGAGTACATCGGGAGTCTGGAAAGATTTCAATGAGACAACCAAGTAAGATGCACAAGGAGTTCAGGTAAAATACGTTGTTTGTAAAATTTGTAAACATGAATTATCTACAAAGTCTTCAGGTGGAACAGGGCACTTGCTTAAACATGCTGCAAGATGTAAAGTAAGGCAAGGATTAACGATGAGGTAGATGCAGCTACAGTACAACCCCGACAGTATAGTACGTAGCTAGGACTACAGTACGCAGCATATAAGAATTTCTGCGGGGCAATGAATGTACGTCCAAGAAAATTTAGTTCGGACATGCCAGTAAGATGGAACCCTACTTACTTTATGCTTAAGAGCCTTTTACCTTATCAAAGCATTTTTTTTCTGTTTTTATTCAAACGCGCTATCGTAGCATTAACGGTAGTGCACTATTGACTAAGCATCATTAGTTTGTTGTTGAGAAGATACTTCAGTTTTTTGAACTTTTTTATGATTGCACTGTTGCATTATCCACTGTGTATTATCCAGCATATCCTATAATTGTGCATAATATTCTGCAAATTTCTAGTCACTTGAAGGCATATGAAAATGAAATAGTCTTACGAGAGGCTATATTTGCTATGAAAACTAAAAACTTAAAATATTGGAAAGAAATCTCATTCCTATATGCATTTGCATTTATTTTAGATCCTAGATCTAAAATTCAAGGATTTGTTATTGTTCTTGAACTTCTTAGTGATGCTATGGACCTAGACCATTCTAGCTATTTTGCAGATGTTTATGCTACATTTCCCTAGATTTTTCGAATGTACGAAAATAAGTTTCAGTGAGTTCGCTTGCAATGACCTCCATTACCACCCACTTCAGGTAACAAGACAAATGTGTGGGGCAAAACATGGGGTGTAGGTTCTTCATCTAGATCCAGGGGTTCAGATTCTACAATAGCATCTTCTCAAACAAGACCAATTGCCCAACCAAGGAGTGGGCAACTATCTGCCTATCTGGACAGCGATACGGTGGATTTTAACGCAGATGGCTTCGAAATTTTGGAATGGTGGCATAACCATAAGGTAACATATCCAGTGCTATCTTTATTGGCACGCGATGTGTTAACTGTTCATGTCTCCACGGTTTTATCCGAGTCTGTTTTCAGCTTTTCAAGAAGAATATTTTAGGAGAGAAGAACAAGTCTTACGAGTGAGATGGTGGAGATACTTCTAACTATCAAAGACCGGGAACAAACTGATGCATGAGCACAACACTATGTAGATAATTTAGAGTTAGCAAACGTGTTTGAAAATCTGTACCTCGATAACGACACTTAGAACATGGATCATGAATGTATGTAGGGCTATAGCTTGAATTCTTTTTCCTTTGCTAAGGTTTTCTCATGTTGAATTTTTACTTGGCAAAGGTTTTAAAGAGACAACCATGTAAACATTAATAAAGCTCTGTATTACATTTTCAATATATTTGTCTCTTTTTATGAATATATAACTCATTTTTTACATTTTTAATATTTATTTTTAAATTATATACATTTTTTTGGATTTGTTTTTAATTTTTTTGGGCCTAGATGGGCTACACGGGCCAACCCCACCCTGTCAGGCTAAACGTGCCTAGGCCGGCCCGACAGGCCGGTGTGCGTGCTTAGGTCGGCACCCCGGCCCACGGGCCGGCACAACACAACACTACCATAAGAAGGCTAATACTGGATGCCTCATCACGCATTTATTTACCGGAACCGTTAGTATTAAATACAATCACAGACGGTTTTGGTTTAGCGACAATCTATGTTACTGGCTGCGCTAAAAACCGTTTGTGAAGAGGTAATATCACAGACGGTTCATGTTGAAGAACCGTCTGTGATATTACTATATTATCATATGGTTATTTATTGGAACCGCTCAGATGAGAAACGATCGTTAGTCGATTCGATGACCGATTCCTTGGGATTGATCTTTTAAAGTGGTCGAAGTTGATCTCCAACAAAACAAAGCAGAAGATATGTAATCCGGTAGACACCTTGTTCTGTATGTGTAACTTCACTGTCTTTGATGTCTAACTTTCGATCAATAGAAGAAATCATAGATAGTGAAGTGCTCACTTGATCAGAAGTTAATTTGTTACATGAATTTTGTCTCACTAGAAGGGTATGGAGATGAGAACTTCAAGAAGAAATGAAAGTAAGAAAAGATTGGAAGTTTGTGAGTGATTTTTTCTTAGTTCCGCCCTTCTGATGGTTATTTATATAGGCCAACAACTTGTTGCAAGATTAAAAAAATAAAGACGAAAGTCCGACGAATAGGATTTATTAGAATCTGCTCCTAATAAATCATTGGTAACCAAAGCATCGCCATCATTTCGGGAATTGTTTTTGATAAATATGGTTGATGCTCCTCTTCCTATCTTTACAACTGAAGCTGGAGGCCTCATCACAAACGGTTTTCAATAAGAACCATCTGTGATTACACACATCACAAACGGTTTTTAAATAGAACATTTGTGATAATTCAATGTTTCGGCTCCCACGCGATGCATCTCTTCGTCTCACGCGCCGGCGTTACCATGTGACTCTTCATCTCATGATCGCGTCTGTCCGTATCGTGTGCCAACATTACTCTTTGTTTTATAAGAATGATCATCGCGTGCCATGGTGAGGACGCATTGTATTGATCAATACGTATGTAGCTAGCTATAATATCGTCGATCGTCAACCGTGGTGAGCACGCGGAGCATGACGGCGAGGACCAAGGTGAGGAGGTCGGCGATCGTCGTCGCTCTTCCTCACGAAGTCGTCGTCGACATTGCCGTCCGCGTGGCCGCAAGCTCTCCTCAGCCCAAGGCTGAGCTCTGCAACCTACGAGCCACGTGCAAGGCCATGTACAAGGCGTCTAAGCAGCGCGCCGTGGGGAGGCGCGTGGTGCTGGAGCGGGAGGAGGCAATGAAGTGGCTGGACAATGAGCGCTACCATGCCATCATGAACCAACTGGCTGATGCCAGCAACCTAGAGGCATGCTTCATCGTCGGCCTCACGCTCGTCTTCGCAAGACCAGACATGCGTGGCGCCTCATGTGCTCGACCGAAGCGGTCACACGCCACAAGGCCGCAGCCTACATGCTCAGCCTCCTCCTCTACACGACCGACGAGGCACCCGATGTTGGGAAGCACTACATCAGCCAGGTCGAGGGCGAGCCGGCCGGCGAAAAGTAGATGACCAAGAAGACCAACCGAAGTGCAAAGCGGTGCCGAGGCTCGCCGGACACAATCAAGAATGTGACGTGAAGATGGCGTGTAGAGGGCGGTGTTGGTAGTGCCGGAGGACGACCACTGTTGCATGAGCACCGGCTACGGCATGAATGTAGGGTGGGACGACTACGTCGTCTTCTGCAGCGACGACTGTAGGATTAGACATGAGTACGCAAAGTTCTTTGCACAGGTGTAATTGAACTACTTGTCGTAAAATTAGCGGTTTTAGCATAGTTTTAGCAAATATTCAGGTATAATTCCTTACCATTTTTATCAATATTCTTCACTAATTAAATATGACAACTACAAATCAGACTTTGAGCTCAAACTAATGCTTTACTAATATGTGAATGTGTCATATATGTTTTGAATTTGCATTTATGTATATTATCATAGACGGTTCTTTATTGGAACCGTCTGTGATGTGTATTTATCACAGGCGGTTCTATTTTAGAATTGTCTGTGATGTGTATTTATCACAGACAGTTCTACTTTAGAACCTTCTATGATGTCCAGCCCTATTTATACTTGAACTCTAGGGTTTGCCCGCGTCCCCCACTCAAACGATTAAGTTTCATCTCGGCGCGCTAGGGTTCGGGCTCCCACATCTTCTTGAGCCCGATGTCGCTGTCCTCGAAGCCTCCTCCTCCTCGAGACCTATCGGGACCCCGAGTCGCTCGACTTGAGCCCTCTGTGTATTCTAAACTAGTCCCATGATCAGTAGCTAGTCCACACAGTTACAACATCGATGAAATCATATCCATATAATAAAATATCTAAGAAGCAGACAAATTAATATTACTTAGTAGCAAAAAGGACTTTATGGTCAAGGTTTTACAGAGTTTACTACGCAGGGCTAAAGACAAAAGAGTAACTTGTAGCGGAATAAAATAAACACACGGTAGTCATCCGACATGCCCACAGGCAATCGAGTGGAGAACGCGACCTAGTTCGCATAACCTTCAAAATACTCCTCTTCATAGAACGCTGAGTTCCCTGGTTCTTCTTTAGTGATTGATCAACAAATGACGCAAATCTGTGAGTACATAAGTATTCAGCAAGTCTTAGGGAAATGTATGCAAATAGTATTCATGCAAGGCTTGAACAAGGATAGCTTTATGGCTATTTTTGCGGAAAGCAATATTGAAGGTAAATATAGTAAATACATTGAAGAGCGTAATTTAAAAGAATAATACATAAGTAAACAAGTTTCTTTGAAACAACTTGTGAACAATCTTGTTCACCTCCCAACCATCAACCAACATCCAAATCGCTTCCCAACCAAACCACCATTCCAATATTTTTATGAAAATCTACCCCTTGTGTGAAATCACCAGGCATTGTCCATAACTGGGGACATGGCTATTCGAATAGTTTTACACTCCGCAGAGGTTGTACAGCTTGACCCACAAGAGATAATCACTTGATAAAACACACATTTACTTGGACATGTGAATCAAGGAGAGACTATCACAAGGCTTTTACAAAGTTCTGCTTTGACTCGGCTCTGCTCGCTAAGGTTTCGCCTTAATTCGGCCCCTTCTTGCGCCACGCATCAACCCAAACAGAATCTACACAAAACATTGCTAATTAGTTGGTCAGGTCCACCCCATAAATGGACTTGTGGTTGTACGGTATGACCCATATCAATGGCGCACAAAGTTAAGTCCTTAGAGACTACTCAGGCGAGGCAACCACATCCCAAAATCATCCCCTTTACTGCATGATCACTCGCCCGAGTATAAATCATTTTCGGTTCAATACGACCAAATGGCAACCCTTGCCATGGCACACAAATTTTAATAACACTGGTTGCGCCACAATTCCATATTTCATTAAGTCAAGTTTAAACATTTACGGGCATGTGATCATGAATCCTATCACAACTAAAGCATGGCTAAGCATAATATGATACCCTTGTTGGTAATTAAATATGTCAAACTAAGATTACCCCATCCTATGGTTGTCGAACCCAGGAGCGAATGTAATACCGAGAACATATTATTCGGAAGAGAAATTTATTCAAATTTGAATGCACTAAAGTTTAGAGGAAAATTAAAAGAAAATTCAAGATTTGAGGGAGGATTGGACCTTGGGCTTTCGGCCCAAGGCGTCCTAGCCAAGTGGGCCAGCCTTGTAGTGGAGTCAAGAAGGGGGGGGTGCCCTTCCCCAAAACCCTAACCTCTGCTACAGTACCGCGCCGCACTATAGCAGCCACCCCTCCCTGCTGCTCTACCAAGATGAGGAAGAAGCTCCGAGGTGCCGCCGGCCATGGTGGAAGGAGAAGAAGGGAGAAGAAGAAAGGAGGAGAAGAAGAAGATCATCTTCGTGGGTTTTTGTTCAGCATTTCACACGTCTCCAAGGGTATCAATTCGTTTCCCCGCTGTTTTGATGTTGTTTAGATGCGAAATTAGATTAGTTTGATTGGATCGAGTTCGTCCTGCTGTAGATCAAATCTGTCTAGTATGTTACGTGGGCTGTTTAGACATCTTAGAGGCCGAACCAATAGTTTTGATCTCCTTGAGATATCTAGAGGTTGTTCTTAACTTTCTGTGGCCACCGATTTCACTTGATTCTGACATTCGAGTCAAAAGATATGATAGATTTAGTATCTGCTGTCCAGATTTCTAACGCGATTAATCTGTTTTGCTATTTCGTAACATATGGAAATGTAATTGGGAGAATATGGTTCTTCACCCAACTATACTTTTGTAGAGAATTTGATAACCTTTCCATATTGTTAAAGAACGATCAATTTGGAGTTATAGATTAAAAGTTATGATTGTTTTAATACTGCTGTTTGTTCTTTTAGGCAGTTTCTGTTCTGAAAGTTCAACCTTCTGTTAGCATACTTTATTGGCCGAATTGGTTTATCTCGTCAACTAGAGTATTGTAGATTGGTCAGTTAAGAATCCATAGAAACTGAGCTCACCTCTTTTCGAGTTCCAGATCATGAGATATGTTAATTACCGTGCTGCTGTCCAGAGGCGGTTTAGGGCAGAATACGCTGGTTTTCAGTTTAGAGTTTCTAGTTAAATATTGAATCGCCAGGGAAGCATTGTAGAACATTATTCAGTAATGTCGTGTTCATCGTATTCTTATTTCAGTTATTTACTTGTTTAGGCGGTGAAGCTTGGGGTTTAGGAGTATCACCTTTGCCTCATAACGCGTCGCATCGCGGAAGGCAAGTACCTTGATGTTCTGATATTTGGGAAATGTTGAATGCTTGATGTTGACCCTGTGTTTTTTTCTAAGATCCATGATAATGTTTAAGTTCATGTTCCTTCCACATGTGTGTTATCTCCATGATTAGAGAGCATGTCTTTTCAATATACATATTTCATTCCATGCATTCATTTTTCATGTTCCATCCACGGGAGTGGATTAAAAAGACCTATCAATTCCAGGATGGGCACGTAAGACCCACCATTCCAATGTAGACCCCACCATTCCAATGTGGGCAGTTTGGGACACCCGTATGAAATGTTCTTCATACGGGGGTTTGGATCCCCGCCTTTTGTTAAATGCGGGCTTAAGTGAACACCGACGGGTGTGTCACTAGCAATACCGGTATATGCATGTGTGTAGTCCCTCCATTCCATTCATTCCATTCATTCAAATACTCGTTCTGTGATTTCGTCATATTGTTCAATGATGTTGACTTGTTAATGTTTGTAGTATGTTCCATTTATTCACTGTACTTGCTGAGTCTTGGACTCATTCTTGCGTTGTTTGTTTTTTTAGGTAATCATTGATGTTGACTCACTTGGGAGGGAGTAGACACACACTACTCATTCACATCATCCTATTCAAGTTCAAGATTATAAATTAGTTCTATCTTTCATTTATTATTGATGAACTGTAATAAATAAATCTAGATGGGAAGGAAGGATACCTTCTCCATGATACTGTTGATTTATTACTGCTTGTGAATCTAGATTAATGATGAACTGTAATAAATAAAATTAAATGGTGAAGGAAGGATATCTTCTCCATGTTTTAGATGTTTTATTTATGCCTTTATATGATATCTTATTCGAGTTCTTCCGCAATGTGGTTGTATGTTAGTGTATTTAGGTGACATCTTGGCTTCCAAATAGCCATGGTGTTACAGCGAAGGATCCCAAATTCTCTGTGTTCATACACTAGTCCAGGATTGCTAGTGTACACGGTCAAACAAAAGTGATAACACAAACATATCACACATTTTATTAATAATAACTCAGAGCTTATTACAAAGGGCCTAAGCCCAAATAAGTAAAACACAACGGAAGCAAAGCAGTAGTAGTAGGCCACACGACTTGCGATAGGCAATCGTCTGGGGGCGTAGCCTAAGCGTCTTGGTCCTCACTGTCTTGATAGAGGTCTTCTCCTAAATAAAGAATATTCAGCAAGAGTGAGCACAACTACCGTGCTCGCAAGTTACACCCAATATTGAATTATGATGCATGCATATGGTAAACAAAGGAGATTGGTAGTGTTTATTTGCATAAACAACATTTTTTGTTTAAATACTCATATTAATTTCCAAGGCAATTTTAGTTCAATTAAAAACAAATTCTTATTTTAATTCATCAATCTCAAGTGTAGGATAATCTTCCATACACAAATGGTGAAGGACTACCCCCCCTTACACCAGGCTTCCTACCCAACATCCCCATTTGGATAAAATATCCAAAAACCATTGAGATTGAAAACAAAACCAAAACTAATCAGCAAAAGGCTTTGCTCAGCATGTCCATGACAGCGGATGCAGCTATTCGAATAGTTTAATACTCTGCAGAGTTTGTACAGCTTTACCTACAAGAGATAGTTTGCTTAACATGTCGGCCAATACACGCTTCCGAAGGCGTGCGACTAAGAAACTATCACGAGGCCTTTACCCTACATTATTTCAACATAATTATGACCGCTAAGGTTTCGTAATCATAGGCTTCGCACCAAACGATTACCCCCTCTTGCGCCATGTGGGAATTAACAACAAGTCTTCACGACACCCACATATTTCTATGACATAAACATGGTGAAATAATATAGCTTAATCAACCAAGTCTGTCCCATTCCAGACTTGTGGTGGTACGAGTTTGGCTTAACAATTCGCAGCTTGCAGATCAGTCCTTATATGACTGGGTGACTTCCAAACAACCCCTGAGCCTCAAACATTCACTGATTTAAGCCCGTGTATAAACTTGCACCCACCAATGGTCCAATTCGCCCAAGTCTAAACCAATTTTATTTTATTTTTCCTTGTCAAAACTTTTTTCAATAATCTATGGTAAAAACAATACCATAGTCTCATTTGTAAATCAATTTTGTATTTTGGCCAAATTCCCCAAATCAACTTTTTGGTCTAAGCAGTTGCTAAGCATAATTCTCTTAATTATTTTACTAAGGTGACAAGGGCATGGCAAACAATATTCAAATTAGCTATACCAAAGGGATTGGAATAACTAAACATTTAAAAGTGCATTAAAATAATTGATAAAAGTATGCATGCAATATGAATTTAAAAACTGAATTAAATAACTTTAAAATATTGGGATCAATATGGTCAATGGTATAACTTGCCTTCATTGAAGTCTTGGAACTCTAAGTCCTCTAAAGGATCTACCTCTCCGGAGTCATCGAAGTCTATACACGAAAATACGACAAATTCAATTAAAATTCAAATAAATTCAAAAATACAAATAAAACTAACTCCAAATCAAAATATTTTGGATTATTTAGCTAGATAATGATTTTATATAAATTTATCAATTTGAATCACCCAATTTGGAGTTTGGATGCAAAAGATATGGATTTTAGCAGTTTAAATCTACTAAAAACCCTAAATCAGATTTTAATTGAATTACCAGATTAATTTTTCCGAAGGAAATTCTGAATTATTGCGCTGCATGACGTCAGCGTCCAGGGGTGTGCCACTGACAAGCGGGCCCCATGGTACAGTGCGCAACGGGGTGGGTGCGCTGGCTCAGCGGCTAAGGTGGCGCCACGTAGGCGCTGACTGTGCGAAAACATGCACGAGGCGCTAAGGTGGTGGTGATGTGGCGGTGCCATGTAGGCCCGAGGCCGACGGAGCTCCGACGACCTCCTCGCCGGCGCTACGCGCCACGGTGAGGGATGTAGGTGTGTGCAAAAGAGAGAACAGAGGATGCTGGTCGCGATGCTCACCAGAATTGCGAGGATGCGCGGCGGGAAGGTCGTCGGCGACAGGGTTAAGAGACGGTGGTTTTAGGTTGACGTCGAAGTAGTGGTTCCTGGGGTCCTCCGGCGATGCGGGTGCACGAACCAGCTTCGCGGCATTGCGGCAATGCCGACAGTGGCGGAGTCGAGGGCGGAGTGTCGACGGGCCGCAGGAATCGAAGAAGAACCGGAGTTTAGCCGTCGGCGAAGAACTTCAAAATCCGAGCTCTAGAGACAGATTGGAGGGAGAAGGTTTGGTGCGTTGAGATGAGAAGGGTGCACCCGAGGCTCTATTTATAGGGGCGTGGGCGGGGTTGAATCGTCATGGAGAGCACGAAGGTCACGCGAAGCCACCGGTGATGATTAGGGGATTCGGGGCGAGCTTAAGGAAGGAGAGCGTCGTGTCGGAGGCAGAGAGAATCCAGGGTTTAAATGCGCATGTCAATTAGGGATATGCGGCCGGATTCGAACATGCAAGGAAGGTTTTTGAATCTGCATCAATGGCGGACGCGACCAGAAAAGGAAAGGGGCGCGCGAGGAAGAAGGACATGTACGTAGGAGACGATGCACAGTGACGGCGGTCCCACTTGTTAGTGAAAGAAAAAGAAAGGAAAGAAGGGGCGAAGCGGTGGCCGTTGGATTGAAATCGAATGGTCCACACTGAGTCGGCCGTTCGGACCATCCGAAGCGCTCAACAAATCCTGGCCATTAAAATTAGATTGAACGGTCCACGTTGATGTGACGTTCGGACCGTCGCACTTGACTCTGATCGGTCCGTTAATTTGTGATCCAACGGCTTATGAGGTTCGGCGGCGATGCGCTTGAGGAGTTGGCCGTGTGGGCCACGCGCTCGTGCATGAGCAGCTGGGCCAGACTAGTTTCGGCCCAAACACTATTTAGGGATTTCCTTTGGTTTTCTAATTGATTTAAATCTGATAAATCAAAATAGCTTTAGAAAATATCAATAAAATCCAAAAATTATGAGAAAATTCACAGAAATTATCAAAGGCATTTTGGACTTAAATAAAATATTTCCAACTATTATTTGGAAATAGATTTTGCAATTAAATTTGTTTTAGCTTTTAAATAATTAAGTAAAAGCTTTTAAAATTTCAAAAATCCACAAAAATATTAAGTTTTTAAATTTTCTCTGAAATTGAAATTTTTGATTGTTACAATGGTGTCCAAGGGTACATGTCATTTACAATTATTCAAGGAGGCATGTTAACAATTGGATATTTAACTATTCCCGAAAATCATTATTATAAAATTAGCAATGCTGTTGATATAAAACAATATAATTTTATAAAATAGGTACGACATGATCAAAGGTATACAACTTACATTCATTGAAGGTTTGAAGTGCTTCAGCAGACGGTTCCAAGAATTCTTCGGAAACGCCAGAACCTATACGCGCGAAAAGAACCAAATAAATACAACAAATCCAAATAAAATAAAAAAAATCAAATTAGTAGCGAAATAAAGAGGTTGAGTTTAGATGAATTTAGAAATGAGAATCGATGGAATCGGAGTTTGTATGAAGGAGAACAAACATCCGAAAGCTTGCACTCACATAAAATGATAGAAATAAGGGTGGAGAGAGAAAATCCAAACGAAATGCTTGTGCTGATTTTTGCTTTCTTTACAAAGAAATGCAAAAGTGAGGATGACAACAAGGGCCCACTCGGAAATGAGACCAGGAGAGAGAGAAAAGAGAGAAGGAAGGTGTATGACAAGATGGGCCCACAAGGAAGGGAGACAAGGAAAGAAGAAGACGGCAGTGCACAGGCAGAGAGCAAGGAGCTCCATGGCTTTTTCTTTAAATTGATTCAATAAAATGCAAATGGTTTATTTTAATTTTCAAAGCTTTAAAAAGATTGTGAAATTCAGGAACACTTGAAAATAAACAAGTAGATCTTAAAAGAAAAAGCAAAAGAGACCTTGGAAAAAGAATCCAAGATAAAACCAGAAAATCAGATAAAACAATTTTTATTTAGTCGGAGTTTGATTTACTCACATTAAATTGTTTTTAATTTTTGAAATTTTAAATTAAGCTTTAACAATTCAAGAAAAATCAAATGTTACAAGCCCGACGCGCCTCCTCCCTAAGCACGAGCCGCCTGCCCGAACCCGGCCCCCTCCTCCCCCGAGCCCGGGGCGCCTCCTCCCATCCCCGAGAGATGTCGCCACCTTCCTCGACAACGCCTCTTCCTCGAGCCTGGTGTGCCTCCTGCCCCAAGCCCGCCGTCTCCTCCCCGAGCACAAGCCACCGCCTCCTCCTCCCGCCTGGCGTGCTCCTCTCTTGCCCTGAGGTGCACTCGGCCAGTGCATCCTAGGTGGTTCTTGCCATCCCTTCGTGAGTTGTTTATGTTTTTCAAAATTGATTTACTTTACTAAGTGTGTTGTGCTAGTTGTATTTCAATCTGTCTTGACTAGCACTAGGAGACTTAGTATTGTGTTGGGCTCTTGTAACATCCCAAAGTTCTGTTACCAATTTTAAAATTAATAAAATACTATTTTATTGGATTTCCTGAGTTTTAAAAAGTTAAAAATAAAATTTATTGAGTTTCTAAGATTTTCTTGGATTTAAAGTTAAAAAGGAAAACTTAATTAATTCTTTGAGTCTTCTAGTATTTAAAAGGTTTTTCAAATCTTTCAAAAATAAAAATAGTTATGTGCAAAAATAAAAGCCAACTTTAAGTCGAAGTAATTTTGATTATTTCAAAACTAATCTATTTGATATTCATACCTTTTCGAAGCTTTCCAAATAAAAATCACCATTTGATTTTTCCTGATTTGTTAAAGCTTAATTTAAAATTTCAGGAATAAAAATAATTAAAACATGAGTAAAATAAACTCCAATTAAATAAAAATTGTTTTGTTCTATTTCTAGAGTCTTTTTGAAGCTTTAAAAATATAAGAAACTATTTGAATTTTATTCGATTTAATTTAAAGCTTAAATTGAATTTCTAAGGGAAATACAATATAATTGGCTAAAATAAACTTCAAAAAAATCCAAAACCATTTTTTTTTGATCTATTCAGGTTCCAAAGTATTTTATAAAATTTTCTTGGATTTTCGATTTTATTTTATTTTTTCGGATTTTCTTTATTCCTTTCTTTTCTTTTCTTTTTCTCTCCTCATCTTTCTTCCCATTGCTTGCTTCTTCCTCCCGAAGCCAGTGCCCATGCTCATGTGTCCTTCCCGATGCAGCCCATCCCATGGTGCCTCGTCTCCTCCCCTTGACCTTGTCGCCCCACCTCCATGCCCTAGCTTCCCCTCTCCCACACCACCTGCACCCCTTGTCCATCTCCTGCCCCCTCCCATCCCATGCTGCTTCTTCTTGTCCTTCTTGCCCGGCGCCTTGTCCCATCGCCCATGCTCCCGTGCAGGTCCCTCTCCCCCATTCTTGGCTATAAAAGTGGGCAGCCCCCTCCTCCTCCCTTCCTTCCTCTCCCCTCCCCCCTCCTCTACATCCCTTCTCCCCCACCAAAGCTCCCGGTCGAAGCTCCAATCACCGCCGGTTCATCCACCTCTCTGGTTGAACTCCATCTCCAGCCTCCCTAAGCTCGCCTACGGTTTCCCCACACCCGGCCGGTCCTCATGCTCGTGCCGCCTTGGTCCAGTCGCTGCCTCGTGCGCCCGCTGTCGCCCGTGCGCCTCCTCCCTTGTGCGCGCCGCCGCCGCCACTTCCCCTCCCTTCCTCGACTCCAGGGCAACCCATTCTTCCCCTCGGCCAAGCCTCCCCTGTCGCCCCTCACCAGTGCCAGAGCAGCTCCCATGAGCCCTCCTCCCTATCAGTTTTGCCCCCTGGACAAGAAGATATGACCTTTGGGGGCCACATGGCATACACATCCTCCCTCCTCTCTCTTTCCAACTCTCTCACCTCCATGTGGGGTCCACAAAACAGCCACCTCTTTATTCCTTAAATCCAGAAAAAAAAACAAAGATCCTTTGGTATATTCCTTTTTTCTAATTTCTATCATTGCATGTGATTTTTGAACTTTCAGACGTCCGTTCTCCTTCATACGAAGTCCGATTCCGCTGATTCTCGTTCCTAATTTCATCTAAAGGTGGTATCTTTCTTTTGGTGTTTATTTTATAATTTTTGGATTTGTTATATATATTTGGCTCGTTTCGCATATAGATTATGATGACTTCAGAGAACCGGATTTCGACACTTCTCCACATTTCAATGTTGTTTCTGAATAACAACTAAATAAGCAATGCAAGTTACATCCTCTGATCATATTTGAATCCTAGTATTTTAAATAATTTAAATTCCATTTTAAATTATCTTTGCATGTGTATTTATATTCAGGTAATTTAAATTCATGTTTCTAAGCTTTATAGTTATTCCCAATTCTAATATGTAGCCATCTATTCTCAATATGGACAGTACAGAGAATCTTCCCGAATGTGATGTATTTGGGAGTTAGAAGTTGAAGAGATTGGATTATAAGAATATATTATTGTTGGATGTTTGATTATAAGAAAAACCTTATTGTTGGATTATAGCAATATACGATGAATGGAAGTTGAATTGTAGGAATACATGATTCTTGAATGTTTATTTTATAATTATACAATTGTTGATTGTTGGATTATAGGTTTGAATAATTGTTGGAGATTGAATCGTAGAAATGCAATATTGACGGATGTGGATTATAGAAATAAATGATTGATGGATGTTGGATTTTAGGAATAAATCTTGGTAGGAGTATAGAAATAAATCTTGATTGGATTATAGAAATATATCTTGGATGGGTCATAGAAATATATCTCGGTTGGATTATACAGGTATATTTTGCTGGATTATTAGAATATATCATGGTTAAGATCGGATTGTTGATATCGGATTATAGAAATGGATTATGGTTGGATGTTGGATTTTTAGAGATATACGATCGTCAGATGTTGGATTGTAGAAATATATTAATATTGGATTATAGAAATGAATCTTGGTTGGGTTATGGAAGTCTACCTTTAATGGATTATAGAAATAGATAATTATTGGGTATCGGATTCTAGAAGTAGATAATTGTTGATATTGGATTATCGAAGATTGGATTATAGAAATAGATAATTATTAGATATCAAATTATCGAAATTGGATTATAGGATTGCATAATCATTGGATTGATGTATGTTGAATTATTAGAAATAATTTATTAAGGAATAATGGATTGATGGATATCGGATTATAGAATTATAGTATTGTTGAATGTTGGATTGATGGAAGTTGAATCATAGATGATATTGTGGATATTGGACTAATTGATACCGGAGTATAGGATTACATAATTGCTGGAGATTGGATTATGATTACAATACTGATGGTTCACTTACTGGTCTTGGAATCGATAATTCTTGGACATTAATCCCTCACACCTTGTCGCTCTAGATGAAACTCTGGTTATTACAATAGTATTGACTAGATGTTCTTATGGAAAAATATGCCTACTCATGCTTAGACCAAACATGTTTAATTTGGGGAATTTAGCCAAATGTTCAATTATGATGTAAAATGAGGCTATAGTATTGTTTTACCTATAACTTTTGCAAATGATTTATGAAAAGCGAAATAAAATAAAACTTTGTTTGGACTTGGGCGAAATAGATGCTTGGATGGGTGCATGTTTATGCATGAGATCAATTCATTTCTGTGATCGAGGCCCAGGGATTTTATTCGAAAGTCACCCAAGTCAGTTAAGGACCGATCTTCGAGTCGCATCTTTCTAAGCCCTATCATACTACCACATGTTCTGAATGGGTAGGACCTGGCTAAATAATTTATATCATTTCACCGTGGTTGTGCCATCCAGTTGCGTGGGTGTCTTTTATGACATACTTTTATGTATTCCCACCTGGCTCAAGAGGGGGCCTGAACTCGACAGGTTTCTATCCAAAGGGGGTGAAACCTTAGCGAGGTGGGACTCCGGTGGGATGATGCATTGTAAATGCCTTGTGATAATCTCTTAGTTGCACACCTTAGGAAGTGTGTGAGCAAACAGTATAATTGATTATCTATTGTGGGTAAAGTTGTACAACCTCTGCAGAGTGTAAAACTATTCGAATAGCCGTGTCCACGGTCATGGACATGCTAGCAAAGCCACTTAAAGTTAGAATTTTGTTTTGATTTCAAAAGACCTTATCAAATGGTTTTGTATATCTATCCAAATGGGAATTGGGCGGGTAGCCTTGTGATAGGAGGGTATCCTTCACCACTTGTTGATGAATGTTATCTGACTATAACACTTGAGGATTTAGAAAATGAATTTTAGTTATAGAATAACTGCTTTGGAACTTAGTACAAGTATTTGGAAAGAAACATTGCTTTATTCAAAATCAACTCTATATGCCTTCCTTTGATATATCCATGCATGCATTATAATTCTGTTATTGGGTGTAACTTGTGGGGCACGGTTGTTTGTACTCACTCTTGCTTAATACAATGTTGTTCAGAGAAGAAGGACTTCACCAACTACTGAAGATCTCGACGACTAGGCCGCTACCCCAGTCGATTGCCTGTGGCAGATTAGCTGGGCTGTACTACTTCTTCTTTGTCTTCCGCTGTGTTCTTATTTGTTGGCTCGAAAGCCTTTCTAGTAATCAAATCTGATATTTATTAATAAAGTTTTGCGATTATGGTTGTGGTACCATGTTTGTTTACTATGTGAGCTAGCCACTGATCATGGGACTAATTCAGAAATGCATAGAGGATTTGGGGTGTTAATCCCGGGTCCTTACATCTCTTGTAATTGCTTGATGAGGATAATTGTCATATTATGAAATTGATGTGATAGCAATATCAGACTTGTGCTATTTGGATTGCTTCTCATTGTCAGTTTGTACTAAGCAGCTAGTTTTGATATTTTTTTGTTTTCAGGTGAAACTGGACAGTGTGTGTTCTGTCCTTTTGCTGGTTTACTGATAGCAGATTGGCTATTGTATTGAGATTAGTGATTCTATCCAGTATTTGAGATTAGTGATTCTGTTCAGTTTTCATTTAACTGGTTACTAATTGGCTAATATCATAATAGAGCATTTCTGCACACTGTTAGTTGAATGACCTTGTGATGACTGAAAGTATAAAACTACTATTTTAGAAGTTATTTCTTGACATTCCAGTGAAGTGTTGTTTGAGCTCAAAAGTCTGATTTATTGTTATCGCATTTAATTGATAAAGAATATTAACAAGTATTGAGAAGGCCAAGATTACATCTTGTGCAACTCTACATCTAAAAGCAATCATAAACATTCAAAATTGAGCAATATGCTATTTTCATATGGTTGCTTATCTTATCTTTTGAGCATTTTATCCTAGTTAATTGTCTTACATAAATTACATGTTAATATGTTATCTTGGTCAATTAATTATTTCCCCGAACCCGGCGCCCCTCCTTCCCCGAGCCCGCCGTGCCTCCTCCCCTACCTCGAGCACGCGTCGCCTCCTCCCCTCTTCTCTATTCTTGATCATTTCTCTATAAAATCTCCAAGCAGTGGCTGCTTTTGCCTTTAAAACCAGCTTTATATATACATATATAGTTCGTAGCCTTTATTAGCTAACTCGAGGCCTAAATCCAGCTAGCTAGCTAGCTAGCTCCTTGGCTATTCATCCTAAACATGCAAGTGAACCACGACACCTACTTTATCGAACCTGACACACTGGAGAGTGTGATTTGCTTCATGCCAATCCTCAAAGTGCTTGTAGAATCCTCCTAAACCACGGCATTAGAAGTAATAGCAGTAGAACTAAACTTGAAGTTATTAATTACAAGTCAAGCGCGAGGAACGGTTGAAAGAGGAGATTCTCGCTCCAGCTAGCTGAATTCAGGCCTCGAGTTAGCTAACAAGGACTACGAACTATATATATATATATATATATATATATATATATATATATATATATATATATATATATATATATATATATATATATATATATATATAGACCTTTTCTTGGAGATTTTATAGATAAGTAACTATCACGATTTATTCCTTAGAGAAAACCGTCTGTGATACATCAGCTATCACATACAATTTCATCTACAAACCATCTGTGATACGTCAGCTATCACAGACGGTTTCATCTACAAACTGTCTCAACTATCACAAACAGTTCTGAGTTAATAACCGTCTGTGATAGTATGCATCACAGATGTTCGAACACCATCTATGATGACCTCATGTCATTACTGACCCATAAAACTCAGACGGCTCACGAAACCGTTTGCGATGACGTTTTTGAACCATCTGTAATAACATTTTTCTGTAGTAATGCAAGTTGGGCCGACCATGCAAGGCCTAATCAGCCCGTGCCGTATCGTGCCAGGCGGCCTATTTGGACAACACTTACACATCGACACTGCGTCTACGTGTACGTACCATCACAAGCGACTGATTCTTTGAGTGGCGAACCCAAGGGGGGCTTGTGTGGCACCAACCCCCCTACAGTTGGCCACCAGTACCCCTCTTCACCCAAGGCCTCAGTCGCAGCACCGACGATGATGAGGCGAGCGTGTGTGGCAGAGAAGCGAGGCAGGACACAGTGCAATGGTGAGCACAAGGGGCAAGGGGCGCACAGGTGTAGACTGGGCCGCCGACTGCTGATATAGTTCATAGTCCCTTGTTAGCTAACTCGAGGCCTAGCTGAATTCAGGCCTCGAGTTAGCTAACAAGGGACATGTATGCAATGTCCACGTGGATTGACCCTCCTGACTTGCTAGGCAGGACTTGATCTTTGCGAGCGCACCGTTGTCGAGCATGTGCGTCCTGCTCTCCCACCGGGTAATAGTGGCATGGTGCTACTATACTAGGCATGTATGCTTGCTGCTCACTAATTCATGGTTTACAAAGCAGAACATCTTCCTCGTTATCAATTGATCCTGGAGCACTTCTTCCTTACCATAACGTGTTCATCCTGACCATGGCCTTGGGGAACTCGTAGCTAAACCTGAGCCCTAACAGTCCGCGGATGTTGCTGGCGTAGTTCTGCATAGTCTCCTGGCTCTTGAGCTCCATCGGCTCGAGCAACGGCCACCGCAGGCCGTAGCACTCGACGTCACTGAGCGTGCGGGTGGCCATGGCCAGCATGACCATGACCCTGTCGAGGCAGCCAGTGCATCATGGCCACCAACATCTCGAACCACTCCCACCCCTGCTCCAACCTGCTTGCTCACTAGTTCACCAATATATGGCCGTATTTGCCCCTTAGTTTATTTGTTGCTTGGCTCTAAAGGATGATCATGTTTGTACTGGTGCCTCTGCTGCTGCCCTACTCGCATTACCAACATAGCGAGGTTTTGAATCAATGGAGCTACTAAACTTGCTTCCCAACAGAGATTAGTGGGAGGCCAATGGCGCGGCGCATCGGTGTATACCGGATTTTTTGTTGACATGTTTAAGCTCTGAGTGTAGTATTGTTCATAAGTAATATAAGCGCTCCTGGTTGAGTCTAAAAACAGAGGTTAGTGGGTAATAATTAGCTCTTCATGTCATGACGCAAAAGTTGGGCCATGGGTGAGCTACACATCGTATACCGTTTTTGTGCTCCTTTGTTTTCCACACAATGCAAAACTGAAAAGAGACTGAGGAAAAGAACAGAAAAGGAAAGGAAAGGAAAGAAATATGTGAAGTGCCACAAATTACTGGGCCAAGAATGGTTTTTGGAAGTGTGGTGAATCTAAGCCAGGCCCCTAATGAACGGCCCAATCCTATGCACCAACCCATATTCTTGTTCAACAAAATAATTACATACTATGCATCATCAACCTAGAGCGTAATTCCTTTGAAACAGCGTAATTCCTTTGAAACCCCTACATTTTATATATGCATTTTCCTTTGTGGCTTGTTGAGTACCAAAAGTACCCACTCTTGCTCAAATATTCAGTAGGCAGACCGGAAGAACAATTCCTCAACGAAGAGGAATACATGTTTTAGGGTCGCGTCTACGCTCAGGCAATGCATGTGGAGTTTTTGCTAGATCTTTTGTAATCTAGTATAAACTTGGCCAGAGGCCAACTTCTATGTAGAAAGTCAGCCGCTACACCATATTTTGATAATAAAAATATCAAACTTGTATTAATCGAAGCTTATGCAATGTACTGTTTTCTGCACAACTGAAATCCTGGACAGCTAAGGAAATTATTTCGGGGACGCTGGATTTAAGCCGGGTACCCCCACACCAGTCATATTGTGTGTTTTCTCTCTCAGGGGTGAAGCCAGAAATTAGACATACGGTAGGGGGCCAAGCATATGACAGTAAAAGAAGTTCATCATGTTGATATCTAGTGCAAATCTTCTATGCGCTAATATGCGAGCTTATTTGATTTGGGCATCTAATAAATAGAAAAGGTCCCCTAAAACTTAGATACAACTTTAGTAGTCTACAAACCATTGAAATTCAAGTCCAAACTCGTTCAAATCTGAAAAGGAGAGAGAATAAATTCTATTGTATATATCATGAATGTATAACTAATGATGCCTTCCCCTTTCTATTTGCTAATGAAGCACGCAATTATGTGTATCAGAAATTAATTAGAGATAGGAAACTAAATAGTAAAGAGTAAATAAACATATCATCCTAAAACAACACCAAGTTTATCGATGGAAAAGCGGCAAATTAGGGAGGAAGAGGCGTGTCCAATGCATAGGGAAGGGTGAGGACGGTCGGAGGAGGTGGAAGCCCACGGGCTTCGTTGCGGGCAGTTACAGTTTGTTGGAGGGAAGGGAAGATGTAAGATTTAAAAGATTATATATATGGTCCATTAGATCTTGATCTAAGGGTCTAAAATTTGAGTGCCCCTTTTTAAAGAACATATAAATTTGTGTGAGAGGGAAGTGAAATTAATGGCCCTTGTATGAGGATTGTCTACACATCAATCAAATCATTTTTTTATTTCGAAATCAAATCTAGACGAAGAAGAACTCCCTCTCGCATTAACTGCCCTTCCCACACCACGAACACATCTCTCCAATAAGGTTTACCAACCGCTCCATTAGGGTGCATTTGGTTGGCGGAATCCTTCGAGGATTACCAGGAATCATCTAGTAATCCTATGAGATTACCTTGTTTGGTAAAACATCCAGGAATCTGAACTAGAAATCTGAGATTACATTGGGAAACATATTACCAACAATTCCAGGAATCTCTTTCCCGTAGAAAAGGGTGTCTATCTTAGATTACCAAGGGAAAGTAATCTTTGTTTATTGCGTTTTTTATCATGTGCTTTTGATTCATCATAGTCAAATTTTGAACTTTCATAATTCAAAATCCAAATTATGATTTATTTTAACATTCGAATATCTGAATTATGGAATTTAAAAATCATTTTTTCAAAATATAAATTTTGAAACCAAAATACCAAAAATTTGAATCCTAAATTTTGGAACCATAAATTCAGACAGTTTAAATTTCAAAATTCAAAATTTCAAGGTTGGGTTTCGAAAATCTTTTTTTTTCTTTCTTTCAAATTTTGAATTCTAGATTTCAGATATTCAAATTCTGAGAATTAAATTTTATAAAGCCGAATTTTGAAAGTTTCAATTTTGAGTTTCAGAATTTCAAATACTAAGAATCTAAACTCCAAAACTCAAATTTTAAAATTTTAAAATTCAAAATTCAAAATTTGAACTTTTGAATCATAAAAAATGAAATTCTAAATGTTGGAATTTTAAATTGTAAAATTCAAAATTTATAGATGTTAACCTTCATGGTTTGAAATTATGATAAAGATTAATATGTAGTTTCCTTCAAATCAACCAAACGTTGGAATCTTATATTACGAGTAATGTGTTTACTAGTAACCAGATTGAGATGAATATTAGATTACAGGGGAATATGAGATTACACGTACCAAACGCACCCTTAAGGAAATGGATCATCTGTACTGAAGGTCTCAATATAGAGGATCTACAGTGCCGCATATTAGAATGTGATCTCCACCATTCGATCGAAAAACAAAGGTCCAAATCAATAGCGGCAGTGTTTTCACCACAGTGTCTTATGCTACAGTAAAACCGATTGCTGTTCACGCACAAATCATTGTTCACAGCATGATCCACCGGATCCCTCCAATCTGGTCGAGATATAGATTTTCAACGCCCGTCAAAACAGACGCTTAATCACACAACATGGGCATGGAAAATAAATCGAGAATTACAATCCACACAACACAAACACCCACCCCTCAATCTAGCAACAATTCAGATGCTTCACCCAAAGATAAAAAACAATCAAAAGGAAAAACCAATTCAAACAAATTGGAGATGTGTCTGGGCGGTCCAGGTAGATGATATATGTGCAGCAGGTAAGTTGTCGCAGATTGCAAAAGATCACCAAGAGTTTTGCCGGATCACATCGGAGCTGGAGCCGACGGCGAGCTGTTGCTGTCCGGCTTGTAGAACGGCAGCACAGTGTAGACGGTCTGCATGATGGTCATGACGAGGAGGAAGACGGCGGCGGCGAGGGACAGGAACGCCCACGGGCTCCTGAAGTAGGTGTGGATGAGGTTGGCGCGCCACTTATTCCACGGCTGCCGACAGTAGGCGTTGACCTGCCGATGCACGCCGTCGAGCGCGCTCTCCGGCTCGAGCACGACATCCTTGGAGATGCTATTGAACAGCTTGGCCACCGCCTTGTCGCTGCCGACAGCGTTCTGGATGATCCCCTTGGAGCTCAGCAGCGCCACGTCCTTGGCCGAGTCGACGATGTTGTCCATGAAGAAGACGTACGCCGTCACGTCGTTGCCAGCGCCAACGTGCAGCCGCTCAAACGCCATCATGTTGAGGAACATGTACTCCGTGGAGTCGTCCACGGACACCGCCGGCATGGTCAGCACACCGTGCCGGAAGCGGATGTCGTGGAGGCTGTCCGTCTTGCTCTTCTTGAACCTAATCCCGGCCTCGTAGAGCTCCACCGCCGATCGATGATGTCGTCCGCCCGGCGCCCATGAGGTCGGGTGGGAATACGGTTAAGAGCATGCTCCGCGGAGCATGTCGAGCGGTGGAGCCCAGCCAACCCGCCAAGAGCACCACGGACGACGGGGACAGAACCTCAAGACCATCCTGTTGATGAAGTCGTGCGCTCGCCGTCGTCCATACATGCAAGCATTCCAATGGTAAGTTCAACCGAGATACATCATCTAGCTAGCTAGCTAGTTAGTATGCTTGGTTGCTATTTTCTGAAGCCCTTTTATGGTACACTCAATTTAATACGAGTCGTCTATTCTTTTTGATCCAATGGTTTAGATTAGTTATGATTTAATTATACTATACCTAGTAGTATGAGTAGTAGAATCCTGAGGGGTTGAGTTGTGATTGTCCATGTGAAGATTACATGATAGAAGAGTAATATTTTCAACTATAAGTGGAAAAGCCCATTATACCCCCATAAAAAAATATAAAAAAAGTATGTTATGTTTTTAACAAATCAATAACCAGATTTGATTTGAAATGTACCGTAAAATTTCTCATTTTGCGCCACGTGCTGACTAAGAATCTAAGATACGTGCATGCATGACAAGTAATGAATCAAGCTAGTCAAACAATGTTTCGCTAAAGGTAAAGCCGGTCTGTATGGATCTTGATGTGATGTTAAAAGGGAAAGAATTCAGATATTGAGATATACCACTATATATGTAGCTTAGCTTTTGCTTTGCCTCGAATGCACGGGGAAAGCAAAGCACAAAGTGAACAATAGAGAACGTGAGAAAACTGCTTGTCCAACCCAATTTACAATGACTATAGCGTAAAAATGGTTTGCTAGTCAGCATTTTTTCAGAAGTAAGTCGAATTTTCTGGCCGTTAGATGTGATTGGCGATCGTGTCTCTATTTTAGTTGTTGCATGCTGATCTAATGCAGGAAACTTGAACTTATCTCTAAAAAAAATCAGGCGCCTGACGGAGCATTAGTTACCGGAGGCTTTGCGCTCTCGACGGCGACGAGCCTCTCGAGCACGAGCAGCGGCAGCTGGTTCTCGAGCATGAGCATGTCTCGCCGGATGTACGGCACCATGTACAGTATCCCGTGGGGGCTGAAGATGGGGTCGTTGGGGGCGTAGTCGTCGACGTGCTTCCCGGCGGCCGTCCTCATCACTTCGATCAGGAAGCACCCGTCCACGATCATCATCTCCAGGAACCGCTCCCTGGCCTCGGCGCCGCCGAGCCACTCGCCGCCGAGGTCCAGGTACGCGCTCTCCAGCTGCTCCACCGCGTCCTCCACGGCGACGACAAACTCGTCGAGCGGCCGCCGCGCGCGCCGGAGCAGGTGCCGCAGCGCCCGGCGCTTGTGCTCCTCCATCGGCAGCAGGCTGGGATCGCCGTGGTGGAAGGGCCCAAGCGACACCACCTGCGGCTGGTACGCCTTCCTGTTGAGGTCCTTGATGCACGCCGGCACGCGGTAGATGCAGTGTCGCTGCCACCGCGACACCTCCACCGACGGGTCGGCTTCCTTGAGCGTCTTCTCCACGTCCACCACCCACGTCCTCTTGCCGCCGCCGGCCGCCGCCATTATTTTGATGTGTATACGTACGTATGCAGGACGGGATCGATATATTTGCTAGCTAGCTACTGATCCATGCCTGCATGCATGCAGGGAACTTAGCAACCAAGCTAGATATATAGCTGGCTACATGTAAAGAGATCAAGCTAGACAAAGCGACGTTACCTACGCATATGTGGTTACTTGCAGTGCATGCAACTAGGTGTACAAAAATTAAAGTTGTCATGGTGAGAAGCGGAGTGAGCCACGGCCCAGTTGTTTTTAGGCTAAATTGGAATGTTTTGAGATTTTTAAGAGATTTTCATATACTTTAATTTAACACTAATAAGATTTTCAGATCCGGAGCTTTAGCCTACCAAACCGGAGGCCTGGAACCAGCCCTGGTTAGGGTCATGGTCATGTGCGTCAGGCTACACCTTGTTGCACTCCATGGAAACAATAACTCAGCCTTAGAGTATCTACAATAGTTTGTTTCTTAGCTTGTTACTAAGAAGAGAGAGAGTATTCAATCTAATAAAAAGAAACAAGCATTCCAATGGATTGTTTCTTAAGCTTGTATCTAAGACTTCAATTGCTACAAGTGTGCATGATTCTTGATGATACAACTTTGTGGCTTATATGTTTTGGCTCATTTATCATATCATATGCGGGGGAAGCCAAGAAGACGGGCTGCAAAAGATCCGATAGATTTTTGTTGGTAGGCAGTGGGACCCACAAAATGAGTGTTTAAGTAACAACTAAGCCTACAATAGAGTTTTTTGTTGTTTCTTATGTCTTGGTATTAACAATCTGATAGTTTCTTCATGTAGAAACAGCTTCACATTTTCTCCTTATCTTCTCTCCTCCGCATCTTCTAAAAGCTGATGTGGCAACCTCTTAGTAACAGCTAAGGTGAATTGTTGTAGATGCTCTTACGCTCTGTTCAGAATTGGGGTACGGTGCACGCAATGCAATGCTCCAAACAGAGTAAGTAAAGCTGGCCAACTGGCGGGGGAACTCAAGGGTGAATATTACAGGGAGGTGTCGTGGCCAATTGGTCATTGCTCTGTGCTCTTTACAGCTGCAAGATGATCAGAAGTGGCATTATATATCTACCCCATCAGCCAGGCTTTACGTAAAGAGATCAAAGATGCTAGAAACTGTGGCTAATGGTAATGGGTGGGTGGGTGTGTGTGGCTAGCTGTATAAGAAGCATGGCGAAGCGAGGAATATGTAAAGGATGGCCTTGTGGGCTTGTGGCTGGCCATTGTTGGGAATGGTGCATGCAAGAGAAAATTTAGTACTAGGATGGAGTAGAGAGCGGGGGAGGTATCCCATTTTCTTTCTATAGTTCCTAGCTAATGAAGGAACCTCCCACCCCTTGCACCTGAGTCACGTGATACAGGATCTATGCATAAACACAGGAACAAATCACAGTTTCTTTGTTCTCTAACCAGTGGGAGAGGGGTGGGACTCCGTACCAAGTGGCATACATACGTCCGACTCGAGGCTCCACGGTACATGCATACGACGATGCCTCATTGAGATAGCATGTGCCCCCGTTACGTGAGGCGCACCTTCGTCCCCGATCTCCATAATTTCAGACGTGTCCAAGTGGGAGCACTCGTGTTTGCGCATGCGGTGGTGTGCGTAGGTAAATTTATTAATTGTACTAGAAAAAAAAATGGCCCTTGCAATTGTAGGGGCCAGGTTTGCATTAAAATAATCATAGTTTCTTTGTTTGCTAAAGAGTGGAACTAACTGTGGGCGTGGTAACAAGTGATAGGTGGGGTCGGCTGGGGGCGAAGATGAGAGTGAGTAGCGCGTTAAGTGTTACGCTGCTTAGGATGCGCTCAAGGTTGTTCCTGACATTTTGAGGCCCTACGGCGAGAGAAAAATGTAGGCACTTAGTTCAATCACAAACACGTAATAATGCTTTAATTTTATTTGTATGGTTAATGTTCAATACATTACAATAAATTGAGGCCTCTAGGATCTAAATAGTACTACATCTTGTCACAAAAAAAGTCACATTTTCAGATACCTGCATCCAAAAAATACTTTTCCAGATGACATCTTATCACACATTAGTATAAGAATTGGTTTAAATAAATAACAAAAGCACCTAGAATTTGATAAACTGGATAGGAACCACCACATGAAAATGGTAGCAAGAAGGATCCATGAAAACTTCAGTTATCTAATCTGTGAAAAAGGTCCCTGAAAAACAAAAAGGAACATCATATTTAGAAAGTTCTTGCAAATAAGCTATAAGTTAGAAAACCTGAATCAAGGAAAGGAAATCTTACCCTAATCAATCGACCAAAATTCGCAATGGAATCCCCTTCTCGGCCTCCCAAAAACCTAATGGTTATCTTTAGAACCAAATGAACTGAAGTTATATCTTTTTTCTTCAATAGAGCAGATGTTGTGTGTTATTTGACAATGAATCATGGCGCGATTAATCAGGAAAACGTACCATGTATGCGACAGAGGGATTTCGAGTAGAACTTGCATATCAAAGGTGAATGGGAATCAATGAATTTGGAGTCTCATCCTCCATTAATGGTGTCGACCTGGGCCTAGGATGCTGGGACTCCGAGTATAAACACGTGAGGCAGGCTGGGACAGGGAGAGAGGAGAGGTCTAGTTAATTTAGTCAAAACTTGAGCTGGTTTTGAGTAGTAAGAAATCAGTTGACTACTGCCTACGCACCACCTTTCTCTTTCTTTCCATGAAAATGTCTAGTACAATTTAGCTATGCAAATGCTATAACACGAACGCCCGTGACATCGTTATCTAGTGAGCACACTTGATCACCATTGGATATCCATCCCAGCCACCACGGCACAACCATCGCATTTCAATTTGTCTGGTTCCAAAGGTGTTTGCTGGATTGTATTTTGTATCTCGTCACACGCAATTCCTCTCCTTCCCATTCGTATGCAGATCCTAACCTTCCCTCTTTGCTTTCCCTTTCTCCCCACCGATCCATCTCCCCACGCACTCCATATCCGTCCATGATCCGAAAAAAATCCTTAGTGGAACTCATGATAACCGTAAAGTGATATTGAGATTACAGAAACAACACTCAAGATGTTTCCAGGTTCATGTTTTTTAAAGTTAGAGTAATAGCCATACTTCCAGTCGAGTATCGAAGATACCCCCTTTCTATTAATCGAGGAGTCTATAAAGAGTTTACAAAGTGACTACAAGAACAATATTGACTGCGCTACCTTGTGTGTCCTTCATCGGGTCATTGGCCATCTATCTACAGTGATTCGAAGTGTTAACTGCACTTTGCCAAAAGACACTTTCACCTAGGGATGCCTCTTATGCGTGTAATTGCAGATAATTGTACAATGCTGTGGTTTTTGGTCTCTGATGCATGTGCATGACGTGAAAGAAGTTGATCTTATCTACATAAAACACATGTAAAAAAGAATAGGATGTGACTAGCCTGGACGTACCATCCGGGTGCTAGCTCCGGACGCTTCGACCGCCGTGCGATCCGCATACCAATGCACCCTCTCAGCCATTGGATTCCCATCAATAGCGGTGCTATGGTGGCACAACAAATCAATCGGCCAGCGCAACAACATTAACAAGAGCATGCAACAAAACTACGGATCCACACAACAAAAAGGGGAAGGATGAGAAGTTCTTCCTTACACGCTCAAGTTATAGGAAATTTCACGCCATAAAGCAACAAGAATTCGCTAACCATGCATCAAATAAAAAACCCATTGCAACAAAAATAACTTTTGCTAGAAGATTCAAAAAAATACACATTGCAACAAACGAAAACACTTCGCACAACAATTCAATAAGATACTTGCAACAAAGCGCAACAAAAGGGAACAACACCCCATGTTCTCTCTCGTATTCTCTGGTTCTAACAAATTTCACATCAAAATACAACAACGACTTGCTACCTATGCAACAAAAATACCTCTTCCTAGAATAATTGAGAAAGGCATATTGCAACAAATGAAAACACTTGCCGCAACGATTCGAGCAAATGCTTGCAACACTAGCGTACCCGGAGGATGCTCGTGAACTACAGCAAGCAACAAAGCTAGTCGACAGAGAAGGAAGTCGGCTGGTGCTTTGTGGAATGTGTAGTAGGACGTAATCTGGCAGGGCGTGAGGCTGCACCTGGTCACTCCTGCGTTCGCCGTCTGCCACTGTCTGGTCCTCCACTCATCGTCCACTGCCGTCGCTCCTACACTCGCCATCCACCGTCGCCGCTTCGTCTCTCACTATAGGCTGCCTTCAACTCCACGGACTGAAGAGAGAAGGAGTGGGATAGAGCTTGGAGATATGAGCCGGCCGCTAGTACCCCTATCCACCTAAGGCCCTAGCCGAGAGCACTGCATTTACAAGGCGAGCTTGTGTGGTAGAGAAGCGAGGCAAGACATAGTGTCGCGGTGAGCACAAGGGGCGAGGGGCGCACAGGTGTAGGCTGGGTTGCCAGTCGCCGATGAGGAGCCGACGACAATGGCAAGGAGGTAAGGAATATATGTGATTTGCATAAGTGCTTCCTTGCTGTATTGTGAATTGATGTGATTTTTGTCTCCCAGCTTGATGTTGTTTTGTTGTGATTCAATATTAACGTATGCTAGATTGCTTTCTGTGTTAGCTATCCTAAAAGTCTTAAGTAGCACATTCTTAAGTTGTTTGATGAAATGCTTACGAACATAACATCTATAGCATATATGCAAGGCTACTTGAATGAAGAAAAAAAATCATGGTGCCAGCTCAAGAGAAGAGGTGTACATGTAGGGTCTAAAACCATGCAAGATTGCAAGGGCCTTGCCACCGATTGCTTGCTGGCCTTTGCATTTGGTGAGCGCAATCCAAAGGATTTTAGCTAAATCAACTTGCCTAGGTTTAGTATTAGTCTTCGCCCACTCGTAGCACCCTCTAATTTTTGTCTTGGGTCACAGCATTCATCGACCCTACACGCATTTAAGGGGTTTGTGTGGGTAAATTCATTAATTGTACTAGAAAAAGTGGCCCTTGCAATTGTAGGGGGTTTGCATTAAAATAATCATAGTTTCTTCGTTTGCTAATGAGAGAAACCAACTGCGAGCATGGTAACAAGTGATAGGTGGGGTCGGCTGGGGGCGAAGACGAGAGTGAGTGGCAAGTTAAGTGTTACGCTGCTTAGGATGAGCTCAAGGCCGTTCCTAGCAATTTGAGGCCCTGCGGCGAGAGAAAAATATAGTCACTTAGTTCGATCAAACACGTAACGATGTATTTGTTTTAGTTGTATGCCTAATGTTCAATAAATCCTAATAAATTGAGGCCTCTAGGATCTAAATAGCACTCCATCTTGTCACAAAAAAGTGACATTTTTGTATACCCGCTGTAACATCCCAAAATTTGGGTATATTTTTAAAGGTGTGAAAATGTAAACTTTTTATGGATTTTGTTGACATTCGCTTTTCTAGATTTTATTACAAGACTTTTTGTCTAATAAAGAAATTTAAGAATCAAATTATGAAAGTACAAAACTAATTAAGGATCAAAATAAATTAAAACAAAAGATGATAATTAAAAATCCAAATTTGGTGTAATTATACTGTCAATAAAATGAGAAATATTTAAAGCATGTCTTGAAACTTTCCTCAAGTCTAACAATGAAAATGTATACAAACGGAAACTTAAAAGATTTTTACAGAAAAATATAGAACAAACAAAACCCTTGAAAACTTACACAACGATCTACACTATGTCAGGAACCTCCTCATAAATTTTTATAATTTTTGGAACTATATTTCTATGTCTAACAATTCCGTAAAGCCCTCAGCATTTTTAGAAAATTCTAGAAAAGAGAATCCCTCACCTCTCTAGCTGACAGCCTGGCCCTCCACAGCACAACGCCGACACTTGCTACCATGGCCACGCGCTTGTGCGCTCGTGCCGCGCCAGTAGCTCCGCCCACCTACTCGGCCAACCGCCCACGGTTTCGCCACGCCCATGCCTCACCCATGTGCTGCCTGGCCACGCCCATGCCTGCCCGCTTCCTCGTCGCCACCTAGAGTGCATTGCCACCGGTGCCTGCGGGCTCTTCCTCGCAAATACTCTGTCCCCTTCCCCTTATAAGCGGAGCATTGGATGCCTTACCCCCTCTTCTTCATTCCCCCACCTTTCCTCTCCATTTCCCACCTTCTCCAAGCTCTATTCGAGCAAAGACCCGAATGCCGCTCCCGGACATGGCCGCGCTGCCACAAAGCTTCCCGGCCGCACCGATGGACTTGGGCCCTATTCTTAATGTCTTTATAGACCGCCTCAATGTCCTCTTTCTATCCCTCACTTTGTTTTTCTCTCCTTGCAGCCAGAGCTCTAGGAACACAAGCGTCTTCCTCGCGTCCGGCGACGTCCACAACGCGACCGCCGCTTCCACTCGCCGTTCCGGCCAACTCGGTGAGCTCCCTCCCTAATGGACTGTGTCACCTCGTGTTCTAACCCCCTAGGGTCATTTACCCCAAGTTAATTGGCCTTTAATCAGAGGAATACCTCGCCACCCTTGTCTTCCTCATGCACACCAAAATCACCACCGCCGACGCCATTACCTCTCCGGTGAGCCTCTCCTCGATTTCCTACACTTAGAGCACCCGGCCTCTCTCTACCTCCCCCACCTTCCACTCTTGCTCCCTCTCCCTATAGCACCGCCTGGTGGTCCATCACAGGCGCCACCCATGGCTCTGGTGTGGCTCGCCGACTTCATCGGTCTTCACCGAACACATGGAAGAGTTCCACTCACCCCGTGGATGCTCGTGCTCCCCTAACTTGCCTCCTATTCCTCCCTACACTTGTCACCATTTCACCCTCACACACTGCTTTGTTGCTCGCTCCTCACCGCCACACAAAGAACCCAAGCCACAAAGCCACCTTCCCTAGCTTCATTAGCCCTTTGGCAATCCATTTTGAGGGTCGCCGCCACCACCGCTCCCTCGCCAGCGATGAACGCCGCCCCAAGCCACCCGCAGCCTCCCCTATTCTGTCCCTTTTTGCTCTCTCTGTGTGAGTCCCTCTCTGTGGCTGACAGTGGGACCCACTTGTCAAGCACACCAGCTACTGCTAACAATTCTTGTGGATATCATTTAGGTCCCTCAATTGAATTAATGAAATTGAAGTTTGAGATTTGAAGGAAGTTTAGCTAGCAGCACTTCAGTTCAAAAAGATTTTCTTTTGTAAGATGTATGAACAGAGAAGATAATCTGAGGATAATTAGAATTGACAGTAGGCTAATGACATTACTAATACAAGTGGTTAGAAATTATGTTGATTTGGTTAGCCCTTAGAGTTTGATCTAGCAAAAACAAACCAATCTGAAAACAGGTATTAAAGAATGGTTATTCAAAATAATAGTTAACCATCAAATGCCTAATTAATCAAGAGAATACTTCAATTAGGTAAATGCTTAATGAGGTGGATGAACAATAGTAAAATTTTGGAATAGGTTAGTAAGATATTGTCATGGCAATTGCTAAAGTAGTTGATTATAAAATATAATGATTTATTAACCAATGGCAATTAATCTAAAAGAGTAAAACTAATTAGGAATCAAGATTTGGCATGTGATTAGCTAAACAATAGTAGGCCTTATACCCTGGTTTGATGATGTCAATAATAGCAATAGGTCAATGAGATGGTTAATAAAAATTGGTAAAGCAATTAGATATTAAAAATCATAAGTATGCACTTAGAATAAATTTATAAGATAGTGCTCCAATTTGAGAATCAAGTAAAATTGCTAATAACGCTAATGTCCTATTGTGGCAATAGGCTCTAGGCTAAGGTCAGTAGAAATGATGACAAGTCATAAGAACTCTTAAGTATAAGGTTAGTTTATATAATTACCCGTCCAAGTGAAAATAGGGGTGAACTTTAATTAAAGAACTAGTTAGTGTGGCACTAATGTCTAGGTTAAAATGGAGGTCAACTAGAAATAGTATTAATCATAAAATCTTATACCTTTATTAAAATGTAGTCATCTACGGTTAAGGTGCCTATGCGACCACCGGACCCCGAGCCACTAATAATTAACTAGACAGAGGGTTATCCTTTTAACGAGTACATTTTGATTAGGACATAACTTGAAACCTAGGTCACATGCTTAATTAAGACTACGATGAAAGTAGAATCTAAAACTATGAATCCTTGCCATGTAGGTCCCTCCCATTAGACCTACCAAGTTAAAATAAAAGGGTAGCCATAGTGGATCCTATAAATGACCCTTGTTAGGAGAATTGATAATCAATCAACTAGGATGAATATTTGCTAGGTAAGAATTTGTAGTCAATAACACCTGGGCTCCATGAAATAAAATAAGTAATTAGCTACTCAACTAAAAATAGTCCTTAGTACGTATTTTAGTTAAAGGTTAACCTTGTGTCACAAGTGCACCTTAGTATAAGCTTATTCATGATAATAACTATGAAAAGGACATATTAAAATAATAATGAAACTCAGACACATAAAAGTTATCGCCTAAATCATAAAGAGGGTATCTTGATGATACTCATACGACACACTTAAATCATGGAACTTTCTCGATAAATAGGAAATAATAACAAAAGAAATTATTAAAATGAGCTAGACCTCCCATGCGAGTCATGGTAAGGTATTCTCAATAGAACAGTAACAATTCAACAACAAATTGAATGCAAGTCAATTTCATCTATAAACACCGCTAATCACTTCCTATAAGAAGAACAATTCATGAAATGAGAAGATCCATTTTCAGTTCAAAGGAAATGCACTCTCTAATGGAAAGCATAAATTTCATAAAATACGCTTTTACGCCACCTTTATTTATTTTCGGGATTTAACAACCGAAGCAAATCAAAACGTTAATAACTTTTACATACGAACTCGAATCAAATGAATCTTATTTCTAAATTCATATAAAATCATTCTCTATATGAATATGCAAAAAATATTTGGATTTGGTTACTATTGAATTTATTTGGTATTATTTAATTAGTTTTCGGCTCTTTTGGATTAGACATTAATTGCTCGGCTTAATATTTCGACGACCAACCATCCTCTTATTCTCGAACAACCAAAGCAAGGCATGAACCTCCTTTGACTATATTGATTCCACTATTTTAATTAGTGTACTTTGTTTTGCAAAATCTATTATGCATGCGTGTATGTTTGATATGAAAATGCTATGTTTGGGAAGTCGGTAGTTGTAAATCATATTCAATGCATATATCTCCTTGAAATATTGACCCCCTTACTGTTGTAGCCATTAGGTTATGGGTTATAAAATATGTAATGTCATTTGGGAGTTTTCAAGTGTGATTATAACACAATTGCTTAATAGAGCGATAGATTTTGCATAAAAACTATAAAAGGACAATATGATAAACATGAGTTTGGGAAATTTATGAAAAATATCCAGGGGGTGTACCTCTGTTATTTTGTCTAAAAACAAAAATGAAAAACCTATTTTTCGACGCGGGCAAGTTATATCATATTCTGAGAAGAGTGAGGGGTGTACCTCACTAGAAGATAGGGAGATATTCTAGCAGGGTCAATTATGACCGACGCCAAAGAACTCCAATGTAAGCCTAGCGATAACTATATGTGTCGGTATGGGACAACCTTGTTAGATTTTGAGAGAGAATAAGATTAGGGTCTAAATTGTTCATCTATTGCAAGAGCCTAAGGGGCAATATATATAGTGTACAAGAAAAACCCTAGACTAGACTACAATTAGATAACTACCCCCTAGCACTCACATGACTATTACACTAACATGACTATTACACTACTACCCTTAACACCCCCACTCAAACTCAATGGCAATAGCATTGAGTTTGAAGAGGACAACACTAAAATAAAAGATAAATCCAAAGTCTGAGTTCAAAGATGTCGTCGAAGCATGCAACTCTTCAACAAAAAAAAGTCCTCCAGTTCTTCACACACGAATGTCTTGATTTGGAGATGATGAAACCGACAGGAATAGAGAGACATGTCAAATCAAGCCAATGAAGAGAGAGATAGAGACAAGGACACGAACCAAAACCGCCCACCCAAGAAGTGAGGTGACGGTGTCGAATCTGGCGACGAAGGCAAAGACGACGGACCAGATCCGCCCACCTAAGATGTGAGGTGACAGTGTCGAATCTGGCACCCGACGAAAACAAAGACGAAGAGACAGTTGATGATAACGATAAAGAAGGCCATTGGTCAAGAGTCGCAATGATACGAAGATGTGTAGCAAGATGGCTACAAGAGAGGACCAAGAGGGCAAAGTCGCATCAACAACGATGATGGGGGTGACCGTACTCGATCCAATGGACAGACCGATGAACTAAATGAGAGATGTAGTGGACTTGGATGAACTAGATCGAAATCAAAGGAAATAGACTAAAGATACTAGTATTAGCAGCAGATATTAGTAGGAGAATACAAGAAGCAGTTACTAGCAGCAAATACTAGCAGCAGAGGTGGAAGCACAACACCCGCTAGCAAGAAGAGCAACTGAGCAAGAGCTTGGAGATGAAGATGGCCGGCGGCGACAATAAAACTGGTGGGATGGCCAACCCCAACCGGAGCTGGTGAAGATGATGAAGCCGTCGGTGAAGATGAAGATGAACCGACTATGTGAAGACGATGGCTCCTCCCCCATCCCAACGCTGGTGACATAGAGGAACTCGACGACGTCGGTGATGGGTGGGCAAAGATGATGTCCGCGCTGGATCGGATCTGGTTGAATCCAACCAGCTGCGATGTGTAGACGAGATGGTGACACCCAAGCGATGGCAAAGACCACCTGATCTGGTTGCTGATGGCGAAGGCGAGCTTCAGTAGTGAGGATGGCCACCACCCAGATCTAGCGAAGATGAGCCAGCGGCACCAAGCTACGCTGGATCCGACGAGGATGAGGTCCAGTCGGGCAACGCAACGATGACGTCGGATACAAAAGCGAAGGAGGCAGGCCCGTTAGTGCAGAGGAGCTAGAGGCACCACCAACACCCCTCGCTGAATGCCTCCTCCACCTCGGGCCGACGTCCGTGGCGGTGGCGGTGAGGAGGGGCGGTGCTGCTAGTGTTGATCTCGTCGATGTGGGAGACACCCCTGCCTCTGTGCTCTCCTCCCTCCATCTCTCAGATCTAGACAGATCCACACGGGAGATGGCCAGGCGGCACCGGATCCGGCAAGATCGTCCTCAACCTCGAGCTCTACCACTGTTGCTGGTCGGAGTAGAGGTCAGGGACGCCAGATCTGGTGGTATCTGGTGGCTACTTGAAGAAGATAGACACATGAGGTAGGAGACGATCTTCTCGAGGAGCCCCGTCGGGAGAGAGTCGAGGCTCGCCGCCTCTAGCGACGGCAGCCGTGGCTTGCGGTGAGGGGGGCGAGGTCCCCATTTGGGTGACGAGGATGCCCCGACTGCTGCTGCTTGAAGAGGATGCAGTAGATCGAGACTGCTTCCTTCTTGCTACTACTGCTACTTACACTAAAAAAACTAATGATATACTAATGATAAAAACGAGATTGGGTGCTGCCCCTGGGAATAGAGATTACTCCTCCTGGGGGTAGGAGTGATGGAAGAAGATGGAAGCTAGGCTATGGATCTAGGCTTTGATACTATGTTAGATTTTGAGAGAGAAGAGAGAATGAGGGATAAATTCTTCATCTATTGCAAGAGCCCAAGGGGCAATATATATAGTGTACAAGAGAAACCCTAGACTAGACTACAATTACATAACTACCCCCTAACACTTACATGACTATTAAACTAACATGACTATTACACTACTACCATTAACAGGCCTTGGCTAATTAAGTTATTGAAAACTAGCCTTGCATGTTCGTAGGCCATAGTAGTGCAGACATGACCAGTGTAGACATGTTCGAAGGGGCTCCCTTCACCAAGACGTTGGGAACAAAGCCTTCCAACACAACTGCAAATGTCTCACTGAAACGGTGGTGTCCCTGAGTTAAGTGAGGAATAACATTCGCTGGGCTAGTGCAAGAGTAGGATTAGATGATGTAAAGGCTTCAACACGTGTGCTAGACTGCTTACCTACAGTAGTGAGCGATGGTATCGATGGATGCAAAACAAACTAGATAATTCATGTACTATGTGTGAGAGCTGTCAGCCGATTTAGCTTGTAATGCTTAACCATCCAATTGGTCTGAGCATCACAAATTAAATTTTCCCGCTCTCGCTGTATTATGTACCTCCCAGGACAGTGGTACACATATACCTTCACAAAACAAACATCAATGCCATACACAAATTATTAAAATATTGAAAGCTTAATAGATTACAACATAATCAACATACAAGTTCAGATTTCATACAAAAAGGGCCAACCGGCCAAATAGCACAACAAAATAAAGAGTTTCCAGTGGAAACATAAGCCATAAGATGGCAGCAAAATAAAGCCAACTAGTTGCCTTTACCCACAAGACAACCGACAAGTAACCTCAACATCGAAGTCTGTCTCACAATAGTTAACCCCTTGGGGGTCAACTTCCTCTGCAGCAAGTGGAGAATCATGTTGACTACAAAATTATACTCGCAAGACTTACAAATAACAAACCTATACATAGCTACATGCATTCGAGTATCAAAGGAAAGCTTCTACACTAGGCAATTTTTAACATAAAGGCATTTTCTTTGCAATAGGGTAATAGATTGAAAGGAAATTTAGCAAATATGTTTTTAATTGTTCAAATAATAGCGAGACAACATTTATAAATATAATTAACATCCTAGAGGTGACCACCCGCAGCTACCACAACAATAGCACGAATTACTCATTCGTACCACCCGATTTCAAGTTTTATCGAAATGTTGAGTCTAACTCTTGCAAAACCTAATCTAGCGTGTCCATAACCAAGGATGTGTCTATTTGAATAGATTATACCCTGCAAGGGTATACAACTTTACCCACAAGTCAGACCACTCCTTTACCAAGCTATTAAGCACACTTACGAAGGTATGCCGGCAGAGCTAAATCCTACGAGACGTTTTTCAATGCAATGTATTAACTAAGAACCACCCATATGAGTGAAACCCCCTGTGAACCGCTCTTGTGTGTGCAAACGGGACTCCCACAAAGGACCCATACGTTGTGTCGGAGGTATCCGCCCAGCCTCGGCAACTGCTGATGCTCCTCAGGCGAGGGAACCTAACCGAATCCCACCCCGCACAATCCCAATAACAATAGAACAACAGAACAATTTTTTCGCCCTAACAACTACCACCTGCGACTCGGAGCTAACACACAACAAAGTACTAAACCAAGAGGGGTTACCAATACCCTCATGTGGATGCACATAATAATGCTTGGATCAGTGTAACACAAGATGTTCGCTCCTTGTTAACTTGGGCACAAACACACACCCGATAACCACACCATCAAACCATATGCCCAAGTTCAAATCTTTTTATTTTTAGTTTAACTTTTTTCAAATACATTACATACATGAGTATCATGACCTAAGTAATTAGAGTGATGATATAATGACCATCACCGAAGCGATGATCCCCATACTACTGTTTTAAGCATTGCTAAGCGACAAGACTCATATACCGTAAATAAATGACTAGAACCCATCCATCTGGCTCTAAATCACAGCGGATATATTAACCTAGGCTCAGTGCTAAAGGATGAACTTAAACAACTATTTTCCTAATAAACTTTTGTTTTTTATATTTAAATTCTGAATGCCTAGACCACCCTGCTCTTTGGATGAACACACTAAACTCCATTTAGCAAGCCTATACTTTTGATAAATTCGTAACTATTCTGTAGGTCTAACTGAACAGTGCACTATGTTACGTGACTGTAGAATTGGTATTGTATATTCTTGACCGCTAGTAATGCTTTCTTCATCCCTTTAATTCCTTCCAGCCAAAGGTAAAGATCGGAGAATACCGGACATAAACACTCGCTAACTCACTTGACAGCTGGTGGAGATGAGATAACACAAGCTCTGAAATCACTCTGTTGGAGGTGCAAGGCCACTCTAAGTAGAGGTACAATTTCTTCAGATTGCTCGCGGGCACTCTTTTAACAATGAACATTATGGAAGAGAGGTATTAAATCACTGTGCCAGCTATATATTTGCAGGAAGCAGCAGTCATCGGTGTGGACTGCCTTGGGTTTGACTTGAGAGTGTGTTCAGGAACACAAGTGAAGACATTAAGATTTGCTTTCCATACAAAGGTCAGTGGAAGCTTTGTGTGTATGAATTTGTATGATGTGTGAGAAATAAATGAAAGCTGAAGGAACATTACTTTCCAGACATGTAGAAAAAAGAGAATCTTGATGGAAAGAAGATACTTGCATTTGATTCTCATGTGGTTCTGAATCTTTTGCACCGTAGGCTACTTCAGAGCTCGGCGCAGAGAAGCAAATACATGAGCTTCTGTTTCCTAGGGTACATCAAGAGGGGCAGCCACCACAGGCTCGACAGAAAAGTCTTGATGTAATTGTGATGTGATATTTTATTCATTTAGTAGAAAATCATTCTAGCTAAATAAAATCTTAGCCAGCGCCATGAAGTTATCGTATAGTTTTCAAATTTGCGTTATCATTTTGACTTTTGGGCATGTGCACAAGTAAAGAAAACGTGAAGCACATTGATCAGCCATTTCTGAGGTGGTTGAGGTGCTTGTGATGTTGTGCATTGTATGATATATGTGCAGCAGGTAAGTTGTCGCAGATTGCAAAAGATCACCAAGAGTTTTGCCGGATCACATCAGAGCTAGAGCCGACGGCTAGCCGTTGCAGTCCGGTTTGTAGAACGACAGCACGGTGTAGACGGTCTGCATGACGGTCATGACGAGGAGGAAGACGGCGGCGGCGAGGGACAGGAACGCCCACGGTTGGCTCCTGAGGTAGGTGTGGATGAGGTTGGCTCACGCCACGCGCGCGGTCCACATATTCGACGGCTACCGGTAGTAGGCGTTGACCTGCCGGTACACGTTGTAGATCACACTCTCTGGCTCGAGCACGACGTCCTTAGAGATGCTATTGAACAGCTTGGCCACCGCCTTGTCGCTGCGGACAGCATTCTGATGATCCTCTTGGAGCTCAGCAGCACCACGTCCTTGGCCGAGTTAATGATGTTGTGCATGAAGAAGTCGTACGCCGTCACGTCCTGTGGACGGCGGGTCTACTGCTTGGAGAGGGCAGGGGGTTGTTAAGATAAGAATAAAATTTGTTAGAAAATTAATTTGTTTGTCGGGAGGTAGTTTTTTGTTTGAGGTTTTCTAGAGAGGTAGCAATGAGGTGGGAGGGGACAGCACATCACTCATTCTTCGAGTCTTTTCAAGTAGTACATATGCTTTCTTATTTTTACATACTAGGTGGGGGGGGTGCGGGATTCAAAATTCCAAATCAGGTTTTCAAGTTGAATTCACATACTGTGTACCAGCTACCAAGGTAAGATATTTGAATTTGTCTACCACATGCCGTAACGTCAGATTTTCTACAGAAATTCTAGCTAAAATATTGAGACTGTAGTGAAATGATACCAAATAGTTTTGCTTGAATGCTCCGAGCTCTATGGATCATAGGGCATGTTTGGCATAAGCCATCTTTAAAATAGGATGAGGACTAGATGACTTTATTCCTTAAATCCAAAAAAAAAAAACAAAGATCCTTTGGTATATTCCTTTTTTTTTTCTAATTTCTATCATTTCATGTGATTTTCGAACTTCCAGACGTCCGTTCTCCTTCATACGAAGTCCGATTCCGCCGATTCTCATTCCTAATTTCATCTAAAGGCGGTATCTTTCTTTTGGTGTTTATTTTATAATTTTTGGATTTTATTTGGATTTGTTATATTTATTTGGCTCGTTTCGCGTATAGATTATGATGACTTCGGAGAACCGGATTTCAACACTTCTCCGCATTTCAACGCCGTTTCTGAATAACAACTAAATAAGCAATGCAAGTTACATCCTTTGATCATATTTGAATCCTAGTATTTTAAATAATTTAAATTCCATTTTAAATTATCATTTCATGTGTATTTATATTCAGGTAATTTAAATTCATGTTTCTAAGCTTTATAGTTATCGCCAATTCTAATATGTAGCCATCTATTGTCAATATGGATAGTACGGAAAATCTTCCCGAATGTGATGCATTTGGGAGTTAGAAGTTGAAGAGACTGGATTATAAGAATATATTATTGTTGGATGTTTGATTATAAGAAAAACCTTATTGTTGGATTATAGCAATATACGATGAATGGAAGTTGAATTGTAGGAATACATGATTCTTGAATGTTGATTTTATAATTATACAATTGTTGATTGTTGGATTATAGGTTTGAATAATTGTTGGAGATTGAATCGTAGAAATGCAATATTGACGGATGTGGATTATAGAAATAAATGATTGATGGATGTTGGATTTTAGTAATAAATCTTGGTAGGAGTATAGAAATAAATCTTGATTGGATTATAGAAATATATCTTGGATGGGTCATAGAAATATATCTCGGTTGGATTATGTACGTATATTTTGCTGGATTATTAGAATATATCATGGTTAAGATCGGGTTGTTGATATATGATTATAGAAATGGATTATGGTTGGATGTTGGATTTTTAGAGATATACGATCGTCAGATATTGGATTGTAGAAATACATTAATGTTGGATTATAGAAATGAATCTTGGTTGGATTATGGAAGTCTATCTTTAATGGATTATAGAAATAGATAATTATTGGATATCGAATTCTAGAAGTAAATAATTGTTGATATTGGATTATCCAAGATTGGATTATAGAAATAGATAATTATTGGATATCGAATTATCGGAAATTGGATTATAGGATTGCATAATCATTGGATTGATGTATGTTGAATTATTAGAAATAATTTATTAAGGAATAATGGACTGATGGATATCGGATTATAGAATTATAGTATTGTTGAATGTTGGATTGATGGAAGTTGAATCATAGAAATAGACTGATATTGTGGATATTGGACTAATTGATACCGGAGTATAGGATTATATAATTGCTGGAGATTGGATTATGATTACAATACTGATGGTTCACTTACTGGTCTTGGAATCGACAATTCTTGGACATTAATCCCTCACACTTTGTCACTCTAGATAAAACTCTGGTTATTACAATAGTACTGACTAGATGTTCTTATGGAAAAATATGCCTACTCATGCTTAGACCAAACATGTTTAATTTGGACAATTTAGCCAAATGTTCAATTATGATTTAAAATGAGGCTATGGTTTTGTTTTACCATAGAACTTTTGCAAATGATTTATGAAAAGCGAAATAAATGAAAATTTGTTTGGACTTGGGCGAAATAGATGCTTGGATGGGTGCATGTTTATGCACGAGATCGATTCATTTCTGTGATCGAGGCCCAGGGATTTTATTCGAAAGTCACCCAAGTCTGTTAAGGACCGGTCTTCGAGCCGCATCTTTCTAAGCCCTATTGTACTACCACATGTTCTGAATAGGCAGGACCTGGCTAAATAATTTGTATCATTTCACCGTAGTTATGCCATCCGGTTGCATAGATGTCTTTTATGACCTACTTTTATGTATTCCCACCTGGCGCAAGAGGGAGCCTGAACCCGACGGGCTTCTATCTAAAGGGGGCGAAACCTTAGCGAGGCGGGACTCCGGTGGGATGATGCATTGTAAAGGCCTTGTGATAATATCTTAGTCGTACACCTTAGGAAGTGTGTGAGCGAACAGTATAATTGATTATCTCTTGTGGGTAAAGTTGTACAACCTCTGCAGAGTGTAAAATTATTCGAATAGCTGTGTCCATGGTCATGGACATGCTAGCAAAGCCACTCAAAGTTAGAATTTTGTTTTGATTTCAAAAGACCTTATCAAATGGTTTTGTATATTTATCCAAATGGGAATTGGGCGGGTAGCCTTGTGATAGGAGGGTATCCTTCTCCACTCGTTGATGAATGTTATCTGACTATAAAACTTGAGGATTTAGAAAATGAATTTTAGTTATAGAATAACTGCTTTAGAACTTAGTACAAGTATTTGGAAAGAAACATTGCTTTATGCAAAATCAACTCCATATGCCTTCCTTTGATATATCCATGCATGCATTATAATTATGTTATTGGGTGTAACTTGTGGGGCACGGTTGTTTGTGCTCACTCTTGCTTAATACAATATTGTTCAGAGAAGAAGGACCTCACCAACTACTGAAGATCTCGACGACTAGGCCGCTACCCCAGTCGATTGTCTGTGGTAGATTAGCTGGGTTGTACTATTTCTTCTTTGTCTTCCGCTGTGTTCTTATTTGTTGGCTCGAAAGCCTTTCTGGTAATCAAATCTGATATTTATTAATAAAGTTTTGCGATTATGGTTGTGGTACCATGTTTGTTTACTGTGTGAGCTAGCCACTGATCATAGGACTAGTTCAGAAATGCATAGAGGATTTGGGGTGTTAATCCCGGGTCCTTACATCTCTTGTAATTGCTTGATGAGGATAATTGTCATATTATGAAATTGATGTGATAGCAATATCAGACTTGTGCTATTTCGATTACTTCTCATTGTCAGTTTGTACTAAGCAGCTAGTTTTGATATTTTTTGTTTTCAGGTGAAAATGGACAGTGTGTATTCTATCCTTTTGCTGGTTTACTGATAGTAGATTGGCTATTGTATTGAGATTAGTGATTCTATCCAGTATTTGAGATTAGTGATTCTGTTCAGTTTTCATTTAACTGGTTACTAATTGGCTAATATGATAATAGAGCATTTCTGGACACTGTTAGTTGAATGACCTTGTGATGACTGAAAGTATAAAACTACTATTTTAGAAGTTATTTCTTGACATTCCAGTGAAGCGTTATTTGAGCACAAAAGTCTGATTTATTGTTATCACATTTAATTGATAAAGAATATTAACAAGTATCGAGAAGGCCAAGATTACTTCTTGTGCAACTCTACATCTAAAAGCAATCATAAACATTCAAAATTGAGCAATATGCTATTTTCAAATGGTTGCTTATCTTATCTTTTGTGCATTTTATCCTGGCTAATTGTCTTACATAAATTACATGTTAATATGTTATCTTGGTCAATTAATTATTTCCCCGAACCCAGCGCCCCTCCTCCCCCGAGCCCGCCGCGCCTCCTCCCCTACCTCGAGCCTGGCTGGGCCTACACCGTGCTTCCGGTATATGGAGCTATATTTCTAGGTGATTCTAATTTCGAAGCATAAGTAGATGTTTTGAATTGAAGATTTGATATTAATGGAGATTATTGATCTCCTATGACAACACTATGTTAAACTCAAACCTTTAAAAAATGTATTCTTTAAAAGCAAAAAAAACTTACTTTTTGTTCAACAAAATAATTACATACTATGCATCATCAACCTAGAGCGTAATTCCTTTGAAACCCCTACATTTTATATATGCATTTTCCTTTGTGGCTTGTTGAGTACCAAAAGTACCCACTCTTGCTCAAATATTCAAGAGGCGATCGAAGAACAATTCCTCGATTTAAGAGGAATACATGTTTTAGGTCGCTTCACGCCAGCAATGCATGTGGAGTTTTTGCTAGATCTTTTGTAATCTAGTATAAACTTGGCCAGAGGCCAACTTCTATGTAGAAAGTCAGCCGCTACACCATATTTTGATAATAAAAATATCAAACTTGTATTAATCGAAGCTTATGCAATGTCTTGCTTTTCACACAACCAAATCTCGGACAGCTAAGGAAATTATTTCGGGACGCTGGATTTAAGCCTGCACCCCACACCACCATATTGTGTGTTTTCTCTCTCTTCATGTTGGAGCTGGTCAGGGGTGAAGCCAGAAATTAGACATACTGTAGGGGGCCAAGCGTATGACAGTAAAAGAAGTTCATCATGTTGATATCTAGTGCAAATCTTCTATGAGCTAATATGCGAGCTTATTTGATTTGGGCATCTAATAAATAGAAAAGGTCCCCTAAAACTTAGATACAACTTTAGTAGTCTACAAACCATTGAAATTCAAGTCCAAACTCGTTCAAATCTGAAAAAGAGAGAGAATAAATTCTATTGTATATATCATGAATGTATAACTAATGATGCCTTCCCCTTTCTATTTGCTAATGAAGCACGCAATTATGTGTATCAGAAATTAATTAGAGATAGAAACTAAATAGTAAAGAGTAAATAAACATATAATCATAAAACATCACCAAGTTTATCGATGGAAAAGCGGTGAATTAGGGAGGAAGAGGCGTGCCCGGTGCATAGGGAAGGGTGAGGACAGTCGGAGGAGGTGGAAGCCCGCGGGCTTCGTTGCAGGCAGTTACAGCTTGTGTGAGAACCCTAACAGAACAAACTCAACTTTCATCGACTTTACACAGTACAACACAGTAAAATAAACTAATCAACACAGTAATTACCAATGAATTAAACACAGAACAAACTCAACTTTCATCGACTTTACAAACTCATATTTATGAACCCAAGAACCTCGACTAAACTAAAACAACGCTAATCAATAATTAGCAGTAAATAAATTCACCTAAATAAAAACAAAGCATAAGCTCAGTTGTTATCGAACACATGATCAAACAATTTCATATAACAATATATTATCAAGAATTCATTAGCAAAATTTACAGATTGAATTCTCACAGTAGAAATAAAAACCTCATGCAAGCTTAGAATTAGTTACCAGATTTCATTACCCAGGAAAGTAATACAAGAATTCATTTCTAAAAATTGCAATGCAAATTCACTCCAAAAGGACATACCACATTAATACCATCTCTACATTAATTAAATAATCCGTTGCTAGCGAAAGGTAGCATTAATATAATCTCAGACTTGATTTCACTAATTAATTAAGTCAGAAACAACATAAAAGAATTATTTACAAAACAAAAATAATATATTACAAACTTGACATTTATTACAAGGTTGATTTACAATAGATCAAAATATAACTTATAACACTTAATTAAATTACAATCAAAATTCTTGCATGCATATCGCCGAAGCCCTCCTTGTCATTTGTCCATATATCGCCAAACCATCAGACCACCCCTCGATCCACATGTTCGTCGCTCGTCAAGAAAGTCAGAAAGTGGTTAGCAAGCCAAGTTGAGAGCACTAAATAGGAATTAGAATATAGGAAGTGGCTGTCAGATTTCCCCGAAGTTCAGTAGGATTCCCATATTAACTCAAGTCGGTCGGCCCCTTGATCGTCAAGATATCTAGATCAACCAGAGTTAATCGGTACCTTTTGCTTCCATGGGTCTCTTCATTCGGCGTTATTAAAGCCCAACACCCACTTTTCCCAATTGCCTCAACCGTAATAAAATCCCACAGTGCATTCCTCCTTATACCACACCCTCAGTCAAAACATTACTGGGTGTCACAAAACCAACACCATCACTTCATCTACTTCACAGCCAGTCCAACCCAGTGAAATATCCAACTCCAACCTCTCTTTGTGCACAGGAAAACACAGGCCAGTAGATAAGGCAGAGAAGCTAGCCGAGAGAGAGAGAGAGAGAGAGAGAGAGAGAGAGAGAGAGAGAGAGCATTTCATCTGGCAAAGCACCTCCCCAGAGCAAACAACACTCACCACATCATCTCTCAGTCAAAGGCCAACATAAAGCCCCAGCAAGCATAGGCCAAGAGATAAGGGCAAAGGACCAGCAGCACAGGCAATACATTCCCCCTGGAAGCCATCTTCTCATGTCACAAGCACAAAGACGACCAGCCCCTCATTCCTCTCCCAGCCGCAAGAAATTAACCCCACATCCATTTCACCCATAGCCATCACACAAGCCAGCCAAAGCAACCTCAGCTGCACATCATCGCTTGTAAGCAACCACAGAGGAGGAAGGGAGGCAGGGAGCAAGGAAGAAGAGGAAGATCGGCGGAACCAGGGTGACAGCTTCGAACCATCGACTACCACGGCTAGTACCACTGCCATCCTCACCCCAAAACCGACCTAAACCCAACCCAACAGGTAAACCCCCTTTCTTGCACAACTATTATTTTTGCCATAACCAAACCATCTAGTTTGAACTACCCACTGCACAAGCAACATACACCCACAACCATATTATCATCCCTCAAATCCATCACAAAACACTAGCAATGACAGTAGCATCAACAATATGCCCTCAGTTTCTACATCACAGAGCAAGAGGGGGAGTAGAGAGAGGGAGAAAGGGTAGTAGTAACACATTAGTAAGATGCAACCACGGTAGCATAGGCATCATCACCACCAATAGCCCACCCTAGCACCTTCAGCATGTACATGCATGAGCATCAATAAAACCACATCAAAAACCAAATCAAGCACCACCCCTAAAAATCAAAACAATGAAATGAGTAAATCAAATCTGGGTTAGAAGGAGCACTGCAGGGGAGCCGAGCGGGCACAGGAGGGTGGCTGAGCCGGGGAGCTGGGCGAGGAGGAGGACACGGTTCGACGACGCCATGGGAAGGCGACGTCGGCCGCTGGTGGCCGTAGGGGAGGTGCCGGGTAGAGGGTGCCTGTAACATCCCAAATGTATAACAGGTGTTTGTTTCAAATGTAATTAAATGTGTAGAAATTAAAACTTTTTCTCACACCTTGAAACTCTTGAACTCCTCTAAAAATTCTTATCAAAAGTGGTGGAGTTCAAAAACCTAAACCTCATGTGGACTAAAGTCCAACTCTTATGCAACCTGTCTCAAAATCTTATGTCAAACCCTTGGAAATATCTTTCCTTGGTCCTATAGATGATGTGGGACCCCTCTGAAAAATATCATAAGTTCTAAAACTTAGTTGATAATTTTTGGAGGTAAAACAAACTCTTGAACAGCCTTTATGAATTTCTTGAGAAAAATGCAATGCATAAAAACCTCTAGAAAATTTATGTAAGGTTAATCATGGTGTCAGCAAGCTCCAGTTAAAATTTCATAAAATTTGGAGTTGATTTGCTATCTCAAATAATTCTGTAAAATCTCAGCTGTTAATTTTGAAATTCAAACACATACACTGTTCCTTGGGCTGAGCCGCTTTGCAAAGCTGGTCCAACCCAACCACCTCCCTCAGCTCAACAGACCTCTTTTCCACCTTGATGAGGTCGCAGCCGTTGGATTCCTATCTAACAGCCACGACCTCCTCCTAAACCATCACAGCGAGGTCCTCCCCACCTCATCAAGGTCGTAGCCTTTGGATCAAGGATCCATGGCCATGACCTCCCCTTGTTATCAAACCACAAAGTCCTCCTCCCGCCTTGTTGAGGTCGTAGCCATTGGATTAGATCCAACAGCCCACGACCTCCCCTCTATATCAAGCGCAAAGACCTCCCCCAGCTTGTGTTGTGCGCCGTTAGATTTAAAATCTACGGCCACGACCTCCCTATGCTTTATGCCAAGATCGACCTCCCACCCACGTGAGGTCGTAGCCCTTAGATCTAAATCTAAAGGCCATGACCTCTGTGCGCCACGCGCAAGCTCAGACCTCCCTCATTGTGTGCCCTGGATTTAAATCCAAAGGCCATGACCTCCACGCCCTGGCATCGTTGCTGCACTTAAGTCCTCCCAGAGGTCCGCACTGCTGATTTAGATCCAACGCCTTGGACCTCCCCGTCTCCTTTTTCCACTTGCGCATCCGCTGCAGATCGATCGGAGGGCCACGACCTCCCTAGTCCAAATCGGAGGGCTGTGACCTCCTCTAGTCACTTAAAAACTTACCGTTTCAAACTCTAATCGCATCCGAGGGCCAGGACCTCCCCATCCTCTTTATCCAACGGTGGTGTTGAGGTCCTGTTCTTCTCCTAGCTTGGGCTCGCGTGCAAGAGCTATGGCGGTGGAGAAGGTCAGAGCCGGTCACATCCCAATGGCTCTGTGCAGGCGCATTAAATGCGTGTCAGCCCTTTCCGCCCCTAGCCCATGCCCTGTCTTAACCTACTCTGTCCCCTCCATCTTGTCCAAGCCATGGACCTCCCGTGGACCTCCCATGGGCTAAGCTCACCATGAGCTTAACCCTTGGTCCATGCCCTCTTTTGCCCTAGCTATAAAACCTTCCCACTGTTTCCTTGGCTTCCTTTACACACCATTGCTGCCTTGCTTGCACCTCTGTGCTTGCGAGCTCAAAACACCCGTAGCTCTCTTGGCCGCCATTGGAGCACCTTGGAGCTCCTCGGTGGACAAGGGTCCCTGGAGTTTTTCCTCTCTTTCTCTGTGCTTCAATTTGTGCCATGTCCTCTATGACCAAGTCCTAACTTGTTTAGTTTAGGCATTTACAGAGGTGGACAAAGTGGAGCTTGGAGTTGGTGCATTGGCCGTGGAGCACCTTTCTTCCCCGGCGCCAGTCCCTTCCTCTTCCACGACCTCCTCAGCACCTCTGGACCTCCAGGTAATCTCCCTGGTAATCCCTAGGAGCTTGGCACACGCTTGGATGTATGCTGCGAAGCTCGATATTGTTGTTGTCATTTTGGCCGTGTTGGGCCATTGTGCTCTTCTCTGGCTCGCCGGCGCTCAAGGCCGTCGCCGCCGTTGAGAGGAGGTCCATGGTGTGCGCAACACTATTGCGCACACGTTGGTACCATTGGTGGTCGCCGGCGAGGTCTGCATCGCCGGCATTGCCCCCATCTTTGCGGTGAACGTTTTGTCGGAAAAGTTCACCCCGCGCGTGTCATTAGGACAAAGATTTGGGGCAGTAAATGCCCCCATCATTGGGAGCATTTATTGCTGTCTTAGCGCCTGGACCTCCTTGTGTCCCGCGCGTCTTAACTTAGTGTCCGCGTGCGTGCGCGCGCGCAAGCGCTGTGGCTCTGAATCTGGGACGTCCAAGACCTCCTCCGAGGAGATCTTGAACGTCCAGGACCTCCCCCTTTTCGCATCTTAGCCATCCAGACCTCCCCTGGAGGTCTGTGACGTTAAGACCTCCACATAGGACCTCCTCGAGGTCATCTCAGCCGTTTATGACCTCCCCGGGTTGATCTTGACCATCAAGGTCCTCCCTCGGACGATCTAGACCATTAAGGTCCTCCCTTGAAAATCTGGATCGTCCCAGACCTCCCACGTGAGGTCTTGACGATGTAGATCTTCCTTGGGAGATCTTGATAGTTTAGATCTTCCTTGGAAGATCTCAACCGCTGAGGACCTCCTCGCTTAATCTGGACTGCTCCGGTCCTCCTCCGTGTTGTGGTCCGTTGGATGCGACATCTACGGCCACGACCTCGCTTTCGCTGCTGCAGACGTTTGGGAGGACATGGACCGTTGGATCCAAGATCCACGGCCCATGACCTCTGGACCTTCGTGAGCGCGCGTGCACATGGTCAGCTGGGAGGTCTTGAGCCGCTAGATTTAAGATCTAGGGCTCATGTCCTCCCCTGCCTTTGTGGTTTTAAGAAATTCCAGAGAACTGTTATTTCATGAACTGAAAAAGGTATGAACTTTAAAAATGCATAATTAATTCGATTTAAATCCAAATAGGGTGATTCAAATTTCTACAGCTCTGGTTTGGACCAGACTCTAATCTAAAAATGGTTATGAGCCCAGTTCAGCTCCAGAAAATGGTTTTGTAAATAAATTTCAAAACTAACTTTAAATGTCTCATTAAAAATCCTTTTAACTTGTAAATTGCATAAGTATTTCTCAATAGAGTATTTTTGAGTGAATCCAACTTTGTTGGCTTCCTATGTTAGTGCACTAAATGTTAGAATAGGATTTAGGCATGTCACTATTTTCAAAAAGCTTCCTTGTGCATTTTAATTTTGTTCAAGTTCTTGTCTTTGAAAAATTATAGAAAATGCATAATAGCTCCAAATGAGATGAACTCAATTGTGTTATTCATCTCATGAGGTGCTGGTTTTACATTAAAAATATCAGTATCACCACCTCTCTAGAAAATGTTGCCAAATAATTAAATTAGTGATTAGTGGCAGTTTGTATTTTTTGGGCTGAGCAGAATTGTTTTGCTCATATCTTTTGCATTGAGAATCCAAATCAATTGGTTCTTGTTGCTAAATTCCCTAAAAATCATCCTATTGCTTCTGTAGAAATTTCAGAGCATTTGGAGTTTGTTTGCTGTGCTGTCTTTGTGGTTTTCGTCGTTCTTATCGATTCTTTTCGCTTTTTCGTTAGGTGCCGACGAGTGCTTCGAACCCGTGAGTGATCCTCAGCCATATATTGAGCAAAACCAGCAAGGCAAGCAGTTTGATCATATCCCATTATTGTCCCACTACTTTAAAGTTTAATACTTTGTTTTACTTGTATGTATGCATGCTACTTTGTGTTCAAATATCGATTAGTTGAGCCTATAGATGCATATCCTGTAGGTAAATGTTCATTCTCTACTACTAAGCCTAGGATTATCTTGCTGCGATTTAGAGTTCGATGGATGGACTCTTATCGCTTAGTAGTTACGTTGATAATGCTTAGCAATGCTTAGATAACGGTAGAAATGGGCGGTTGTCGACATTATGTCGATGACCTTGATCACACAAAAACTATTATTCCATTATGTCCATCTTGTGCTTGTTACTTTGTAAATAAACAAAAATGAAAACAAAACTGCTTGACTTGGGCACAATGGATGTTGGTGTGATTTGTTGGGTGTGAACGAATGGTGCCTAAGTCCCCAAGGACCGAAAGTTACTTGCGCCATTGATCCAAGCACTTTTATGTGCTAACCACACGAGGGGATATGGGACCCTCTTGACTAAGTACTTTGGGAGGTGTTAATTATGAGCTGGTCGGTGGGTGTGTTAAAAATAAAATGTGTGTGTGGTGTTGGGAAGGGAGCATTAGCAGCATCGGTTAGGGCTGCCTATTGTGTCCTTGTCCCCGTGAGGTTGCTTGACTCTTAATTAGCATCATCCATTGGAAATGTCTCAGAGGACTTAGCCGTGCGGCATACCAAAGGAAGTGTGCTAAATTATGTGGCGAAAAGGCGGTCTGGCGTGTGGGTACATTGGTACACCCTTGCAGGGTTAAAACTATTCGAATAGCCTCGTCCTAGGTTATGGACACGCTTGGTAATTTCCCGCAAGAACTAGACTAAACACTTAATTAAAACTTGATGGGTGGTATGAATTGGATAATTCATGCTATTGTTGTGGTGACTTGGGTGAGTCACTTCCAGGTTGTTCTTGTTGTTATTATTGTTGTATCGTGTTCTTCACAAATTAAAATGCTTTGTCAAATGGCTTTCAATCTATTACATTATTGCAAATGAAAGCTTGCTTTATGCTAAAATGAGTCCAAAGCCTCATCCACTTAAATAAAGCTTGCATGTAGCTATTTATAGTTCTGTTATACTACACGTCAGTCTTACGAGTACATTTTTGTACTCATTTGCTTTGCTTAATAATTTTGTTGCAGAGGAGGTAGAGCCCAAAGGGCTTTACTTTTGTGAGATGTGTGGCGACTGGGAATCGAGCTAGGCGCCTTGGTTGGTTGCCTTGTGGGCTAAAGGCAAACCACGTGGCTCTCTTTTGTTATCGCCATCTTATGGCTTGTTGCTTCCGCTGTGTTACTTTTATTAGTTGTATTTGGCCGGTCGTCCCCTTTTGTAATAACTCTATTTTATGTATATCTTTTATTCTAGTCGTGCTTTGGTTCTATGTCTTGAATGGAATTGATGCATGATTTTGTAAAGGGGTGTGTATATTGCATTCTGGGAAGTATACATATCTCGAAGACACGGATTATTATGTTTGTGATGCTAGGGTCAATAGATGACTAAGTATTACAAGCTTAATAAACCGGGGTCCTCACAGTGCCTTGGAGTGAAGGGAAAGAGGGAGAGCCAGCCGAGTGAGAGAGAGAGGCGGCGCCGGGCCGGGCCAGAGGGAGGCACAGTCGTAGGAGGATGCGGCACCGTGCACCGACCAAGAGAGGGAGGGGGAGAGCCATGGAGATTGGAGCTAGGGGAGAGCATCAGGAGGATTGGGGATGAAGAAAGGAGGTGCCTAAGAGGCTGTGTCAGCCGAATGAGGGGACAAGAAGAGAGAGATAGAAGGGATTAGGTGGGAGTAGAATTAGGGTTAGGAAAATAGGGGCTAGGTGGGTAGTAAAAATAGGAATTAAGGGAAGAGTATAGATAAATTCCAGTATAGAGTAATAGCAATAGATTTAGCCGTTTATAATTGAGCGTTATTAGAAAGAGGTGTTAATACCGAGTAAATATTAAGATCAATCAAAGTATAAACCATGTGCGGATTAAAGTCAATAGATCGATCCGTATAGAATGAAAGCGAGCGAAGCGCGTATAGATTAATCTGAGACTTTAGAAATGAATTAATAGCCGGTAGCACTCGCTATGTTAGAAAAATTAATTGATGCATGAGAAAATAATTTAGGTAAGATAATTAAATCGAGCAATACAGGCGTGAAATCGATTAGGAATTTTGGTGCATGCGTAAAATTGAATAGACCTAGTTGTGCGTAGGAGTAGTTTAATTTGTTATTTTCGCGTGATAAAATACTAGTGTGGACAAACTCGATCATAGAGCTGGTAGACCGTAGAACGATCTTAATTAAGGGAGTGCTAACTTAGCAGGGATCCGAAAAATATTATTAAATTAAAATATGCTAACAAAAGAAGATGCACTAATTTATGCACGCATAATATCACCCAAAGTTCACTAAGTATTTATTTATGCATTATTCGTGCTACCACATAAATTACAGAGGACGAACCAGTGCCGACAGGAGTAGCTCATTAGGAATTCTTCGAAGCCGATATTTTCTATAATTTCAAAGGCAAGCTATTCTCTTGAACGTAAATATAGTTATATTAAATGTAAACCGTATATTGTTGTATCATATATGTATTGCATCAAAACTGTGTCTCAAAATCAAATCGGATTAAGATGAAAATGGGAAGATAAGAAATAAGAATGAGTTTAGGAAAGAGAATTACTAGGTTGGTAAAGGGGGCTCGGGCAGGGGAACGCGACGATGACGATGATGATGAGGTAAGAGGTGGGCCCCTTTTACATATGGTTAATATATAAGGACCAACAAAATTCTCACTCGGATTTGAGGCCGTAAATTTAGTGCCAACCATTTTCCTGTTTCGACGGGCAGAAAATGTTACCTTGTTAGCCCTCCACATTGGGTAAGTAATTATGTAGGATCAGGAAGGCGCTATATCGCTAAGTGGGTGTTGGGTGAAGGTAAGACCGGCCCAACCAACATTACTGGAACTCGGTGGATGATGAGATCAACACCGTGACGAGGTCAGCACCGACGGAAAGTAATGGGTGGAGAAATTAATCACGTAACTTAGAAAACATTCTGTATTCTGAATTCGAACCTGCATCAAAGGAAATGCAGGGGGCCTGGCTCATTTAGAATTCATAGTAGCTACGGGTAAAGTGGTACAAGCCTGCACAATGCTATATCAAATCATGAATTCATGCCTGTCTCCTGAATTGGAGTCTACGGAAACTGCCAGGGGTCTTTCTTCTCTCTGAGTGATAAGTAGTCTTTTCTAAATTAAAACTTGTCACTTAATGTTTCAACGAGTTGTTATTTTTAGAAAAAGAGATCATATAGAACATGTGATAATGAACAGAGATAAGTCATACAATGCATCTTTTGTTATTAATGCTTACTGAGTACATTTGTACTCAACCTTGTTAGTATTCTCCTTTGTTAGATCCTAGTCTGGCCGGTTATTATCCCGAGTGGGATGAGGGATGGGCAGGTACCGAAGAGACCACAGGAGGCGAGGGTGTTGACTACGAGGACCAGGGTGAGATGGGCAACTTATTCAACGAATGGGACGAGTAGAAGATTGAGCAAGGAAGGCAAGCGAAGGGACTTGGTCCCATTTTTGCAGATGTAAATTACTATTTGTAAGAACCATAGCCTTGCGTGGCTAACTGGAATAAAAAGTACAGTTTCTATCTTATTGTTCTGCTGCGTTGACTCTGGTAAAGGCTTACTATTCGTTAGAGCAGTGTTCTACTGAGCAAATGAATAGTAATTCGTATGCCAAAGTGTGATTACCCCTGGGGTAATGACACGAGGTGTCACAGTTTGTTGGAGGGAAGGGAAGACGTAAGATTTAAAGATTATATATATGGTCCATTAGAACTTGATCTAAGGGTCCAAAATTTGAGTACCCCTTTTTAAAGAACATATAAATTTGAGTGAGAGGGAAGTGAAATTAATGGCCTTTGTATGTGGATTGTCTACACATCAATCAAATCAATTTTTTATTTCGAAATCAAATCTAGACGGAGAAGAACTCCCTCTCGCATTAACTTCCCTTCCCACACCACGCACACATCTCACGAACAAGGTTTACCAACCGCTTCATTAAGGAAATGGATCATCTATACTGAAGGTCTCAATATAGAGGATCTAGAGTGCCGCATATTAGAATGTGGTCTCCACCATCCGATCAAAAAGCAAAGGTCCAAATCAATAGCGGCAGTGTTTTCACCACGGTGTCTTTTGCTACAGTAAAACCGATTGTTGTTCACGCACAAATAACTGTTCACACCATGATCCACCGGATCCCTCCAATCTGGCTGATGTTAGATAATCTTTATTTATTAGTTTCTAAGTTTAGATTTTTGAGTCAGTTTAGGTTTTGAGTTCGTATCTGAGTATGACTTGAGTCCGAGTCGATTGACTCCCGACTTGTGCTTGCGTGCATGTGTATAAAGTTTGGCTTAGAGCAAGCAATACAAGGTGAGTTCAAGAAAGAAGAATGTGAGTTCAGAAGCAATGTAAGACTGAGTTTAGAAGAAAAAAGAAAAAGCTGTCGTGAGTTACGTGCAGCACCAAAATCCAAGTTTTCTCCTGGTTTGTTCCAAAAATTGGTATCAGAGCTTCAGGTTCGATACCCTAGCTGCCCCGAGAGGGGTGATCTCGACTCCTGAGGTGGCATATACGGTGGGAGTGCACATGCGGTGGATCCCAGCGGCACATCAAATGCGGCAGCGCTGGAGTGCACGACGCGGTGTGGCGGTGAGACCGATGCACTATACGGTGCATGCGGCTCCATGACGAGGAGGAGCCTGAGTTTTTGATTTGTTCCCAAGATTATGTCGCGTTCTCCAGGGAGTGGTATCGCCGGTGACGAGGCAACGTCGATGCTCTTCCTACTGGTCGAAAAGGAGACGGCCAAAGCTACGTGGAAGGCGTTGAAGACGATGCATTTTGGTGCCGATCATCAAAAGGCGAAGGCGAGGGATGTTGAGAAGATGTGTTCGCCGTCCTGAGTCAAGTCCGTGTGTTACTCAAGTTGTAGTCGTGATCAACTTGATGTCTGAGTACGAGTTGGGCAAGTCGTAGTTGGGACCGACTATCATGAGTTGAGTACGAGTTGGGGCATAAGTCGTAGTTGAAACCGACTGCCTCAATGAGTAACAGTCCAAGATGTGTTCAAGTTGTGCCACCGTCTTCGGCCGAGTGTGTGGGAGCCATGTTGAAGTTGAGTCCAACTAGCAGCACACAAAATATAAGTAAGTATACAAAGATTAGGGAGTGATTGTTAGATAATATTTGTTTAATAGTTTCTAAGTTTAGATTTTTGAGTCAGTTTAGGTTTTAAGTTCGTATCCGAGTATGACTTGAGTCCGAGTCGATTGACTCCCGACTTGTGCCTGCGTGCATGTGTATAAAGCTTGGCTTAGAGCAAGCAATACAAGGTGAGTTTAAGAAAGAAGAACGTGAGTTCAGAAGCAATGTAAGATTGAGTTTAGAAGAAAAAAGAAAAAGCTACCGTGAGTTACGTGCAGCACCAAAATCCAAGTTTTCTCCTGGTTTGTTCCAACAGCCGAGATACATGTTTTCAGCGCTTGTCAAAACAGACGCTTAATCACACAATATGGGCATGGAAAATAAATCGAGAATTACAATCCACACAACACAAACACCCACCCCTCAATCTAGCAACAATTCATATGCTTCACCCAAAAAATAAAAAACAATCGAAAGGCAAAACCAATTCAAACAGATTGCAGATGTGTGGGTGGTCCAGGTAGATGATGTTAGTTAAACTTTGTGCAGTTAGTGTAGTTTGGTGTCAGTGCATGCAGTTAGAGCAGTTGTATCAAGCGAAGTGACGCATCATTTCACTGATCACTCTCTACTCACCAGCCAGTACGAAGTGACTTCCAAATGGTGCATTGTTTCCCATGTAAACTGATCACTGATCAGTATAAATAACCATGTAAAGTACAGTGGTTCTTTAGTACAACATAAAGTTCATTATTGTGTGCAAAACACTAGGTGATTTCTAACATTTGGTATCAGAGCTATGGTCAATGAAGAAGCGCAGTTCCCGTCTGGCTCGCGCACTCCACCGAGAATCCATGGGCAAAGCAGGACACGAAGGGGCGGACGCGAGCCGTTGGTGTAGGAGCGCGTCATGAGGGAATCCGGCACGGTCACGGTCGTCTACCCGAGATTGATGAACACCAACTACACCGAATGGGCGCTTGTAATGCGCATCAATCTCCAGGCGATAGGGCTCTGGGAGGCGATCTGTTGGAAATATGCCCTAGAGGCAATCATAGAGATGATTATATTTCTTTATGTTCATAATATTGGATGAATGTTATTCTGTTCCATGAATGAATCATCAGTTATGAAGATTAAATGAGTATGTGACTTGTTGGTGAAGCTCTCTTAGCTTATGATGATGTCGTTCTAAATGTATCCCTAGTCGAATGTCACTGGCCGGAACGTTAGTGACTCTACGACCAGCACATGTATTGATCGATGACCATGTTTCACCGGTCATGGATATAGGGATATCGAATCGATAATGTGGACACATGTTAGAGAACATGGTGTTGGATAAGACCCACCTTGAGACACTATTGAGATTGTTATGATTCTATGTGTCGTTAGTTGGTCTCAAGCAATAATGATGTATAATCCTTAGACCTGAGATTAGCATGGTTTCCTACATGTGTAATAGCACTCTTAGGGGTTGCCAAACGCTACTTGTAACTGGGTAGTTATAAAGGTAGCTTTCGGGTTTGCTATGAAACATGCGGAGGGATGTGACTGGTCGGATATGGGATTTGCCCCTCCTAACATAACAGAGAGATATCTCGAGCCCTCAAGTGGTCGGATAAAGAAAGTGCATGGCCATGCCACTAGTGGTCGAAGAGTTCGACCATATAAGGTTATCCGATACTCGATCGAGAAAGTATTGAACAGTCCATGGATGACACAACATCTCACCTGGAGTTCAACCAGATATCGTGAGGCAAAGGGAGAATACATGAGTAGGTCACTTAGTTCGACCAGTTACGGACTGGTCGTATGGAGATACAAGCAAGTCGTAGACTGGTCGAACGTAATCACAGAGTGGTCGAAACCAAGTCGTAAGGAGTTACGAGTTGGTCGTGACCAAATACGAACTGGTCGTATAGAGATAGGACCTGGTCGTAAGTGATAGGGATTTGGTCGTAGATCATATTGCATTAAGATTCGTCTGATATAATTTGTGTGTATTCGGGAATCGTTATGTCCTGCTAGAAAACGCTACGACTCATGGTCGGAAAGGGTTTCCGAGTCACAACCGAACTATGCATGAACCTAACGGGTCACACACTTAACGGGTTGGAACAAACCAGTACGGATACGATTCGTAAAGCGTGTTCGGATAGGATCCGTCACGAGCACTATATAAGGAGATGCATGAGGCTGTTGGAAGAGGGAGAAGAGTTGATGTGAGTTGCTCTCCCGAAACCCTAGCCGCCATCTTCTTGAGAGCCTTGCCATGCAACTTGGTGCTAGCACACCGGCGTACGGTTGTTCCTTCTCTGGACATGTGGATACCATAGAGGCGCTTCTACGTTGTTGCGCTTGAGGACGATCCACGATCTTCGCAAAGAACTACAGAGGTGCTGGAGGAAACAATCGACTCGTGAGGACGCTGGACGATCGACTACGACCACTGCATCAACGTGCTTGACGTTGGACGATCGACTACGATCAGTACATCGATGCGCTCTTCGTCGGACCAGGCTGCTCCGACGCTTCTTCCGCTGCTCTGCGCGTCTAGTGGTAACGATCTGTGATCATCTTCTTGCTTGGCTTCTTGGTTTACACGGTAGAAATTTTGAATTGTTGCTATCGTAGCCTACCCGTATCCCGACAGTGGTATCAGAGCCATCCTGCGTAGTTTTTGATCTGGATCGGTCGCATATACTTGATATGTGGTAGTAGTAGATTGGATCTATTACTAGTCGGGTCTGGTATCCTAGGCCCTGGTCGATAAGATTGATCAGTTTTCGGTGGTAGTAGATGGGTATAAGAGGAGGTATAAGTTAAGAGCACCAGATGATTCACTCGACTTGTTTTCGACTACCTTGCATGATACGCCTACCGGTCGGAATTCCGCCATCGGAGTATGCCGTATTATGTGGTCGTATCAAGGCAGTAATCTAATTGGTTCGAAATAGGGTAAATATGATTAATCTGATGATTTTCAAAGCTCGAAAACGTGAATAAGATTCATGTCTCGGAAAAATGCTAGCGGGACCGCCGTGCTGGCTAATCGTACCACGCGTTATAGGTAGTATGTGTTCATGTCGCTCGATAGAATTGGATTCTATGCGTAACTTGTTTTTGCAGGGATTGATGTGAATAGTATGGCCCATTGTGTATGTGATGCATGTATGGATTTTCATGATCTGCGTGTGATGTTGTGAGATAGCCATCGAGCTACATATTATTGTATAACGGTCTGCGTACCGACATGTGATGCTTGATAATATCCTATGTAATTCATTACTAGCTCTTAGGAGTAATTGCTTAGTAGATGAATGCGGTCGGAGACTTCAAGCATGGTGGTCGGAGGACAGGAAGCATGCTGATGGAGATTGTCACGTTAAGGGCCATACTATTTCACAGTGATATGATTATCTGTGAATGTTTGTGTTTATTCCTGTCATGATATTAAGTCATGTTTTTCATTAGATGCTTTTAACATGATAAAATTAAAATTCCCTCACATAATGTTAAGTTAAATTGATGCCCTTCCAATAAGATGCACCATCAAAAGTCTTGTATTTTAATGGTAGGTCTTGCTAAAGCGGAATGCCATTAACTTTCCTTGACTAGATGGGTTTGTGTTGGACACTTACACACATTGCATTGGTTTAACTTGACAAGGTCATCATAACGGTTATGGACCTTGGGGCATAGGGTTGGGTGCCGAAGCATAGAGATACTGTCCAACAACAAGAGTCATATAGAGATATGATTAGCAAAGGGTTGCTTACCGAATTCACTAATCTTCTAGCAGTGATGCCAAAGCTCATTAGTAGATTACCTGATTGTGGATCTTGAATCGCTAAATGTCATAAGAGGGATATGGTATTTAGTGGGAGTATCTTTATTAAATTGTTTAATAGAAGTTACTTTTTTTGAACATATGTCTTAGTTTTGCATGTTTTATGTTGTAGATCATGTCACCAACTGCTGTACCTACATCCAGTTTTGCATTACGTTCGATACTTGATAAGGAAAAACTGAATGAAACAAATTTTGCGGATTGGTCCCGCAACCTAAGAATTGTTCTTAGGCAAGATAAAAAGGAACATGTTCTAGAGGAACCAATTCCAGATGTGTCTGCTGATAATGCTACTACTACTCTTAAAACCGCCTGTAAAAAGGCATGTGACGAATCCCTTGATGTTAGCTGTCTCATGCTTGCTGCGATGAACTCAGACCTTCAGAAGCAGTTTGAGAACATTGAGGCCTACGATATGATCGTGGCGCTCAAAGGCATGTTTGAGACACAAGCAAGAACCGAAAGATATGAGATCTCAAAGAACTTGTTTGGGTGTAAGCTAGCTGAGGGTAGTCCGGTGAGCCCACATGTGATCAAGATGGTTGGTTACACACAGAGCTTGGAAAAACTTAGTTTTCCACTTAGTCAAGAGTTGGCTACATATTTGATTCTTGCTTCGCTTCCTGCAAGCTATGGTCAGTTCATTCTGAACTTCCATATGAATGGCTTAGACAAGAATCTCACCGAACTACATATGATGCTTAAGACTGCAGAGGACAGTATTAAGAAAAGCAACAGTCATGTGATGATGGTGCAAAAGAGTACAAGCTTCAAGAAGAAGGCTAGGACTTGGGTCAGAGGAAAGGGCAAGAAAGTTTCGGATGGGATCCAAACTAACAAGCCTAAGCCCAAGACTAAGTCCGCCCGACTCAAGAGAATGAATGCTTTTACCGCAAGGAACCGTGACATTGGAAAAGGAACCGCAAGAAATACCGACCGATGCGAAAAAGAATGGTGGGACTAAACCTTCCACTTCGTATTAATGTTATAGATGTTTTTCTTGCTGATTCTTCTGTTAACTCATGGGTATTTGATACCGGGTCGGTTGCTCATATTTGCAATTCGATGCAGAGTATAACAGAGAATAGGAGAGTTGCAAGAGGCGAGATGGATCTTCGTGTCGGGAATAAAGCAAAGGTTGCTGCATTAGCCGTCGGGACTTTACCATTGTTTTTGCCTTCAGGATTTATTATGGAATTAAATAACTGTTATTACGTTCCAGCCATGAGTAGAAACATTATCTCGGCCTCATGTTTGATGACAGAGGGTTATAAATTCATTATTGAGGACAATGGTTGTTCTATATTTTTGAACGATATGTTTTATGGCTATGCTCTTGTTTTGAACGGGTTGTTTATTTTAAATCTTGATGATGCACTCATCTTTAATATTAATGCAAAGAGGCTTCAGCCTAATAATATGAATTCCACTTTCATCTGGCATTGTCGTTTGGGTCACATAAGTGAGAAACGCATGAAGAAGCTCTATGATGATGGAATTCTAAACTCATTTGATTTGGAATCATTTGAAACGTGCGAATCTTGCCTACTCGGGAAAATGACCAAGACACCTTTCACTGGTCGGAATGAGAGGGTGTCCGACTTGTTGGCACTCATACATACTGATGTGTGTGGACCAATGAGCACGACAGCTAGAGGTGGTTTTCAGTACTTCATTACTTTCACCGATGACTATAGTAGATATGGATATATCTATTTAATGAGGCACAAGTCAGAATCGTTTAAAAAGTTCAAAGAGTTCCAGAATGAGGTACAGAATCAACTTGGCAAGACAATCAAATCTTTGCGATCTGATCGTGGAGGTGAATTTTTGAGCCAGGAATTTGGTAATCATTTGAAACAATGTGGAATTGTTCCACAGCTTACGCCACCGGGTACTCCACAATGGAATGGGGTGTCCGAGTAGCGTAATAGGACCTTGTTGGACATGGTTCGATCGATGATGAGCCAATCTGATCTGCCATTGTATTTTTGGGGTTACGCTCTAGAAACTGCTGCTTTCACTTTAAATAGGGTACCATCTAAATCAGTAGATAAGACACCATATGAGATATGGACTAGGAAGAGTCCTAGCTTGTCTTTTCTAAAGATTTGGGGATGTGATGTCTATGTTAAACGTTTTACGTCTGATAAACTCACACCCAAGTCGGATAAATGCTTCTTTATAGGATATCCTAGGGAAACCAAAGGATATTATTTCTACAACCAAGAGGAGGGCAAAGTGTTTGTTGTTCAAATCTGCTCTTTTGGAGAAAGAGTTTCTTTCCAAAGAAGTCAGTGGGAGAAAGGTGCAACTCGAAGAAATTCGGGAAACATCTTTTCACCTCCTACTGAACCTCTACAGGATGAACAAAATGTTGTTGAACCTGTAGATGAGGCATCAGCCCCACGTAGATCTAAAAGGCCACGTCAATTGCCTATAAGGTATGGGCATGATGTATTATTATTGAATAATGATGAGCCTAACACTTATAAAGAAGCGATGATGGACCCAAACACTGAGAAATGGCTTGGAGCCATGAAATCCGAGATAGACTCCATGAGAGACAACCAAGTTTGGAACCTGGTCGATCCACTTGATGGTGTTAAAACCATTGAGTGCGAATGGATCTATAAGAAAAAGATTGATATGGATGGAAATGTTCACATTCATAAAGCTCGACTAGTCGCAAAAGGTTTTCGACAAGTTCAAAGAGTTGACTACGATGAGACCTTCTCACCGGTAGCGATGCTTAAATCTGTACAGATCATTCTAGCTATTGCTGCATATTTCGACTATGAGATATGACAAATGGATGTCAAAACGGCTTTCCTTAATGGAAACCTAAGTGAGGATGTGTACATGACACAACCTAAAGGTTTTGTCGATCCAAAGAATGCTAGTAAAGTGTGCAAATTTCAGAAGTCCATTTATGGATTGAAGCAAGCATCTCGGAGTTGGAATATACGTTTTGATGAGGAGATCAAAAGGTTTGGTTTCGTAAAAAACAAAGAAGAACCTTGTGTTTACATGAAGGTTAGTGGGAGCGCACTTGTAATTCTAATCTTATATGTGGATGACATATTATTGATTGGGAATGACATTCCTATGCTAGAATCCGTTATGTCATCATTGAAAAATAGTTTTTCTATGAAGGACCTAGGAGAGGCAGCATATATCTTGGGAATAAAGATCTATAGAGATAGATTGAGAAGGCTAATTGGATTAAGCCAAGGTACTTATATTGACAAGGTGTTGATTCGGTTCAACATACAAAATGCCAAGAAAGGGTTCTTGCCTATGTCACATGGCATAAGTCTTAGCAAGAGTCAGTGTCCTTCGACTACTGATGAGCGAGATCGCATGAATGGTATTCCATATGCTTCAGCTATTGGATCTATCATGTACGCCATGATATGTACTCGACCAGATGTATCATATGCTCTAAGTGTTACGAGTAGATACCAAGCAATCATAGAGATGATTATATTTCTTTATGTTCATAATATTGGATAAATGTTATTCTGTTCCATGAATGAATCAATAGTTATGAAGATTAAATGAGTATGTGACTTGTTGGTGAAGCTCTTTTAGCTTATGATGATGTCGTTCTAAATGTATCCCTTATCAAATATCACTGGTCGGAACGCTAGTGACTCTACGACCAGCACATATATTGATTGATGGCCATGTTTCACCGGTCATGGATATAGGGATATCGAATCGATAATGTGGACACATGTTAGAGAACATGGTGTTGGATAAGACCCACCTTGAGACACTATTGAGATTGTTATGATTCTATGTGTCGTTAGTTGGTCTCAAGCAATGATGATGTATAATCCTTAGACCTGAGATCAGCATGGTTTCCTACATGTGTAATAGCACTCTTACGGGTTGCCAAACGCTACTCGTAACTAGGTAGTTATAAAGGTAGCTTTCGGGTTTGCCATGAAACATGCGGAGGGATGTGACTGGTCGGATATGAGATTTGCCCCTCCTAACATAACAGGAGAGATATCTCTGGGCCCCTCGAAGTGGTCGGATAAAGAAAGTGCATGGCCATGCCACTGGTGGTCGAAGAGTTCGACCACATATGGTTATCCGAACCTCGATCGAGAAAGTATTGAATAGTCCATGGATGACACAACATCTCACCTAGAGTTCAACTAGATATAGTGAGGCGAAGGGAGAATACATGAGTAGGTCGCTTAGTTCGACTAGTTACGGACTGGTCGTATGGAGATACAAGCAAGTCGTAGACTGGTCGAACGTAATCACAGAGTGGTCGAAACCAAGTCATAAGGAGTTACGAGTTGGTCGTGACCAAATACGAACTGGTCGTATAGAGATAGGACCTGGTCGTAAGTGATGGGGACCTGGTCGTAGATCATATTGCATTAAGGTTCGTCCGATATAATTTGTGTGTATTCGGGAATCGTTATGTCCTGCTAGGAACCGCTACGACTCATGGTCGGAAAGGGTTTCCGAGTCACAACCGAACTACGCATGAACCTAACAGGTCACACACTTAACAGGTTGGAACAAACCAATACGGATACGATTCGTAAAGTGTGTTCGGATAGGATCCGTCACAGGCACTATATAAGGAGATGCATGAGGCTGTTGGAAGTGGGAGAAGAGTTGACGTGAGTTGCTCTCCCGAAACCCTAGCCGCCATCTTTTTGAGAGCCTTGTCGTGCGACTTGGTGCTAGCACACCGGTATACGGTTGTTCCTTCTCTGGACGTGTGGATACCATAGAGGTGCTTCTACGTTGTTGCGCTTGAGGATGATCCGCGATCTTCGCAAGGAACTGCAGAGGTGCTGGAGGAGACGATCGACTCGCGAGGATGCTGGACGATCGACTACGACCACTGCATCAACGTGCTTGACGTTGGACGATCGACTACGACCAGTACATCGACACGCTCTTCGTCAGACCAGGCTGCTCCGACGCTTCTTCCGCTGCTCTGTGCGTCTAGTGGTAACGATCTGTGATCATCTTCTTGCTTGGCTTCTTGGTTTACGCGGTAGAAATTTTGAATTGTTGCTATCGTAGCCTACCCGTATCTCGACACGATTGACCCCGGAGACGCTTCTTTCCGCGATGATCACATGGTGCTCTCAGTCATCGTTCGCGCCGTCCCGCCTGACATGTTCGCAACGCTCGCCGTTAAGGACACGGCAAAGTAAGCATGGGACGCCATCAAGCTGATGAGGATTGGGGTGGAGCCCGTGCGCGAGGCTAACGCCCAGAAGTTACGGAAGGAATTCGAGGACATATCTTTCAAGGATGGGGAGTCCGTGGATGCGTTTGCAATGCGCATCACTAGGCTCGTTAACAATCTACGCACGCTCGGGGACGCCTTCGCCGAGGAGAAGGTGGTCCAGAAGTTTCTCCGGGTAGTGCCCTCTCGTTACACGCAGGTAGTGATCGCGATCGAGACGCTACTCGACCTGAGCACGATGACGATTGAGGAGTTGACAAGCCGGCTGCGCTCAGTGGAGCAACGCTACAGCCTTGACAATGACGACGCACAAGTGTTAGGGAGCCGGCTGCTCCTCACGAAGGAGGACTGGGCTGCATGCGTATGACAGTGCGAACTGCTCCTCACGGAGGAGGAGTGGGCTGCACGCATACGACAGCGCGAGCAGGACCGGGGCTCATCTGACGGCGGCCAAAACGACAACCAAGGCCACGAAACCAAGGACGGAGGCAATTTTGGAGAACGCTTCATGACCAAGGTAAAATGTTACAATTGTAACAAGATGGGTCATTTCTCTAGGGATTGCCGTGCACCGCGCCGTGAGTGCAAGGAACATGCCAATTTGGTAGAGGTCAACGACGATGAGCCGACACTACTATTGGCATGAGCGAGCATGCTCAATGATGAAGTACCAGCACTATTGATGGCGCATGTGAGAACCATCACTAAGATCACAATGTGTGCCACCGAGCATGTCACGCTGAACGAGGAACGAGCTTTGAACGAGCACATGAAATGGAAGGAGCAACAAGCTTCAACTAGAAAGGGAGGAGTGCCATAAGATGGCACTCGAGACAAGTCCAAGATCGGCGTTGCCGAAATCCAATGCACAAAAGTTTAGGGGGTGATTTGTTAGTTAAACTTTGTGCAGTTAGTGCAGTTTGGTGTCAGTGCAAGCAGTTAGAGCAGTTGTATCAAGCGAAAGCAACACATCATTTCACTGATCACTCGCTACTCACCAGCCAGTACGAAGTGACTTCCAAATCGTGCATCGTTTCCCATGTAAACTGATCACTGATCAGTATAAATAACCATGTAAAGTACAGTGGTTCTTTAGCACAACATAAAGTTCATTATTGTGTGCAAAACACCAGGTGATTTCTAACAGATGATATATGTGCAGCAGGTAAGTTGTCGCAGATTGCAAAAAATCACCAAGAGTTTTGTCGGATCACATCGGAGCTGGAGCCGACGGCAAGCTGTTGCTGTCCGGCTTGTAGAACGACAGCACGATGTAGACGATCTGCATGACAGTCATAACGAGGAAGACGGCGGCGGCAAGGGACAGGACCGCCCACGGGCTCCTGAAGTAGGTGTGGATGAGGTTGGCACGCCACTTATTCCACGGCCGCCGGCAGTGGGCTTTGACTGCCGGCAGCACGCCGTCGAAGCGCCTCCCGGCCGAGCACGACGCCCTGGAGATGCTATTGAACAGCTTGGCCACCGCTTTGTCGCTACCGACGGCGCTCGATGATCCCTTGAGCTCAGCGGCCACGCCCTGGCCGAGTCGACGATGCCGCCCATGAAGAAGACGACGCCGTCACGCCGCCGTTGCCGGCGCCGACGCAGCCGCCAAATGCCATCATGTTGAGGAACATGTACTGTGGAGTCGCCCACGACACCGCCAAGATGGTCAAGACGCCGCGTCGGAAGCAGATGTCGTGGAGGCTGTCCGTCTTGCTCTTCTTGAACCGGATCCCAGCCTCATAGAGCTCCACCGCCGGCCGGATGATGTCGGCGTCCGACACGTCTGCGAAGGTCCGGCAGGAATACGGGCCGAAGAGCATGCCCCGGCGGAACATGTCGAGCGGGTGGAGCCCCAGGCCGACCTCTGCTGGAGGCACCCTGGACGACGGGGACAGGAACCTCAGCACCATCCTGTTGATGAAGTCGTCGTTCTACCCATCGTCCATACATGCAAGCATTCCAATGGTAAGTTCAACCGAGATACATCATCTAGCTAGCTAGCTTGTTAGTTAGTATGCTTGGTTTCTATTTTCTGATGCTCTTTTACGGTATACTCAATTTAATACGAGTTGTCTATTCTTTTTAATCCAATGGTTTAGATTAGTTATGATTTAATTATATTATACCTGATAGTATGAGTAGAAGAATCCCGAGGGGTTATAGTATGAGTAGAAGAATCCCGAGGGGTTATAGTATGAGTAGAAGAATCCCGAGGGGTTGAGTTGTGATTATCTATGTGAAGATCACATGATACAAGAGTTATATTTTCAGCTATAGTTGAAAAAGTTCATTATACCCCCATGAAAAAATATAAATATAAAGAAGTATGTTATATCTTTAACAAATCAATAGCCAGATTTGATGTACACTACTATTATATACTACTAGTGAAATATATTGTAAAATTTCTCATTTTGTGCCACGTGCTGACTAAGAATCTAAGATACGTGCATACATGGCGTATACATATGCATGCATGACAAGTAATGAATCAAGCTAGTCAAACCATGTTTCGCTAAAGGTAAAGCCGGTCTGTATGGATCTTGATGTGATGTTAAAAGGGAAAGAATTCAGATATACCACTATATATGTAGCTTAGCTTTTGCTTTGCGTCGAATGCACGGGGAAAGCAAAGCACAAAGTGAACAATAGAGAACGTGAGAAAACTGCATGTCCAACCCAATTTACAATGACTATAGCGTAAAAATGGTTTGCTAGCCAGCATTCGCCTGATATTTTCTTCAGAAGTAAGTCAAATTTTCTGGCCGTTAGATGTGATTGGAGATCGTGTGTCTATTTTAGTTGTTGCATGCTGATCTAATGCAGGAAACTTCTACTTATCTCTAAAAAAATTCAGGCGCCTGATGGAGCATTAGTTACCGGAGGCTTTGCGCTCTCGACGGCGACGAGCCTCTCGAGCACGAGCAGCGGCAGCTGGTTCTCGAGCATGAGCATGTCTCGCCGGATGAACGGCACCATGTACAGTATCCCGTGGGGGCTGAAGATGGGGTCGTTGGGGGCGTAGTCGTCGACGTGCTTCCCAGCGGCCGTCCTCATCACTTCGATCAGGAAGCACCCGTCCACGATCATCTCGAGGAACCGCTTCCTGGCCTCGGCGCCGCCGCGCCACTCGCCGCCGAGGTCCAGGTATGCGCTCTCCAGCTGCTCTGCCGCGTCCTCCACGGCAGCGATAAACTCGTGGAGCGGCCGCCCCGCGCGCCGGAGCAGGTGCTGCAGCGCCCGGCGCTTGTGCTCCTCCATCGGCAGCAGGCTGGGGTCGCCGTGGTGGGAGGGCCCCAGCGACACCACCTGCGGCTGGTACGCCTTGCTGTTGAGGTCCTTGATGTACGCCGGCACGCGGTAGATGCAGTGTCGCTGCCACCGCGACACCTCCACCCACGCGTCGGCTTCCTTGAGCGTCTTCTCCACGTCCTCCAACCCCGTCCTCTTGCTGCCGCCGGCCGTCGCCATTTTTTGATGTGTATACGTACGTATGCACGTCAGGACGGGATCGATGCATGCATGCAGGGGAGTTAGCAGCCAAGCTAGATATAGCGACGTTACGTACGCATATCGGCATATGTGGTTACTTGCAGTGCATGCAACAGCGCGCGTGCTAGCTAGTTAGGTGTACAAAAATTAAAGAGGTCATGGTGGGGTGCGTCTATTCGACTGATTTTTTCTTGGAAATCAGTCACTTTTTGAGCCATCAGATGGAGATCCAATGCCCCAGATATCACCCCCCCCTCTATATCCCCAATTCAATCTCACTTCCCACCCTCTCTCCCTCTCTCTCACCAATCACAGAGCGCATCGGACGGCCTCTCCACTACTACAGAAAAGGTCTTCACAGACGGTTCAAAAACGTCATCACAGACGGTTTTGTGAGCCGTCTGAATTTATGGGTCTGTAATGACATGAGTCATCACAGACGTTTTTGAACCGCTCGTGAAAAAGCTACTACTGCACGGTTCTTGTTCGAACTGCTCGTAATAGTTTTTTCCATTGCAAAAAAATCGAATTTTGAGCCAAACCAATCAAGTGCTAGACAAGAGTTTCCATATGCAACCTCTAGCAAGACAACTAAAATCCAATTAAAATTCGATGGCAAACACATTATAGGAAAGGGAAACCAAAAGGTTTCACAACGCCCCTCCGAATGGGAAAAAGAATAAAGTTACAAAGTTAAACTAGCTAGAAACCATCTATGCCTCCAAGCTCTCAAGAACTCATCGGCTTCTTGGATTGGTCTTGTGAGCTCCTCTCAGACCTCACCAAAGATATCACAAGATGTTCTTGCATGTCATCGAAGTTCGACTCAAGCTCGTCGGCAAGGAGAGACGATCGAAAACCTCCAAAGGGCGCCCGACCTTAGGTAACACAAAATTAAGATAATTTTCTTTACAACAAACACCAACAAATTATGTATGTTATGGGGATGTACACGCACCTTCCAGAGACAAGGAGCTCCTCGCATCCCTCCTCATCGTCATCGTCGGTACAGATCCTCCTCACGAACTACGACGGGAATTGAGAGTGGTCACTGGAGCTCGGTGTGGGAGGAGAGAGGAGAGACCGATGGAAAACAAGGTCAGTGTCTAATATATAAGGACAGCGCCAAAATATTTTGCCTCCGCTGCTCAAAATTTTTCAAACTCCCACGCTGCTAATCACGACGGTTTCATACAAAAACCATCTGTGACGACATATCACGAGCGGTTCTTTATTATTTAACCGTCGCGATAAGATACTTATCACGCAGCGGTTCAGTATTAAGAACCGTATGTGATATGTATCTTATCACAGACGGTTCGTATTAAAAACCGTCTGTGATATATACTCTGCAATTTTACCATGGCTTTGAATTTTCCTTACTCTGCAATTTTACCATGGCTTGAAATCACTAACACACCGATTTTACCATGGCTTGAAGATTTTACCATGGCTTGAAATCACTAACACTCTGATTTTACCATGGCTTTGAATTTTCCTTACTCTGCAATTTTACCATGGCTTTGAATTTTCCTTACTCTGCAATTTTACCATGGCTTTGAATTCACTAACACTTTGATTTTACCATGGCGCTAAATCACTAACACTCCGATTTTTCCATAGCTTGAAGAGTGTTAATGATTTCAAGCCATGGTAAAATTGTAGAGTAAGGAAAATTCAAATCCATGGTAAAATCAGAGTGTTAGTGATTTCAAGCCATGGTAAAATCTTCAAGCCATGGTAAAATCGGTGTGTTAGTGATTTCAAGCCATGGTAAAATCTTCAAGCTATGGTAAAATCGACATGTTAGTGATTTCAAGCCATGATAAAATCGGAGTGTTAGTGATTCCAAGTCATAGTAAAATCGGAGTGTAAGAAAAATTCCAAATTACAGACGGTTTTTAATACAAACCGTCTGTGATAAGATATGTATCACAGACGGTTTTTAATACAAACCGTCTGTGATACTTCACAGACGGTTTTCAACACGAACCGTCTGTGATAAGCATGGAATTCACAGACGGTTCGTGTTGAAAACCGTCGTGAAGTATGACGAGCAGTTACGAACAAGAACCGTCTGTGATATTACTAAGTATCACAGACAGTTTTCAACACGAACCGTGTGTGATATTACTTCTTCACAGACGGTTTTTAGCGCAGCCAGCAACACAGACGGTCGCTAAACCAAAACCGTCTATGATTGTATTTAATACAGACGGTTTTGGTCAACCGTCTATGATGAGGCGTCTAGTATTAGCCTTTTTGTAGTAGTGCTCCCTCCCTCTCACCGATCACAAAGCGCATCTAACGGTCTAAAAATTGACTGATTTCCAACAAAATTTTAGTCGACATATTTCTAGCAATTCCCTTTGTGATTTTATAAGAGATTTTCATAAGCTTTAATACTGTTAAGATTTTTAGGCCTGGAACTGGCCGTGGTCTTGGTCATGTGCTTGCATGCATACATAGCTACACCTTGTTGCACTCCATGGTAACAGTAACTCAGCCTCAGGCTCAGTTCAGAATTGGGGTACGGTGCACGCAATGCAATGCAATGCAATACTCCAAACAGAGTAAGTAAAGCGGGGGAACTCAAGGGTGAAGCATTAAAGCTGTGCTTTACGTAAAGAGATCAAAGAAGCTAGAAACATGTAAAGGTGCACGCAAGTGTGTGTGTGGCTAGCTGTATAAGAAGCATGAAGAAGCGAGGAATATGTAAAGGATGGCCAAGGGCTTGTGGCTGACCTCTTAGGGGAGACCGGCAAGTCTCCAAACACCACGATAAAATATTATCGTATCATTGTGGTTTGTTTTCTTGTGCTTTACTATATTGCAATTTACATTCCTTGTATCAAATTGTTTACATGTCTTTGTATGATTGCTATCATTATCAATAGTCTTATATTGTTGGTGCACTTAGTCGAGACTAGTTGATTTAGGTTTTAATTATGCAAAACCGAATTGATTTATAATTCCGCATAAAACTCGGTTTTAGCTAAAAGTTTTTCAAACCGCATATTCACCCCCCCTCTAGTCGGCCTCCTCGATCTTATAGGAGGTGGAAGCCCGCGGGCTTCATTGCGGGCAGTTACAGTTTGTTTGAGGGAAGGGAAGACGTAAGATTTAAAGATTATATATATGGTCCATTAGATCTTGATCTAAGGGTCCAAAAATTGAGTGCACCTTTTTAAAGAACATATAAATTTGAGTGAGAGGGAAGTGAAATTAATGGCTTTGGTATGAGGATTGTCTACACATCAATCAAATCAATTTTTTATTTCGAAATCAAATCTAGACGGAGAAGAACTCCCTCTCGCATTAACTTCCCTTCCCACTCCACGCACACATCTCAGCAACAAGGTTTACCAACCGCTCCATTAAGGAAATGGATCATCTGCACTGAAGGTGTAACATCCCAAAATCCTAATCTTGGGATTAAGTAATATAAAAATGCACTAGAAAAATTTTCCTTGAACATTTGCATTTAAACCTTGCCTTTTTGAAAATCTTGTGTTGTTTTTAAAACTAAAACTAGTACACCATTAGGTGCTAAAAAGGAAATAGAGGAAGTATAATAAAACTTCCTAAGTAAAAGAATGGTTTAGGGCCTTTTGTCCCAGGAACCCTTCAACCAAAATTTCTATATGAAATTTTGTTTAGGGAAATTCTTAAGACCTCTTAGGACCAGCACCTTGTTCGAATTTTGTAGAAATTCATGAAATGTGTTATCCTCTGGAAATTTTACTGTAGGAACTACTTGAGCCCAATAGCCTACACAAAAAAAAATTAGAATTTTTAGACTTCGTTTGTATGGTGAATTAAATCGGCAAAGAAATCAGTTGATAATTCAAAACCCTAAAGCATGTACTGTTCATCGGGCTCGAGTCGGAACCCACACGACTAAACCCAACCAACTCCACCAGCGGACCAGGTCCAGAGAGCGCATGCATTCTCAACCGTTGGATTTGGAAGCCAACCGCTCAGATTCAATGGGACGTTCGGACCGTCCGAACCTCACAGCCAGTAGGGACCGTTGGATTTAAAACCTAGCGTCCAAATCAAATGAGATGATCGGAGCGCTCCACTTAAACGCGCGCACCATTGGATCTATTTTGAATGCTCGAGATGAATTGAGCCGTTCAGACCGTTCGAACAACACCTTCATCTCAACCGTTGGTTAGGAAATGAACGCACCAGATGAATTGGGCCATTCGAACCGTCCGAACAGCACAATTCATCGTAGCCATCCATTTCTGATCTGACCGTCACGACTTGATCTTCACTTACCGCTTCATTTTGAGTCACTGACTGGTGGGCCTCGTGCGCAGGACTCATCGTCCACCTCGCGCCCGGGAGCTCCAACGTAGCACAGTGGACTCCGCTGCCCACCATTTTTGACCCCAACGCCCATGGTTTCATGGCAGCTCAACTACTCCTGTCACTTCGCCCTTCATTGTCGCGCCCATGCCTGCCCGCGCCAAACTCGGAGCTGCCCGTACAACGTTGGATTGCTCCGCCTCTGTTGCCATGGCTACCCGAGCCTTTCTTGTTCTTCTCCGCCGCTCAGTCTATATAAAGGCTACCCTGAGCTTCGCAATACCTTTTCCAAGCTCATGCGCACACCCACTCCTCATTTCATCCACTCACTTGAACCCTAGAGCCCTAAGAGCAAAAACCCTAATTTCACCATGCGCCATCATCTTCGTCTCCAGCGCCGTGAAGGGTTTTGTATCTTTTCTTTCGCGTCACATCGCGTCTCTTAACATCTTGAGCATTTCCCCTCAAACGATTTAGCTTTTGATCCACAGGAGCTCTCATTTGGGTCTTTCTTCTTCGTCTCCGGCCAGAACCACCGCAAAGACCTCACCGGCTATTCAATGCACTTCGAGTCAATTAATTTCACCTGGAGCATCGCCAAGACACCCTGAAGCTTATACGACCATTGGACTTCAAGCTCTTTCACCTCATCATCTTCTCCACGCACGGCCAACTCCGCTGCCACCCTTCACCATCGGCAACGCGCCACAGACCTCCTCAGCTACTCCGCGTCATTCCGGTAGACTCTAATTAGTCCCTAGTTGCTTATGCACACATTAGTTTGCCAAGAGCATCGCTCATTTACCTTGTCATAGTTTGCCGTAGTTATCCCTCTGCTTGCCGCCGGCCAAGACCACTCGTGCCACGCCGCTTGCATCAAAGAATCGCGCATTAGTATGTAGAACCCATTCCAAGCACCCATTTGCCCCGCCGAGCCCCACAACGTCGGCGAGTGGCGCAGCCGTTAAGCACCACCACGCGGCACAACGTTGTTGACACTGTAGCTCATCATTAGGATTAGCAAAGTGTTTAACTGTGTAGTTGGAGCTATTTAGTCGCTTACATGTGGGACCAAGTAGATAAGTTAACTCCAACCGTTAACCCCGCTTAAGTCTACGACATGCGGACCCCACCGCTTAATCGCGACAAAGACAACCCTTTGAGCTATCTCACCGACAAGAGATTCCCATTGCCGGTTTCACCGAAAATCCAATGGAAAATAGGAAATATGCTTTCTCAATTAGAAAACGTATTTTTCCATTTATTATGGATTATTCAAAACCGATTGTAGTAAAAGCTTAATAACTTTTGCTACACAACTCCAAATTTAGTGAGACCAGTCCCTAAATTCGTATAAAATCATAATCTATCTAAATATGTAAAAATATTTTATTTGTGTTGCTGTTGTTTTTGTTGAATATTATTTTAATTCTTTCTTGGCTCTTTTTAGACGTCGATTATTCGAGTTTCTATTGCGACGATCAATCCGTTATACCTCCAGAACAGCAAGAGCAAGGCAAGCACCCCCTTTGATCATATTGATCCTAGTATTTTACTTATTGTACTTTATTTTACAAATCCTATTATGCATGCGTGTATTTCTTGTGTAAAAATGCTATTATCGGGAAAATGGTAGTTGTAAATCCTACTTGCTGCAAATTTCTCCTTGGGTTATTGATCTCTTACTATTGTAGCCATTAGAGTATGGGTTAGACAATATGTGATGTCATTTGGGAAATTTCCAAGTGCAGTCTCTATACAAATGCAACTAGAGCAATAGAATTTCTGAAAATTGATGAAAGGACAATATGTTAATTTGTGAGTTTGGGATTATTTTGAAATATGTCCAGAGGGGTTACCTCTATTATTTTGAATGAAAATGACATGAAAACTTTAGTCTTTTAGACACGGGCAAGTTATGTTGTATTTTGAAAAAGTGAAGATTGAAACTCACTAGTAGATAGGGTGGAGATCTTGCCTGTAGTTGGTGAAGGACTAAAGCCAGCAAATCCGGGACTAAGACCTAATCGTACAACCATATGTGTTATTATGGGATGGCCGTAGCTAACTAAGTTATCGAAATCTTAGCCTTGCATGATAGTAGGCAGAAGTAGTGCGCCATGCCGATGGTTCGGTATGCCGACAACTGCGAATACCTCACTTCGACGGGTGTTCTTCGGGCGAAGTGAGGGACTTACTCAACGGGGGCTGTTTGGCGAGTAAGGCTCCTCATCTGATGAGTTACCTTGTTACGATCAGTGTTATTGTTTTATCCCGACGGATGAGGATAATGATTCGCAGGGCTAGTGCAGGGTTAGGACTAGATGATGTAAAGGCTGCGTTGTGAACTCTAGGTTGCTTACCTTCGGCAGTGAACAACGATATAGAGATATTCCAGGCAACTAGAGTACCGCGTACTATGGGTAAAGTTGTACACCTCTGCAGAGTGATAAACTATTCGAATAGCCGCGCTCGCGGTCATAAGCATGCTTAGTGTGGCTGGTATGGCGGTAGCTTTTGTTTTCAAACTGTTTTGTCACAAACTGTCAGGGTAATGACATGGGGTTTTACTTTGTTGAGTTAACTGCCATGTCTATGGCTTTGTTGCTATGTCTATAGCTGAATTTGTCATTTCAATGACTGTTTTGCTATTTCTATAGCAGTGTTGCCATGTCTATGGTTGAACCGAATCTGTCAGTGCCATTTCTATGGCAAAACCTGTTTATATTTTTGTTTACAACCGAGGCAGGTTGTAAGTGCTTGTTGTTACTTGTTGAGTTATATTATTTACTGTCCTGTACTTATTCTTTCATAAACTGCTCTTTCAATTACTGTTGCAAATTATTACTTATGATTATTGCAAATAAAATTGGCTTTGAGCAAAAGAACTTGTAGAGTAGAGCCATTCACTTGTTAGCCTTGCATCCAAGGTAGTTAGGATCGCGATCCTACTCTTAGAGTCTTACGATTCTACGAACCCACGACAGCCTGTCGATCCAAATCGCACTGTCGATCTGATCCTACTCAAGGTAGTTAGGATCGCGATCCTACTCTTAGAGTCTTACGGTTCTACGAACCCACGACAGCCTGTCGATCCAAATCGCACTGTCGATTCTACTCGTAGAGACTTAGGGCAATTTTTTTAAAGGCCAGGCTTTGCTAATATTTTGTTTTAGAGCAAAATTTATTGATATTAATTTCTGAGAATGAAACTATAAATAAACAAGGAGCATGCAAAATATTGTATCAGTGTGGTAATGCTAGTACAAATATCTGTATTATGGCATGAGCAATCCTGAGCTTGATGATGATAAGCTATTTTTATTCCTAGAGTATGTCTAGTTGCTTTTAAGGAACATGCAAGTGGTAAACCATATAAGAATCACACAAACTTATAGTATAGATGTTAAATATGTGTATTTTTATAATTTTGTAGAATCGCTGATTCTACGATTCGATACTATAATTTCGATCCTACTAAAGGCAAATCGATACAACTTAGGATCCCGACTCTGACTACCTTGCTTGCATCTAATATAATTTTTGCGATACACTAAAAGTCTTGCTGAGTACACAAGTACTCAAGTTTGCTTTTGTTGTTGCTTTAGAATTTGCAGATAACCCAATGCCTGATGACGAGTTCTTTGCGCCTGGCACCGAAGGGTTCGGTGACGGGTCTACTTAGGTCTTGCTTCCAAGTCAGTTGCCTGAGGGATCAGTGGGCACACTGCTAGACTTTTGCCACTACTACTTATTTTCCGCTGCTACTTTGTCTCTCTGATGACTGTCTTTTTGGCCGGTCGGCTATGGTTGTAATAATCTTGTAATAACTGAAGTAGACTACACCCTTTTGCTTTATATTAGCATGTGAATGTATGATTGTGATGCTAAATGTTGTGAATGTGTGTGCTAGCCTTTATTCCTGGGACTAGCATAGTGTACACATAACATTCACGGGTATTCCACGCCCGGGGGTCTAACAGAAGGTCTCAATACAGAGGATCTACAGTGCCTCACATTAGAATGTGATCTCCACCGTCTGATCGAAAAGCAAAGGTCCAAATCAATAGCGGCAGTGTTTTCACCACGTTCTCGCTATAGTAAACCGATTGCTGTTCACGCACGCACAAATTGCTGTTCACACCATGATCCACTGGATCCCTCCAATCTGGCCGAGATACAGATTTTCAGCGCCCATCAAAACAGACGCTTAATCACACAATATGGGCATGTAAAATAAATTGAGAATTTTAATCCACACAACACAAACACCCACCCCTCAATCTAGCAACAATTCAGATGCTTCACCCAAAAATAAAAAACAATCGAAAGGCAAAATCAATTCAAACAGATTGGAGATGTGTGGGCGATCCAGGTAGATGATATATGTGCAGCAGGTAAGTTGTCGCAGATTGCAAAAGATCACCAAGAGTTTTGCTGGATCACATCGGAGCTGGAGCCGACGGCTAGTTGTTGCTGTCCAGCTTGTAGAACGACAGCGCAGTGTAGACGGTCTGCATGACGGTCATGACGAGGAAGACGGCGGCGGCAAGGGACAGGACCGCCCACGGGCTCCTGAAGCAGGTGTGGATGAGGTTGGCGCGCCACTTATTCCACGGCTGCCGGCAGTAGGCGTTGACCTGCCGGTGCACACCATCGAGCGCGCTCTCCGGCTTGAGCACGACGTCCTTGGAGATGCTATTGAACAGCTAAGCCACCGCCTTGTCACTGCCGATGGCGTTCTGGATGATCCCCTTGGAGCTCAGCAGCGCCACGTCCTTGGCCGAGTCAACGATGTTGTCCATGAAGAACACGTATGCCGTCACGTCGTTGCCGGCGCCGACGTGCAGCCGCTCAAACGCCATCATGTTGAGGAACATGTACTCCGTGGAGTCGTGTGAGACCCCGGGGTATTTGGCTTGTAATGCTTAGTCTTCCAATGACCTTAGCATCATAAACAAAATATCCCGTGCATCGGGAAAATATGTACATCCCAGAAGTACTGTACATACACCCTTTTACAAAATCATGCATCAATTCCATACAAACATAGAACCAAAGCACAAACTAGATTAAACAAAAGACATACATAATAGAGTTATTACAAAAGGGGCCGACCGGCCAAATACAAACTAAAGAGCTAAATAAACAGCGGAAGCAAAAGCCATAAGATAGCGATAAATAAAAGCCAATTAGTGTGCCTTTAACCTACAAGGCAACCAACCGGGCCACCAACCTAGTCGTCAAACCCACCGCACAGTTCACAAAAGTGGATCCCTTGGGGATCAACCTCCTCTGCAACAATTAATTAAGCAAAGCAAATGAGTAGAAAAAATATACTCGCAAGACTTATGTGTAGTGTAACAAGCCTATACATATGCTACATGCAAGCTTATTTAAGTAGAGGAGGCTCTAGGCTCATTTTCAGCATGAAGCAAGTTTTCATTTGCAATAATGTAATAGATTTAAAGCAGTTTTACAATCTGTTTTTAATGTTTAAATAACAGCGAGTAACAACATAATAACAATAGATAGATGACAACAACAACCTAGAAGTGACTAACCCAATAGTCACCACAACAATAGCATGAATTACCCATTCATACCACCCACATCAAGTTTTAATTAAATGTTATAGTCTAGTTCTTGCACGACCTTACCAAGCACGTCCATAACATAGGACGAGGCTATTCGAATAGTTTGAACCCTGCAGGGGTGTACCAATGTACCCATATGTCAGACCGCCTTTTCGCCACATGATTTAGCACACTTCCTTTGGTATGCCGGCACGGCTAAATCCTACGAGACATTTCCAATGGATTGTGCTAATTAAGAGTCGCACGTATGGGGATTATCACCTAGCGGACCGCCGTTACGGGCTCCCACTAAGGACCCATACGAAGAGTAGGATACCGGCCCAACCTAAGCAACTGCGGGTGCTCCCCTCCTTTCCCAACAACAAACATTTCTTTTTACAACCACCACACGACTCATTAATTAACACCCCCCAAAGTATTTAACCAAGAGAGGTCTCATATCCCCCTCGTGTGGTTAGCACGCAAAGATTGCTCAGTTTAGTGACACAAGTAACTCGGTCCTTGGGGACTTAGGCACCATTCCAACACACCATGAGATCACACCAACATCCATTGTGTCCAAGTCGATAACAATTTTGTTTTCAGTTTTATTTCTTTACAAAGTAACAAAGCACAAGTGCTGGATATAATGGAATAATAATTTTTGTGTGATCAAAGTTATCGACTAAGTCGATAACCGCCCAATTCTACCGGTAGCTAAGCATTTCTAAGCATGACACCGAAAAGACAATAAAAGAGTATAATTCAATCACCGGGCTCTAATTCACCGGCGAGGTTAATAACTTATGGTTAGTGGCAGGGGATAACAATTTAAGGGCAACCATGCAATAGGAATAGCTACCTCTAATCGACAAAATTAAATTTGACACAAAAGCATGCATACATACAGTTTGTAAACAAAGTATTAGACTTTAAAAGTAATAGGATTAAGCATGATCAAACTACTTGCCTTACTGGAGATGCTCAATATACTGCAGAGGATCACTCTCGCAATCAACGTCATCTAACGGTAGGAACTGACAAAGCGAAAATAACAGCGAATAAACACCAAAATTCCAAAAAGTCTCCAACAATTATGAAATCACTATAGAAGAAAGATATTGATTTTATAAGGTATCCAGATTAATCTCTCTAGTCATCTATCTTGCAAAAGTCCACTGCCAACTACTAAACATCCAAATAGCATACAAGGCTACACATATGTATGATGGCATACTACTAGCATTTTCCAATTAAACTTAATGAGTTATTTACTAATAGGGAGCATTCAAATGAGCCAACTAATAACTCTGGTACTGCCTAGCCTTGCAAAATATTCAAAACCATTCTTACTCACCAAAAACCATAGCCTTCACTTAAGCTAACTGACTTGCTAATCAATTTGATCCAAAACCAAACACAGAGGTGAACCATAGTGTAGAGAATGCATTCTGGAGCTGGCAATTGGAATATAAAATGGTGAACAGCAGCAACAAAATAGCAATGCCAAGAGGCTCGGCCGTGGGCAATGTCGGCGGCGAGGGGATCTCCGGCAGTGGTGACCAACATGAAATCGAACTGCACGAAGCGAGGCGGCCTCGGGGTGGAAGTGGCGCGATTTAGGGGTGGTGGTGGCGGTTGAGCACAGTGAAAGGGACGGGTGGCCGAGGCGAGCTCCACCAGAGAAACAAGACATGCTTTGAGGCATTTACACAAGCACATAGAGGGAAAGGAGGAGGAAACCGAAAGTAGCTCGGGCATGTGGCGCCGGTAGCGAGGGGGTGGCACGGTGGCACGCAGGGCTGGAGCGATGGCGAGGAGGCGCAGGAGCCGTGGTCGAGGCAGATATGGGCAGCAAGAGGGCCGACAGTGCTCGGGGTCTGTGGGCGGCGGGGCAGTCATGGAGAGCCAGGCAGCCGCAGCCGGGCCGAGGGAGACGGAGCGGGCTGAGGTGGCGGAGCAACAGAGATCTGGTGGCGCCTTGGGCGGGAGGGCGAGGGAGGAGTCGGGGTAGCGGTGGCACCAGAGGAGGAGAGAGCCGCATGGCATAGAGGCACCAGGGGGTGGCGGCGGCATTTGCCGGACCGTGGTGGGAGGCGGGCTCGGTGGTGGAGGCGGCGGGCTGAGCCATCGGGGCCGACCGGGTCGAGCGAAGGGAGCAGCCGGGCTCGGCACGGGCCAACCAGAGGAGGAGCCGCGCGGGAGCAACAGGGGGCGGCGCCATTCGCCGGACCAGGGGGGAGGCGAGCTCGGCAGTGGAGGTGAAGGGGCCAGCTCTAGGCTCTCGGTTTGGTGCTCTGGAGGAAAGAAGAATGGGGATGGAGAGGAGGCCGGGGTAAAAGGATGTCAGGTGAGCTCCAAGCGACCCTTAAAAAGGTGGAATGGGCGGAAGACTCGATGGTGGTAGCGATGGCATTGACGGCCAGATGCGACAGCGGCATGGGCTTCGGTCGAGCGTGACTCAGTATGGCGATGGCAACGTGCGTGACGTGAGGAGGGGCGTGCTGGGCGACGCAACCGCGTGGGCGAAACCGAAGGTGAAACCATGGGCGGGCTTGGCAAAACCGGAGGCGAGCTAGGGCGTCGTTTTCTGTGGGCGCGTGCGTTGACAGCCATGGCAGGGGGAGGGACGAGCCAAGCAGAGCCGGATGGGCTGAGCCAAGGCGACCAAGCTCGGTCGGTCCAAAAATTTTGGCTCGGTTGGTCCGAAAGGTTGACTGACCGGAGGAACAGTGATGCCTGATTTTTGTGAAAAAGCTGAGAGCTTAGGTGAATTTTTGGAGGGAGATGATTAGCTCCAAAAATTCAAGAAAATTTTAGGGCAGGCTGAGAACCTTTGAATGTTATGGTGTAAAATTTCTAGGGTTTTTCATGTATTATATTTTCTCTAGAATTATTTTAATGTCCTGTTTTTAATTGGTTTGACTTTTGATTTAGTTACTTTGACTGGGGTTTTAAAATAGTAATTTAATTCTAAAATTTATGAAACCTTTATGGTAAATCTATAAGTTGTTACAGATCCTAGGAAAATATTTCCAGGCACTGTTCACAAGATTTTCTTGCATTTTAAAATCAAATCCAAATAGAACACGCGGATAAAATAAGACACCAAACAACATCCAAAATTTCCAGAACAATTACAAACAAGCAAATCAGATAAGTTTGAATCCATATAAAATATTCCCAACTATGGGTATCAGCATATTTTCAAACTAAAGGATAGTTCGTATTTCTGAGGTAAAGAAAGTATAGTTTCAAGTTTGAAATTACGAATGCTTTTGAAATTACCTCAGGCATTCTAGGAGCATATGAGGTGTTACTATTAATAATTTGAATTCCAAAATACATATTCACATATTTGAAACCTTTTTAGTTTTACCCTAAGTTCAATTAGAGCTTTTGAATTAGAGAAGGATTACTAGGTTTCAAATTTAGTCTTCAAAATCAAAGGTTTTTCTACATAGGGTTTTATACCCTACTCTAAATTAAGTTTTCAAATTCTTGACAAACTTTTATTTTGTTTTAGAAATTTTATTTCTAGGTTTTGGAAAACTAGGTTGTAACCTATTTGCTTTGCAACAAAAAATTTTAAAAAGATCCAAAATTTCACAAATGCACATTAGATGCTTAACTAATCCAACTTAAGGATTTTGGGCTGTTACAAGTCGTCCACGGACACCGCCGGCATGGTCAGCACACCGTGCCGGAAGCGGATGTCATGGAGGCTGTCCGTCTTGCTCTTCTTGAACCGGATCCCAGCCTCGTAGAGCTCCACCGCTGGCCAGATGATGTCGGCGTCCGGCGCGTCCACGGAGGTCGGGCGGGAATACGGGCTGAAGAGCATGCTCCGGCGGAACATTTCGAGCGGGTGGAGCCCCAGGCCGACCTCTGCCAGAGGCACCCAGGACAACGGGAACAGGAACCTCAGCGCCATCCTGTTGATGAAGTCGTCGTTCTGGCCATCGTCCATACATCAGGGCTTAGGATTTCGTTTCACTCAAAAATTTGAGACCTATCGAAATGATCAAAATTGGCAAAATTTCGAATATTTCGTTTTCAATTCGTCCAAAATGCCGAAATTAGGATTTGAAATTTGACCAAAATTTGACCGAAGTTGCCATTGCTTGGCCGAGGGTTCTTCTGCCGCCGCTGAAGGCTCGAAGGGTCTTGCCGCCGGCTATCGCCTCCACAGCTGCTCATCGCTGCCTTTGGTGCTCCCACTCCCGCCGTCTTTGCCGCTGGTGCTCCCGACTCCCGAGTGTCCGGTTGGATCACGCTTAGATCATTCAGCAAACGAATCATGCACTTTTCAAGATAGAATTCCTCATTTGTTCCAAATGCAACACTAAATCAAGTTAAAAAGGGAAAAGGTTGAACAGATCGACGGACACAAGCGATCGGAATCGGACGTGAATAAAGGCGGAGTACTTACTGAGGACTCCCACGCCGCCGCCTGGTGCTCCCACGCCGCCACCACCGCCTGGTGCTCCCGCTCCGTAGGCGCCTAGTGCTCCCGCCGTCCCGTGCTGTAGAAGGGGAAAGGGGATTTTGGTAGCTAGGGCAAACCGAAAAAGGGGAGTCACAGTCACGGGAGGGCAAACCTAAGCGGGATGGTGGGCCTTTTGGGTCGGTGGGGACTGGGGAGAAGCTATAGGCCGTCGCTGGAAATTCAAATGAACGCAAATTTTTTTGACCGGATGGCCCAAATTTCGATTGTGAGTGAAATGTCCGAAATTTCACGAAATTTCGCTAAATTTCGACGAAATTTGGAACCCTGCCATACATGCAAGCATTCCAATGATAAGTTAAACCGAGATACATCATCTAGCTAGCTAGTTAGTATGGTTGGTTTCTATTTTCTGAAGATCTTTTACGGTACACTCAATTTAATACGAGTCGTCTATTCTTTTTAATCCAATGATTTAGATTAGTTAGGATTTAATTATACTATACCTGATAGTATGAGTAGTAGAATCCCGAGGGGTTGAGTTGTGATTGTCTATGTGGAGATCACATGATACAAGAGTAATATTTTCAACTATAGTTGAAAAAGTCCATTATACCTCCACGAAAAAAATAAATATAAAGAAGTTTGTCATGTCTTTAACAAATCAATAGCCAGATTTGATTTACACTACTATTATATACTACTAGTGAAATGTACCGTAAAATTTCTCATTTTGTGCCACGTGCTGACTAAGAATCTAAGATACGTGCATACATGGCGTATACATGCATGCATGACAAGTAAGTAATGAATCAAGCTAGTCAAACAATGTTTCGCTAAAGGTAAAGACGGTCTGTATGGATCTTGATGTGATGTTAAAAGGGAAAGAATTCAGATATACCACTATATATGTAGCTTAGCTTTTGCTTTGACTCGAATGCGCGGGGAAAGCAAAGCACAAAGTGAACAATAGAGAACGTGAGAAAACTGCATGTCCAACCCAATTTACAATGACTATAGCGTAAAAATGTTTTGCTAGTCAGCATTCGCCTGATTTTTTTTTTTCAGAAGTAAGTCGAATTTTCGTGTCTATTTTAGTTGTACTTATCTCTAAAGAAAAATCAGGCGCCTGATGGAGCATTAGTTACCGGAGGCTTTGCGCTCTCGACGACGACGAGTCTCTCGAGCACGAGCAGTGGCAGCTGGTTCTCGAGCATGAGCATGTCTCGCCGGATGTACGGCACCATGTACAGTATCCCGTGGGGGCTGAAGATGGGGTCGTTGGGGGCGTAGTCGTCGACGTGCTTCCCGGCGGCCGTCCTCATCACTTCGATCAGGAAGCACCCGTCCACGATCATCATCTCCAGGAACCGCTCCCTGGCCTCGGCGCCGCCGAGCCACTCGCCGCTGAGGTCCAGGTACGCGCTCTCCAGCTGCTCCGCCGCGTCCTCCACGGCGGCGACAAACTCGTCGAGCGGCCGCCCCGCGCGCCGGAGCAGGTGCCGCAGCGCCCGGCGCTTGTGCTCCTCCATAGGCAGCAGGCTGGGGTCGCCGTGGTGGAAGGGCCCCAGCGACACCACTTGCGGCTGGTACGCCTTGCTGTTGAGGTCCTTGATGCACGCCGGCACGCGGTAGATGCAGTGTCGCTGCCACCGCGACACCTCCACCGACGCGTCGGCTTCCTTGAGCGTCTTCTCCACGTCCACCCTCTTGCCGCCGCCTGCCGTCGCCATTATTTTGATGTGTATACGTATGTATGCAGGACGGGATGGATATGATTGCTAGCTAGCTACTGATCCATGCATGCATGCATGCGGGGGAACTCAAGGGTGAATATTTAGGAGGTATTATGGCCAATTGGTCATTGCTCTGTGCTCTTTACAGCTGCAAGATGATTAGAAGTGGCATTATATATCTACCCCAACAGTCAGGCTTTACGTAAAGAGATCAAAGATGCTAGAAACTGTGGCTAATGGTAATGGGTGTGTGTGTGGCTAGCTGTATAAGAAGCATGGCGAAGCGAGGAATAGGTAAAGGATGCACCATTGTTGGGGATGGTGCATGCAAAAGAAAATTTATGCCCTGTTTGGTAGAGTTCCAGGTTCTGCTTCTGAATCTCAGATAATCCACTTCTCTAATATTCTGGGGCAGTCTGTTGAAAGCATTTGGTTGGTAGATTGGCTGCAAAAATCATATGAGGGAGGATTACAAGCTAATAGACCACAGTACTCAAAAATTTATATAACCAATACTGAAATTTACTAGTCAACTGAAACTTTCTAAAATAACACTTAGTCTTGAAGTAACACCATGCAGGAAATTATAAAATGATAGTAATAACGACTACACATTGGAGCCTAATGTTGCCACAAAACAAAAGGTAATGCCCCAGACTACAAGCTTCACTTCTAAAATAGATCTCCAGAGTAGAGGTCATCTTCAGTACAAGGACCCTGCAAAGTTAAAGGCACAAGTGAAAATAAAGTAATATTCCTCGTGCTAAAGTTGTACATTAAGCATGCTAACAAGAGTATCATCAATAGTTGAGTGAAGCTATTGATGAAACCGTACATCGATTGGGAATTGGGAGTTGGACATCAGAAAGACCAGCTAAAATTTGTTGGTTTCATATTGGCAAAGAGAAGAATTCGAGTTCTTCTATACTAGCATCAAACAATATTATATATTTGCTATACTGTACTAGAAGCATGACAAAATTTGCTATACTGCCATTTCAGGTTCAGGCTCACTATACTAGAAGCATGAAAAAATTTGCAGCGGTATCATCAATCATCATCAATTCTCCAATCACAAATTCATCAAAATCAATCATCAATCACAGAAGCATGATTTAGCATCCTTCAATCACAAATTCACAGAAGCATGAAAAAAATTCAATCACTGAATCAACAATCACAGAAGCTAGATAGCATCCTTCAATCACAAATTCATCCAAATCAATCATCAATAACAGAAGCATGAAAACAATTCATCAATCACTTACATCACAGAAGCTTGATAGAATCCTTCAATCACAAATTCATCCAAATCAATCATCAATCACAGAAGCATGAAAAAAAAATCATCAAACACTTACATCACAGAAGCATGAAAAAATTCATCAATCATTTACATCACAGGAAGGGGACTAAGGGAGGAGAAGGGAGGGCAAGGGTGGTGCACCGGATGGTGGCCTCTAGGGTTTTCGGGGACGGCGGTGGCGCACTCCGGGAACAGTGGCGGCGCAGTGGTGGACCGGTGGGGGTGTACCCGGGGGCCAGCCTCTAGGGTTTTTGAGGTGGGCGGCACTCATGTGCTCGCGGCGGCGCAGTTGAGGACTGGAGTCGGGTAGTCGAGGACCGGAGGCGGCACAGTCAAGGCTCAAGGCGATTTTTCGCCTTGTCGCCCTGCCGCGAGAGCACCGGGAGGAAGCGAGGGGAAAGGCGAAGGGGTACGGGAGCGGGGTTCGTGCGGTGGGATTTTCGGGGGGTAGTTGGATGGCATTTGCGGGTAAATTCTTCAAACTTCAAGGGGTATTTTTGTTTCTGCAAGTTGGATTCTCACAAGAATCTGCAGGAAGGTTGCTCCTCGTTGCTAGTTCATTTTCGAGACAGCTTCTCACGAGAATCAGAATCTAGTCGTTTTGAGAAGTTTGGTGTTTGGCACGGCTCCATGAGATTCGATTGAGAAGCTAGAAGTAGGAGCTATACTAAACATGCCCTTAGTACTAGGATGGAGTAGAGAGCGGGGGAGGTATCTCATTTTCTTTCTATAGTTCCTAGCTAATGAAGGAACCTCCCTCCCCTTGCACGCGAGTCACGTGATACATGATCTATGCATGCATGACAAATAGGTCATCTAGCTAGCTACCCAAAGGGAACAAATCACAGTTTCTTTGTTCTCTAACCAGTGGGAGAGGGGTGGGACTTTGTACCAAGTGGCATACATACGTTCGACTCCAGGCTCCACAGTACATGCATACGACGGTGCCTCAGTGAGATAGCGTGTGCCCACGTTACGTGAGGCGCACCTTCGTCCCCGACCTCCACAATTTCAGACGTGTCAAAGTGGGAGCACTCGTGTTTGCGTGTGTGGTGGTATGCGTGGGTAAATTTATTAATTGTACTGGAAAAAAGTGGCCCTTGCAATTATAGGGGGTTTGCATTAAAATAATCATAGTTTCTTTGTTTGCTAAAGAGTGGAACCAACTGTGGGCGTGGTAACAAGTGATAGGTGGGGTTGGTTGGGGGCGAAGATGAGAGTGACTGGCAAGTTAAGTGTTACGCTGCTTAGGATGCGCTCAAGGCTGTTCCTAACATTTTTGAGGCCCTGCGGTGAGAGAAAAATGTAGGCACTTAGTTCAATCACATATCATCCTAAATAGTAAAGAGTAAATAAACATATCATCCTAAAACATCACCAAGTTTATCGATGGAAAAGCGGCGAATTAGGGAGGAAGAGGCGTGTTCGGTGCATAGGGAAGGGTGAGGACGGTCGGAGGAGGTGGAAGCCCGCGGGCTTCGTTGCGGGCAATTACAGTTTGTTGGAGGGAAGGGAAGACGTAAGATTTAAAGATTATATATATGGTCCATTAGATCCTGATCTAAGGGTCCAAAATTTGAGTGCCCCTTTTTAAAGAACATATAAATTTGAGTGAGAGGGAAGTGAAATTAATGGCCTTTGTATGAGGATTGTCTACACATCAATCAACAAATCAATTTTTTATTTCGTAATCAAATCTAGACGAAGAAGAACTCCCTCTCGCATTAACTTCCCTTCCCACACCACGCACACATCTCACCAACAAGGTTTACCAACCGCTCCATTAAGGAAATGGATCATCTGTACCGAAGGTCTCAATATAGAGGATCTACAGTGCCGCATTTTAGAATGTGATCTTCACCGTCCGATCGAAAAGCAAAGGTCCAAATCAACAGCGGCAGTGTTTTCACCACAATGTCTTTGCTACAGTAAGACCGATTGCTGTTCACGCACAAATCACTGTTCACACCATGATCCACCAGATCCCTCCAATCTGGCCGAGATATAGATTTTCAGCGCCCGTCAAAACAGACGCTTAATCACACAACATGGGCATGGAAAATAAATCGAGAATTACAATCCACACAACACAAACACCCACCCCTCAATCTAGCAACAATTCAGATGCTTCACCCAAAAATAAAAAACAATCGAAAGGCAAAACCAATTCAAACAGATTGGAGATGTGTCTGGGCGGTCCAGGTAGATGATATATGTGCAGCAGGTAAGTTGTCGCAGATTGCAAAAGATCACCAAGAGTTTTGCGGATCACATCGAATTTGGAGCCGACGGCGAGCTATTCTTTGTCCGGCTTGTAGAACGGCAAAGACGGTGTAGACGGTCGCATGACGGTCATGACGAGGAGGAAGACGCCGCGGCGAGGCGAGAATGCCCACGGGCTCTGAAGTAGGTGTGGATGAGGTTGGCGCGCCACTTATTCCACGGTTGCCGCGATGGCGTTGACTGCCGGTGCGCGCCGTCCGAAGCGCTCTCCGGCTCGAGCACGACGCCCTGGAGATGCTATTGAACAACAGCCACCGCCTTGTCGCTGCCGATGGCGTTCGATGATCCCTTGAGCTCGGCGGCGCCACGCCCTTGGAAGTCGACGATGTTGTCCATGAAGAAGACGTACGCCGTCACGTCGTTGCCGGCGCCGACGTGCAGCCGCTCAAACGCCATCATGTTGAGGAACATGTACTCTGTGGAGTCATCCACGGACACCGCCGGCATGGTCAGCACGCCGTGCCGGAAGCGGATGTCGTGGAGGCTGTCCGTCTTGCTCTTCTTGAACTGAATCCCGGCCTCGTAGAGCTCCACCGCCGACCGGATGATGTCGGCGTCCGGCGCGTCCGCGGAGGTCGGGCGGGAATACGGGCCAAAGAGCATGCTCTGGCGGAACAAGTCGAGCGGGTGGAGCCCCAGGCCGACGCTGGCCGGAGGTGCCCTGGACGACGGGGACAGGAACCTCAGCACCATCCTGTTGATGAAGTCGTCATTCTGGCCATCGTCCATACATGCAAGCATTCCAATGGTAAGTTCAACCGAGATACATCATCTAGCTAGCTAGCTAGTTAGTATGCTTGGTTGCTATTTTCTGAAGCCCTTTTACGGTACACTCAATTTAATACGAGTCGTCTATTCTTTTTGATCCAATGGTTTAGATTAGTTTGGAATTAATTATACTATACCCAGTAGTAATATGAGTAGTAGAATCCCGAGGGGTTGAGTTGTGATTGCCCATGTGAAGATTACATGATACAAGAGTAATATTTTCAACTATAAGTGGAAAAGCCCATTATACCCCCACAAAAAATATATATATAAAAAGTATGTTATGTTTTTAACAAATCAATAACCAGATTTGATTTGAAATGTACCGTAAAATTTCTCATTTTGCGCCACGTGCTGACTAAGAATCTAAGATACGTGCATGCATGACAAGTAATGAATCAAGCTAGTCAAACAATGTTTCGCTAAAGGTAAAGCCGGTCTGTATGGATCTTGATGTGATGTTAAAAGGGAAAGAATTCAGATATACCACTATATATGTAGCTTAGCTTTTGCTTTGCCTCGAATGCACGGGGAAAGCAAAGCACAAAGTGAACAATAGAGAACGTGAGAAAACTGCTTGTCCAACCCAATTTACAATGACTATAGCGTAAAAATGGTTTGCTAGGCAGCATTCTGATCTTCAGAAGTAAGTCGAATTTTCTGGCCGTTAGATGTGATTGGAGATCGTGTGTCTATTTTAGTTGTTGCATGCTGATCTAATGCAGGAAACTTGTACTTATCTCTAAAAAAATTCAGGCGCCTGATGGAGCATTAGTTACCGGAGGCTTTGCGCTCTCGACGGCGACGAGCCTCTCGAGCACGAGCAGCGGCAGCTGGTTCTCGAGCATGAGCATGTCTCGCCGGATGTACGGCACCATGTACAGTATCCCGTGGGGGCTGAAGATGGGGTCGTTGGGGGCGTAGTCGTCGACGTGCTTCCCGGCGGCCGTCCTCCTTATCACTTCGATCAGGAAGCACCCGTCCACGATCATCATCTCCAGGAACCGCTCCCTGGCCTCGGCGCCGCCGCGCCACTCGCCGCCGAGGTCCAGGTACGCGCTCTCCAGCTGCTCCGCCGCGTCCTCCACGGCGGCGACAAACTCGTCGAGCGGCCGCCCCGCGCGGCGGAGCAGGTGCCGCAGCGCCCGGCGCTTGTGCTCCTCCATCGGCAGCAGGCTGGGGTCGCCGTGGTGGAAGGGCCCCAGCGACACCACCTGCGGCTGGTACGCCTTGCTGTTGAGGTCCTTGATGCACGCCGGCACGCGGTAGATGCAGTGTCGCTGCCACCGCGACACCTCCACCGACGCGTCGGCTTCCTTGAGCGTCTTCTCCACGTCCACCACCCACGTCCTCTTGCCGCCGCCGGCCGCCGCCATTATTTTGATGTGTATACGTATCACGTATGTATGCAGGACGGGAGCGATATGATTGCTAGCTAGCTACTGATCCGTGCATGTATGCATGCAGGGAAGTTAGCAACCAAGCTAGATATATAGCTGACTACAAGTAAACAGATCAAGCTAGGCAAAGCGACGTTACCTACGCATATGTGGTTACTTGCCGTGCATGCAACAGCGCGCGTGCAAAAATTAAAGTGGTCATGGTAAGGAGCGGAGCGAGCTACTGCCTAAGCCTCAGACTAGACCGGTTGTTTTTAGGCTAAACTCAAATATTTTGTAATTTTTTAAGAGAATTTCATAGGCTTTAATTTCACACTGATAAGATTTTCAGATTCCGAATTTTAGCCCACCAAACAGGAGGCCTGGAACCAGTAACTCAGCGTCAGGCTCTGTTCAGAATTGGGGTACGGTGCACGCAATGTCAATGTCAATGCAATGCAATGCAATACTACAAACAGAGTAAGTAAACTCGAGGGTGAATATTTAGGAGGTATTACAGGGAGGTGTCATGGTCTGGTCATTGCTCTGTGCTCTTTACAGCTGCAAGATGATCAGAAGTGGCATTATATATCTACCCCATCAGCCAGGCTTTACGTAAAGAGATCAAAGATGCTAGAAACTGTGGCTAATGGTAATGGGTGTGTGTGTGTGTGGCTAGCTGTATAAGAAGCATGGCGAAGCGAGGAATATGTGAAGGATGGCCTTGTGGGCTTGTGGCTGGCCATTGTTGGGAATGGTGCATGCAAGAGAAAATTTAGTACTAGGATGGAGTAGAGAGCGGGCGAGGTATCTCATTTTCTTTCTATAGTTCCTAGCTAATGAAGGAACCTCCCACCCCTTGCACCTGAGTCACGTGATATAGGATCTATGCATAAACAGGTCATCTAGCTAGCTACCCAAAGGGAACAAATCACAGTTTCTTTGTTCTCTAACCAGTGGGAGAGGGGTGGGACTCCGTACCAAGTGGCATACATACGTCCGACTCCAGGCTCCACGGTACATGCATACGACGATGCCTCATTGAGATAGCATGTGCCCCCGTTACGTGAGGCGCACCTTCGTCCCCAATCTCCATAATTTCAGACGTGTCCAAGTGGGAGCACTCGTGTTTGCGCATGCGGTGGTGTGCGTAGGTAAATTTATTAATTGTACTAGAAAAAAAAATGACCCTTGCAATTGTAGGGGCCAGGTTTGCATTAAAATAATCATAGTTTCTTTGTTTGCTAAAGAGTGGAACTAACTGTGGGCATGGTAACAAGTGATAGGTGGGGTCGGCTGGGGGCAAAGATGAGAGTGAGTAGCGTGTTAAGTGTTACGCTGCTTAGGATGCGCTCAAGGTTGTTCCTGACATTTTGAGGCCCTGCGGCGAGAGAAAAATGTAGGCACTTAGTTCAATCACAAACACGTAATAATGCTTTAATTTTATTTGTATGGTTAATGTTCAATACATTACAATAAATTGAGGCCTCTAGGATCTAAATAGTACTACATCTTGTCACAAAAAAAAGTCACATTTTCAGATACCTGCATCCAAAAAATACTTTTCCAGATGACATCTTATCACACATTAGTATAAGAATTGGTTTAAATAAATAACAAAAGCACCTAGAATTTGATAAACTGGATAGGAACCACCACATGAAAATGGTAGCAAGAAGGATCCATGAAAACTTCAGTTATCTAATCTGTGAAAAAGGTCCTGAAAAACAAAAAAGGAACATCATATTTAGAAAGTTACTGCAAATAAGCTATAAGTTAGAAAACTGAATCAAGGAAAGGAAATCTTACCCTAATCAACTGACCAAAATTCACAATGGAATCCCCTTCTCGCCCTCCCAAAAAACCTAATGGTTATCTTTAGAACCAAATGAACTGAAGTTATATCTTTTTTCTTCAATAGAGCAGATGTTGTGTGTTATTTGACAATGAATCATGGCGCGATTAATCAGGAAAACGTACCATGTATGCGACAGAGGGATTTCGAGTAGAACTTGCATATCAAAGGTGAATGGGAATCAATGAATTTGGAGTCTCATCCTCCATTAATGGTGTCGACCTGGGCCTAGGATGCTGGGACTCCGAGTATAAACACGTGAGGCAGGCTGGGACAGGGAGAGAGGAGAGGTCTAGTTAATTTAGTCAAAACTTGAGCTGGTTTTGAGTAGTAAGAAATCAGTTGACTACTGCCTACGCACCACCTTTCTCTTTCTTTCCATGAAAATGTCTAGTACAATTTAGCTATGCAAATGCTATAACACGAACGCCCGTGACATCGTTATCTAGTGAGCACACTTGATCACCATTGGATATCCATCCCAGCCACCACGGCACAACCATCGCATTTCAATTTGTCTGGTTCCAAAGGTGTTTGCTGGATTGTATTTTGTATCTCGTCACACGCAATTCCTCTCCTTCCCATTCGTATGCAGATCCTAACCTTCCCTCTTTGCTTTCCCTTTCTCCCCTCTACCGATCCATCTCCCCACAGACTCCATATCTGTCCATGATCCAGAAAAAATCCTTAGTGGAACTCATGATAACCGTAAAGTGATATTGAGATTACAGAAACAACACTCAAGATGTTTCCAGGTTCATGTTTTTTAAAGTTAGACTAATAGCCATACTTCCAGTCGAGTATCGAAGATACCCCCTTTCTATTAACTGAGGAGTCTATAAAGAGTTTACAAAGTGACTACAAGAACAATATTGACTGCGCTACCTTGTGTGTCCTTCATCGGGTCATTGGCCATCTATCTACAGTGATTCGAAGTGTTAACTGCACTTTGCCAAAAGACACTTTCACCTAGGGATGCCTCTTATGCGCGTAATTGCAGATAATTGTACAATGCTGTGGTTTTTGGTCTCTGATGCATGTGCATGACGTGAAAGAAGTTGATCTTATCTACATAAAACACATGTAAAAAAGAATAGGATGTGACTAGCCTGGACGTACCATCCGGGTGCTAGCTCCGGACGCTTCGACCGCCGTGCGATCCGCATACCAATGCACCCTCTCAGCCATTGGATTCCCATCAATAGCGGTGCTATGGTGGCACAACAAATCAATCGGCCAGCGCAAAACATTAACAAGAGCATGCAACAAAACTACGGATCCACACAACAAAAAGGGGAAGGATGACAAGTTCTTCCTTACACGCTCAAGTTATAGGAAATTTCACGCCATAAAGCAACAAGAATTCGCTAACCATGCATCAAATAAAAAACCCATTGCAACAAAAATAACTTTTGCTAGAAGATTCAAAAAAATACACATTGCAACAAACGAAAACACTTCGCACAACAATTCAATAAGATACTTGCAACAAAGCGCAACAAAAGGGAACAACACCCCATGTTCTCTCTCGTATTCTCTGGTTCTAACAAATTTCACAGCAAAATACAACAACGACTTGCTACCCATGCAACAAAAATACCTCTTCCTAGAATAATTGAGAAAGGCATATTGCAACAAATGAAAACACTTGCCGCAACGATTCGAGCAAATGCTTGCAACACTAGCGTACCCGGAGGATGCTCGTGAACTACAGCAAGCAACAAAGCTAGTCGACAGAGAAGGAAGTCGGCTGGTGCTTTGTGGAATGTGTAGTAGGACATAATCTGGCAGGGCGTGAGGCTGCACCTGGTCACTCCTGCGTTCACCGTCTGCCACCGTCTGGTCCTCCACTCATCGTCCACTGCCGTCGCTCCTACACTCGCCATCCACCGTCGCCGCTTCATCTCTCACTATAGGCTGCCTTCAACTCCACGGACTGAAGAGAGAAGGAGTGGGATAGAGCTTGGAGATATGAGCCGGCCGCTAGTACCCCTGTCCACCTAAGGCCCTAGCCGTAGCACCGGCGACGACAAGGCGAGCTTGTGTGGTAGAGAAGCGAGGCAACACATAGTGTCGCGGTGAGCACAAAGGCGAGGGCGCAGTGTAGGTGGGCCGATCACGATGAGGAGCCAACGACAATGGCAAGGAGGTAAGGAATATATGTGATTTGCATAAGTGCTTCCTTGCTGTATTGTGAATTGATGTGATTTTTGTCTCCCAGCTTGATGTTGTTTTGTTGTGATTCAATATTAATGTATGCTAGATTGCTTTCTGTGTTAGCTATCCTAAAAGTCTTAAGTAGCACATTCTTAAGTTGTTTGATGAAATGCTTACGAACATAACATATATAGCATATATGCAAGGCTACTTGAATGAAGAAAAAAAATCATGGTGCCAGCTCAAGAGAAGAGGTGTACATGTAGGGTCTAAAACCATGCAAGATTGCAAGGGCCTTGCCACCGATTGCTTGCTGGCCTTTGCATTTGGTGAGCGCAATCCAAAGGATTTTAGCTAAATCAACTTGCCTAGGTTTAGTATTAGTCTTCGTCCACTCGTAGCACCCCTCTAATTTTTGTCTTGGGTCAGTGCATTTGATTCATCGACCCTACACGACGAAGGGGGTTTGTGTGGGTAAATTCATTAATTGTACTAGAAAAAAGTGGCCCTTGCAATTGTAGGGGGTTTGCATTAAAATAATCATAGTTTCTTCGTTTGCTAATGAGAGAAACCAACTGCGAGCATGGTAACAAGTGATAGGTGGGGTCGGCTGGGGGCGAAGACGAGAGTGAGTGGCAAGTTAAGTGTTACGCTGCTTAGGATGAGCTCAAGGCCATTCCTAGCAATTTGAGGCCCTGCGGCGAGAGAAAAATATAGTCACTTAGTTCGATCAAACACGTAACGATGTATTTGTTTTAGTTGTATGCCTAATGTTCAATAAATCCTAATAAATTGAGGCCTCTAGGATCTAAATAGCACTCCATCTTGTCACAAAAAGTGACATTTTTGTATACCATTGTAACATCCCAAAATTTGGGTATATTTTTAAAGGTGTGAAAATGTAAACTTTTTGATGGATTTTGTTGACATTCGCTTTTCTAGATTTTATTACAAGACTTTTTGTCTAATAAAGAAATTTAAGAATCAAATTATGAAAGTACAAAACTAATTAAGGATCAAAATAAATTAAAACAAAAGATGATAATTAAAAATCCAAATTTGGTGTAATTATACTGTCAATAAAATGAGAAATATTTAAAGCATGTCTTGAAACTTTCCTCAAGTCTAACAATGAAAATGTATACAAACGGAAACTTAAAAGATTTTTACAGAAAAATATAGAACAAACAAAACCCTTGAAAACTTACACAACGATCTACACTATGTCAGGAACCTCCTCATAAATTTTTATAATTTTTGGAACTATATTTCTATGTCTAACAATTCCGTAAAGCCCTCAGCATTTTTAGAAAATTCTAGAAAAGAGAATCCCTCACCTCTCTAGCTGACAGCCTGGCCCTCCACAGCACAACGCCGACACTTGCTACCATGGCCACGCAGCCATGCGCTCGTCTTGCCAAGATAGCTCCGCCCACCTACTCGGCCAACCGCCCACGGTTTCGCCACGCCCATGCCTCACCCATGTGCTGCCTGGCCACGCCCATGCCTGCCCACTTCCTCGTCGCCACCTAGAGCGCATTGCCACCGGTGCCTGCGGGCTCTTCCTCGCAAATACTCTGTCCCCTTCCCCTTATAAGCGGAGCATTGGATGCCTTACCCCCTCTTCTTCATTCCCCCACCTTTCCTCTCCATTTCCCACCTTCTCCAAGCTCTATTCGAGCAAAGACCCGAATGCCGCTCCCGGACATGGCCGCGCTGCCGCAAAGCTTCCCGGCCGCACCGATGGACTTGGGCCCTATTCTTAATGTCTTTATAGACCGCCTCAATGTCCTCTTTCTATCCCTCACTTTGTTTTTCTCTCCTTGCAGCCGGAGCTCTAGGAACACAAGCGTCTTCCTCGCGTCCGGCGACGTCCACAAAGCGACCGCCGCTTCCACTCGCTGTTCCAACCAACTCGGTGAGCTCCCTCCCTAATGGACTGTGTCACCTCGTGTTCTAACCCCCTAGGGTCATTTACCCCAAGTTAATTCGGCCTTTAATCTGTAGGAACACCTCGCCACCCTTGTCTTCCTCATGCACAGCCAAAATCGCCACCGTCGACGCCATTACCTCTCCGGTGAGCCTCTCCTCGATTTCCTACACTTAGAGCACCCCCTGGCCTCTCTCTACCTCCCCCACCTTCCACTCTTGCTCCCTCTCCCTATAGCACTGCCCCCGTGGTCGACCGCGTGCGCCACCCATGGCTCCGGTGCCGGCTCGCCTTCGACTTCATCGGTCTTCACCGAACACATGGAAGAGTTCCACTCACCCCGTGGATGCTTGTGCTCCCCCTAACTTGCCTCCTATTCCTCCCTACACTGCTGTCACCATTTCACCCTCACAGCCGCCTGTTGCTCGTCCTCACCGCGCCGCCACACAGCAACCCAAGCCACAAAGCCACCTTCCCTAGCTTCATTAGCCCTTTGGCAATCCATTTTGCGGGTCGCCGCCGCCTCACCACCGCTCCCTCGCCAGCGATGAACGCCGCCCCAAGCCACCCGCAGCCTCCCCTATTATGTCCCTTTTTGCTCTCTCTGTGTGAGTCCCTCTCTGTGGCTGACAGTGGGACCCACTTGTCAAGCACACCAGCTACTGCTAACAATTCTTGTGGATATCATTTAGGTCCCTCAATTGAATTAATGAAATTGAAGTTTGAGATTTGAAGGAAGTTTAGCTAGCAGCACTTCAGTTCAAAAAGATTTTCTTTTGTAAGATGTATGAACAGAGAAGGTAATCTGAGGATAATTAGAATTGACAGTAAGCTAATGACATTACTAATACAAGTGGTTAGAAATTATGTTGATTTGGTTAGCCCTTAGAGTTTGATCTAGCAAAAACAAACCAATCTGAAAACAGGTATTAAAGAATGGTTATTCAAAATAATAGTTAACCATCAAATGCCTAATTAATCAAGAGAATACTTCAATTAGGTAAATGCTTAATGAGGTGGATGAACAATAGTAAAATTTTGTAATAGGTTAGTAAGATAGTGTCATGGCAATTGCTAAAGTAGTTGATTATAAAATATAATGATTTATTAACCAATGGCAATTAATCTAAAAGAGTAAAACTAATTAGGAATCAAGATTTGGCATGTGATTAGCTAAACAATAGTAGGCCTTATACCCTGGTTTGATGATGTCAATAATAGCAATAGGTCAATGAGATGGTTAATAAAAATTGGTAAAGCAATTAGATATTAAAAATCATAAGTATGCACTTAGAATAAATTTATAAGATAGTGCTCCAATTTGAGAATCAAGTAAAATTGCTAATAACGCTAATGTCCTATTGTGGCAATAGGCTCTAGGCTAAGGTCAGTAGAAATGATGACAAGTCATAAGAACTCTTAAGTATAAGGTTAGTTTATATAATTACCCGTCCAAGTGAAAATAGGGGTGAACTTTAATTAAAGAACTAGTTAGTGTGGCACTAATGTCTAGGTTAAAATGGAGGTCAACTAGAAATAGTATTAATCATAAAATCTTATACCTTTATTAAAATGTAGTCATCTACGGTTAAGGTGCTTATGCGACCACCGGACCCCGAGCCGCTAATAATTAACTAGACAGAGGGTTATCCTTTTAACGAGTACATTTTGATTAGGACATAACTTGAAACCTAGGTCACATGCTTAATTAAGACTACGATGAAAGTAGAATCTAAAACTATGAATCCTTGCCATGTAGGTCCCTCCCATTAGACCTACCAAGTTAAAATAAAAGGGTAGCCATAGTGGATCCTATAAATGACCCTTGTTAGGAGAATTGATAATCAATCAACTAGGATGAATATTTGCTAGGTAAGAATTTGTAGTCAATAACACCTGGGCTCCATGAAATAAAATAAGTAATTAGCTGCTCAACTAAAAATAGTCCTTAGTACGTATTTTAGTTAAAGGTTAACCTTGTGTCACAAGTGCACCTGTGAGCACCCGGATTTATTAAGCTCATAATACTTAGTCATCCAATTGACCCTAGTATTATCAACCAAATAAACCCGGTCTCGAGAGATGTATACTTCCCAGGATGCAGTATACATACCTCACAACAAAAGAATGTATCAATTCCATGCAACACATAGTACATAAGCAACAAACCAGAAGTTAATATTAATATGGAATAGCTATTACAAAAGAGGGGCCCTTAGGCCAAATAGCAACAATTCTAAAAAGGTAACAGCGGAAGCAAAAGTGCTATAAAGATGGCTATAACACAAAGCCAATCAGTGTGCCTTAACCCCTAGGCATCGGACGGACCGCCAAGCTAGCCGTCAAGAAGCCGCAACACGTGGGACAAAAGTGAGGCTCTTGGAACTCACCTCTCCCTCTGCAACCAAAACCACAAAAATGCATAACAACCAGGCAGATGAGTACATAAAGTACTCCATAAAACTTACGTGTAAGATAACAGGCCTATAACATATGCTACATGCAAGCTTTATGTAAGTGGAGGCTGTATGTCTCATTTAGCATAAAGCAACATTTATTTACAATAATGTAATACATTTAAAGGCAAGTTATCAAATCTGTTTTAACATTTAAATATCAAGTTTGACAACGATAATAACAATAAGTAGATGAGAACAAGAAACCTAGAAGTGACTAACCCAATAGTCACCACAACAATAGCATGAACTCCCGTTCATACCAACCAAGTCAAGTTTTAATTTAAATGTTGTAGTCTAGTTCTCACGGGCGATCCGAGCGTGTCCATAACCTAGGACGAGGCTATTCAATAGTTTTATCCCTGCAGGTGTACCACTGTACCCACACGTCGACCGCCTTTCCTTTACGCACACTACCAAAGGTGTCTTTGCACGGCTAAGTCCTACGAGACATTTCCAATGGACAATGCTAATTTGAGTCGCACAACCCACGGGAGAAGGAGACATCACACGACCTACCCGAAGCTAATGCTCCTCCCACACCACACACACACCTTTTATCTTTAAAACCACCAACCGAGCGACCCCAATTAGCAACGCCCAAAGTACTTAGTCAAGAGGGTTCCATATGCCCCTCGCGTGGTTAATCGTAATATTGCTCAAGACGGAGGCGCAAGTAACTCGGTCCTTAGTGACTTAGGCATACTTCCACAATCCAAAAACCACACCATCCATCCAATATGCCCAAGTCCAAATCAATCCTTTTATTTTCAGATTTTGACTTTACAAATTAATCAAAGCACAAGTGCTGGACATAAAGGAGTAATAATAGATTTGTGTGATCAAGACCATCGACTAAGTCGATGATCGCCCATTTCTACCGTTATCTAAGCATGTCTAAGCAATTAAATCGTAACTACTAAGCGATAAGAGCTCATCCAACGAGCTCCAACCACAGCAAATAACCTAGGCTCATTGGTAGTAGAGGATGATCATTCCCTACAGATTGTGCAACTATAGGATTCACTAACCATAATTAAAACAAAGTAGCAATGCATACATAGAGTTTAAACAACATAATAGACTTGCAAATATAGGATGAATCATGGTCAAACTGCTTGCCTTGCTGTTGTTGGTCAATTGGTTGCTGAGGATCACTCTCGGGATCACCACAAATGTCGAACCCTAGCGAAAGAGCGAAAAAGAACCGATAAGAACAAAGAATTCAAAAGGACTCAACAGCAAACTTTCTCCAAATGACTTGAAATTTTTACAGCAGCAAGATAAAGATTTATCATGAATTTAGCAATAAGAATCAATCGATTTGGATTCTTGATGCAAAAGATATGATCAAAACAACTCAATTCGGCCAGAAAAATCCAAATTAAATTAAAAAGGGCTACTGTTCATAAATTATTTTCTAGGGGTCTTCTGGACATGAAATTTTTATGGTAGATAGGTAATGACATTCTAAGACTAATGGAAGTGGTTTCAACTCTTTTGGAGTTACATTGCAACTTCTGCAATTTTTAAGGACAAGAACTTGAACAAAATTATAATGCATAACTATTCTTTCTGAAAACAGTAACATGTTCAATATTAATTTTCCTAGTAAGTTCATATTAAGATGAAACCAACAAAGTTGGATTTACTCGAAAACAAGGTACAGAGCATTAGTTATGCATTTTACAAGTTAAATGGATTTTAGTATGGCAATTAAACCTACAAGTTAACAAAATTAATTCTGGACATTTTTTTTTGCAACTACAACATGCTTCAAATTATTTTTAGATCTAAGTGTAGGTAATAACAGAATTAACAAAATTGATTTTACCTAAAAGGAGTCATAATGAATTTGTTATGCATTTTACTATTTAACATGAATTCAATTACAATTAATAAAGCTGAGAATGATTAAAACCTAATGTCATGCTTTTCTGGAGTCATATTAACCTTCTAGACATTTTTAGATTAAAGTTGAGTTAATAACAGAATTAATACCATTGGAATCAATCAAAAGGAATTACAATGAAAAAGATATGAATTTCCAAAGTTTAATACCTTTTTCGGTTTGAAAATAAAGCTCTCGAATTAATAAACTCAAATCGACGTGGCGATTATGGGCGTCGATCTTGGATCGTCTTGACTCACGACCACGGGGACAACGCACGCGCGTGCTGAGGACGATGAACGGGACCGTCGATCTTGGATCCAACGATCCACGTTGAATCAACGCGACGCGTTTGGATTCGCGCAAGACGAGGTGGTCGTGGGCGTTGATTTTGAGATGGACGGCTCACGACCACGCCCACACGATGAACTAAGAATGCTGGAGCTAATCGCAACCGTAGATCTGAGATGGGCGGTCGAGTGGACGAAGAACAAAACACTACGAGATCTAGACCGCACATCCACGACATGGAGGGCGCACATGAGCCACGTCGCTGTCCGACAACGACGACGGCGCAGCGTCCAAAAAAATGACACCGACGCATTCCCGGCTCGTCGCCGGCGGACACGTGCCACGGCGGCGTGCCAGGGTACCTCTGGTGCACAATAGCATCGTGGTCACGCCGCACCACTCACACTCGCTGGAGTGGATGGGCGCAAGGCGACGGCGGCGACGAGCGGCGGCGATGCTACGAAGCGACAATAGCCCAAGATAGCTCGCGGCGTGCAAACAAGCGAGTGCCCGAAGCTTCTCCAAGCTATATGGGACCTACGGATGTCGCGGAGAGTCGGAGGACGCCTGTGCTGCTCCGGCGACGAAGGCCCGCGGCGGCGTTAATGGCGATCCCGAGGAGAAGTCGCTCTGGGCCACCAAAACGCGGGCGCACACTCAGAATAGAGCCTACGAGGTCCATCGACCACGCCTGGAGAAAGGAATTGAGCTGAGGAGGACTCACCGGCCGAGGAGAAGAAGAATGGTGCTGCGGTAGAAAAAAGGGATCCTCAAATCGAGCTGCCTCTGGTGAAACGAATCCAAAATGGAAGAGGATTAGTTCCACCAACACAAGAGGGAGCCGAGGAGCAATAATCGAGAGGGAGGAACCTAGGGTACCGCCTCCACCGAAAGCTCGAGGCGGCAATGGCGGTGAAGCTGCTCGGGGTGATTAGAGCCCGAACAACGATCGTGGGTGCTCTCTAGAGTTCCGAGAAGCTAAAGGAAGCGAAGGAGAGGACACTGGTGCTTAAGAAGCCAAGAATGGGAGAACAGCAGCACAGGGCCTCGGGTGCTCGACCATCCCGTAAAGCGATGAGGGCGACGGAGCAGTTGAATTGTGGACTTAGGGAGGAGGGACGACGAGCAATTAATGCGCACTGAGCGACCGTTGAAGTTCCGCCTGACGCGACGCGACAGACGGTGCCCTACCCACTCCTCGCCATGGCGGCCGTGCGAGAGAGAGAGAGGTGGGGGAGGAGGACGACGACAGCGAGCCGTCGGATTTGGATCGAGTGGCGAGATTCAATCGGCTCGAAGGGTACGAATGTGGACCGTCCGATTAAAACCTAACGCCCACGATGGTTGCGCCAGCGAGTCCACCGGTGCCATTAGTTGACTCGGTCGAGTCACTTGGCTCGAGTTCAACAAAGGCAAAGCGAGCGGCGCCCGAGGAACGATGAACCAGTTTGAGTTTTGAATTTTGAGCTGAGGTTTTGAGGATTTAATTGAGGCATCAAAACAACTCCAAAATTTATAAAATTTTAACTGGAGCTTCCTGACACAATGATTAACCTACCATAAAATTTCTAGAGATTTTAATGCCATGCATTTTTCTCCAGAATTTTCAGAATGTGGACTCAGAAGTTTGACCAAGGTTTGACTTGCCTCAAAAATTATTAAAATAATCTCCAAAAATTATGAGATAATTCAGAGGTGTTACAAGTCATCAAGGGACTAAGGAAAAATATTTACAGAGGTTTGGCACAAGATTTCCCAAAGAGGTTTTTGATAGGAGTGAATTGGAGAATTTGATTTTTGGATTTTGATTTTCCATATTTCCTTTTCAAGAATCACAGATTTGGTCAAGTATTTCCAATTGAAGAAAAAGTTTTATTTTCTCCTCATTTTTATTACCTTTGAAACACACACTATTGTTTGGGGATGTTACAAAATCTCCCCTCCTTACAGAAATCTCGTCCCGAGATTTGGCTCACTCGGTAAAGAAAGATGGATAGTCCGCACGCAGACGATCTTCCCTTTCCCAAGTAGCCTCATCCTCAGAATGGTTCGACCACTGAACTTTAAGGAACTTGATGGAACGATTCCTAGTTCTTCGTTCAGCCTCATCGAGTATGCGAACAGGGTGCTCGCGATAGGTCAGATCTGGTTGGACATCGAGAGTCTCCAACGGAGCTTCCTCAGTTGGAACACGGAGGCACTTCTTAAGCTGGGACACATGGAACACATCATGTACTCCCTCAAGTGCAGATGGCAACTCCAACTTATAGGCAACAGCTCCCTTCTTCTCGATAACGCGGTAGGGACCGACATATCGAGGAGCTAACTTGCCCTTGACGCCGAATCGTTGATGGCCCTTCAAAGGAGAGACTTTGAGATAAACAAAGTCATTAGGCTCAAAACTCAACTCACGACGACGGCGATCCGCATAGCTCTTTTGCCTGGATTGAGTCAGGTGCAAGCGCCACGAATAAAATTTGGACTTGGCGCTTGGCCTCATTGATCGAGTCCGCCAAAGAGAGGTTGAAGAATCTAGACCTATCAATATGTGTTAATGGGGTTTTGGTGATTAATGACAAATCTAATTGTGAGACTAACACTTTCATTGATATACATATTGTGTAGTCTTATTTGGATATAAAGGTAATAATCATGAAGGCATGCATGTGATTAATGACAAATCTAATTGTGAGACTAACACTTTCATTGATATACATATTGTGTAGTCTTATTTGGATATAAAGGTAATAATCATGAAGGCATGCATGTGATTAATGACAAATCAATTCATTGGATAAACAAAAGGAAAATCCAAACAGTATGCATTCATAATCTTTGAATCTATTTGTGAGACTAACACTTCTACTTGTTATATCATGTTTAGTCTCGTTTGGATATAAAGAATACAAAGTAGAATGAACAAAGAGGTTTGTATTCATATATCTTGTTGCATTCCTCGGATCCAAAATATATGTTGAACTCCACCAAAAGTCTAACTTGAATATGTGCATATGTTTCCATTACACATTTGTGTATGCACACATTTAGGGAGCTCAATCTATGTTTTGTGGTTTCATTAGTATTGATCCATATTTCCTTGTCCATATATAATTGGGATCTTTACTTTGAAGCATGTCCTTTGAATATATTTAACTTGCATAGTTAATTTATTCATATGAGTATATGAGACTTGTGTAGTTCATATATTCTTGAATGTATTTAACTTGTGTAGTTAATATATTCATATGAGTATATATATAACTTGTGTAGTTAAGTATATACTCATATCCTTGAATATATATAACTTATGTAGTTAGTATATTCATATGTGTATATAAGACTTGTGTAGTCTAGATATACTTATATGTGAGTATAGCATAACTTGTGTAGTTCATGTGTACTCACATATCTTTGAATATGTCTAACTTATGTAGTTAATATATTCATATGAGTATATGAGACTTATGTAGTTTATGTATGCTCATGCATTCATGAGTACATACGACTTGTGTAGTTCAGATATACACTCATGTTGAGTATATATAACTTATGTAGTGCTTATATACTCATACCTATTTACATTCAATTATTTGCTATTGAAGTGGTTATCATCAATTACCAATGAGGGAAAGATTGTGGTATCTTGTCCGGCATTATGAGTTAATGGTATGTTGTGGTAATTAATGATAATCATATTGTGGAACTAACGTTTCTCCTTGAGTTGGATGAATAGGTTGAGTTCCATGTGGTTGACGACTTGGGATGACATCATGTGTTGATTGTCATCAAGTCAAGTCAAGAGGAGAATGCATCATGTGTTGATGCATATCGAGAAGATCATCATGTGTTGATGATATCGAAGTGAAGAGCTTGAAGTAAAGGATGCACATCATGTGTTGATGCGCATCAAGTTCAAGACAAGAAGAAATCATCGTGTGTCGATGATGTTCAAGATAAGGAGATGATCATGTGTTGATCATCAAGTCAAGTGAAGACCCATCATGAGTTGATGGAGGTCAAGTGAAGAGTGCATCATGTGTTGATGCATATCAAGACTCGGGATGGTAGATGTCATCATGTGTTGATGAGCATCAAGTCAAGATCCCGAAGTGAAGCTTCATCATGTGTTGATGAAGATCAAGTAAGGATGCATCATGAGTTGATGCATATCAAGTCAAGAACCCGGAGTTGAAGCAAGGATGTGCGTCATCAAGCTTCAAGTGTTTGCGCAAGGCAAAGGTATGACTAGCTAGGGCTAAGGATGTGTTCCTAGTCTTTTACCGGTCATGGTGTTTGGTTGGATGACCGGATTTCTAGTATAGGTTGCCGTACTATTAAGAGGGGTCTTTGACTAGTAGCTTGAGTTTGTCATGTGTTGATAGCTCATTGTGTTTGCTCTAGCTCACTTTAACATGTTGCCAATATTTGCGAATGTGTTTTTGCAAATAGTTGTGGCTCATGGTTAATCCTTGTAGCATGTGACTTAAGTTTGCGAATGTGTTTTGCAAATGGTGTAAGTCCATGTACCTTATTCCTTGTGGTGTGATTCTAAAAGTGTGCAAATGTGTTTTGCAACTTGTTGAGAATCTCACTTAAATCCTTGTTTGCATCGCGCGTCAATTTTGCAAATGTGTTTTGCAAATTGAGTTGAAGCAAAGTGCAATTGGTGGGATATTCTAAAAGTGTGCAAATGTGTTTTGCAACTTGTTGAGAATCTTACCTTTGAACCCTTGTTTGCATTGCGCATCAAATTGGCGAATGTGTTTTGCAATTTGAGTTGAAGCGAATGCAATCTGTGTTTCTCAGAAAATCGGATGAACCGACGTGTTGTGAGCGGTACGACCGGGATGCGGTCATACCGGCGCTTGTACAGCGGTACGACCGCAACTGTTGAGCATGCGTTGCTCTGGTTGAGGAGCGGTAGTACCGGCGTGTACTGAGCGGTACGACCGTAGTCCGGTTGTTCCGATTATTTCGTGGCGGTTCAAGTTTTCCAGAGAAGATGCATTTGTTGCTCATCTTTCGGTTTTGAGAAACCCTTGAGCGGCGACGACCGCGATTGCTTTGGCGATGCGACGCGATGCGGTTCGACCGTATTTTTGGTGCGGTTGGGAAATTCGAACAAGTGTTCTTGGGACTTAGCCGCATTTGGCGCTCCTTTGTGGAGCGATGCACGACCGCTAGATTGTTTGTGCGGTTGTACGATTATTCTTGACGACGGGCCTTAGTTGGCGGTCGTTCGATTTGGTGACCAACGGCTAGTTTTATAGCCGTTGGAGGAAAAAGCGCGGCACGACCGCCCCATAACGCGGTCGTTCCGATTTCCCTGATTTTTCAGCAGACTTTGTCCCAACGGCTAGTTTGTGTGTGTGGGCTATAAATACCCACCTTGGCCGTGTGAGGGAGAGTTCCTGGTGCCCCTTTGAGTTCTATTGAGCTAGTGCAAGCCTCTCATACTCTTTTGTGCATGTGTTGCACTTAGTGAGGTTAGAGAGCAAACCCTAAGTGCATGTGTTGCCTTAGGTTGTGGATTTCGTATCCATAGAGCTTTGACACTTGATTGGTTCAAGTGAGAGTTAGAGTCTTGTTACTCTTGGTGTTTGCCGACACCTAGACGGCGTGGGGCGTCGTCTTGCCGGTGAGCTTCTCAAAGAAGATTGTGAGAAGACCAGGCGGTTTGTGAGTGGTGTGGTGCTCGCCATCTCCGGAGTGGAGGAAAGAGCAACCCAAGTGGAGCGAGGTGTTTGATCCTCGGAGGAAGGCTTAATTGTGGAGCCGGCCCAATTAGTTTGGGTTTCCCTCAACGTGGATTATGGGAGACCAAGCAAGTCTCCACCACCACGGTAAAACATAATCGTGTCATTGTGGTTTGCATTCTTGAGCTTTACTATATTGCAATTTATATACCTTGTATTAAATTGCTTATTCATTGTGTATGAATGCTTATATTGCTTAGTGCCATTCACCTTGCTAGAATTGATTGATTACAAGTCATATGCTTAATTGTTATTTTTGTCAATAGACTTGTATTGTTGGTGCACTTAGGGGAACCTAGTTGATTTAGGCTTTAATTGTGCAAAACCGTATTTGTATTAGCTTCCGCATTAGAAATCGGTTTTAGAGCCTAAGGGAATTTTAAAACGCCTATTCACCCCCCCTCTAGTCGGCCACCTCGATCTTACAGAGGTCTCTCACCGGTCTCTGACCAGTTCAACGGGGTTCTACACTTTCTCCCGTATAAGGCCTCGAAAGGTGCCATCGAGACCGGCTTTGAAAAGTCGTTGTTATAAGAAAACTTCGCGAATGGTAAGCATTTCTCCCAATGCTTCCCATAGGAAAGAACACAGGCACGAAGCATATCCTCCAAAACCTGGTTGACCCTCTCGGTCTGACCATCAGTTTGAGGGTGAAATGCCGTGCTAAAGGCAAGACGAGTCCCCATAGCCTCTTGCAAACTATGCCAAAAGCGAGAGGTGAAAAGAGAACCACGATCCGAGGCGATTGTCTTGGGCACACCATGCAAGCACACGATGCGAGAAACATAGAGATCTGCCAATTGGCTAACGAAATCTTAGTCCGCACCGCAAGAAATGTGCCACCTTAGTCAACCGATCGATGATGACCCAAATGGAATCCTTACCCCTGGGTGTTAGGGGTAGACCGGTGATAAAATCCATACCGATCGAATCCACTTCCACTCGAGAATAGGTAGGGCTGAAGCGATCTGCGGGGACGCCGATGCTCGGCCTTGACACGACGACACACGTCGCTTTTCGACAACGAACCGCAATCTCCCTCTTCATGCGAGTCCACCAAAATCTCTGCGGAGATCTGATACATCTTGGTGGCCCGGGATGAATAGACAAAGGCGAATCATGGGCTTCGGAGAATCAAATTCCGCAACTCCATGTCCTTTGGAACCACAAGGCGTTGTTCGAACCTCACAACACCATGCTCATCCTCGAAAAGCACTTAGTTGTTCCATTCTTGACATTTTCCTTGATGTGGCTCACTCCAATATCCAAGCGCCGCGGCGGACTTGATCCGATCCACCAAGGTTGGTTGCACAACCATGGCGAGAAGAGATCCATGCTCAACTATCTCCAAGTTGAGGCGCTGGAATGCTTCGAGAAGAGAGGCGAATGCTCCTTGAGCAATAAGGCATTACAATACGCTTGCGACTAAAGCGCATCGGCAGCGACATTAGCCTTGCCGGATGGTAGTGAATACCCATGTCATAATCCTTGATCAACTCCAACCATCTCCTTTGCACGAGGTTCGGTCAGGTTGGGTGAACAAGTACTTTAAGCTTTGTGATCCGAATACACTTCACAGCGATTCCGATTAGGTAATGTCGCCAAATCTTAAGTGCATGAACCCACGGCTAGCTCGGATCATGAGTAGGGTAGTTGAGTTCATGAGGTCTCAATTGCCTTGATGCATAGGCTACTACCTTGCCCTCTGCATAAGGACACAACCGAGGCCTCGACGCGAAGCGTCATAAAAGATATCGAAGTTGCTATGGATATCGGGAAGAACGAGGGCGGGAGGCGGTGGTCAAACACTTCTTGAGTATTTGGAAACTTTCCATACAAGCCTTAGACCACAAGAACTTGGTCCTTCTTGAGCAACTCCGTCATCGGCCAGCGATCTTGGAGAAGTTCTCGATAAGCGGCGATAGTATCCCGCTAAACCAAGAAAACTCCGCACCTCGATGGCAAAGTGGGCGGACTCGAGAAAGAACATCGTCGACCTTGCTAGGATCAACGGCTCGCCTCCGGTGAAAGAACATGGCCTAAGAAGGCTACTTCCTTCAACGAATGCACACTTCTTTGAACTTCAGCGTCTGGTGGTGCTCACGTGACTTGCTCAACACAAGCAGGATGCTCGGCGTGTTCCTCATCGTTCTTGGAGTAGATAAGAATATCATCGATGAAGACCACGACAAACTTATCCAAATACTCCATGAATACCGAATTCATGAGGTTCATGAACAAAGCAGAGCATTGGTTAAGCGAATGACATGATGGTGTACTCATTACAAGCCGTAGCGAGTAGAGAATGCCGTCTTCGGAATATCCTCGGTCGAATCTGAACGATGATATCCCACTCTCAAATCAATCTTGGAGAAAACTCGAGCTCCGGTTAATTGATCGAAGAGATCGTCAATGCGGGCAATGGATACTTGTTCTTACCGTCACTTCATTAAGTGGGCGATAATCGGCCTTACATGCGTAAAGTACCGTTCTTCTTCTTTACGAAGATCATTTGGACAACCCCAAGGAGATGAGCTAGGCGGATGAAACCCTTCTCTTGCAGCTCACTTAAGCGCCGTCAACTCCACCAACTCGTTCGGAGGCATCCGTCGGCCTCTTAGAAATAGAGGCGATGCAGGGAGCCAACTCAATAACAAACTCGAGATCTCGAGCTGGTGGCATCCCTGGAAGATCATCGGAAAGACATCAATGAAGTCACAAACTGTTGGGACTTCATTAATATCTAAACGGACTTCGCCGAGGGCGAAGAGATGTGGACCTAGCAACCGGCGAGAAGGAAACGCGAACACCGAAGGGACTAGAAAGAGAGCGGACTTCTTGGCGCAATCGATTTGTCCCATATGACGAGACAACCAATCCATACCAAGAATCACGCCGGACTCACAGACTTGAGGAGAATAAGATTCACGAGAATCCCCTCCCTCAATCTTGATGGGGACATCCCTACACTCAAGCTCGACTCTCAACTCCGATCCGGAGAGCGAATGAGTAAGCGGGACCGACAATGGAGAGAAAAGAAGCTCTCCAACAGCTGAAAGAAAAGACTTCGAAACAAAGGAATGTGATGCTCTGAATCAAACAAGACGAGCAGGGTGAGAGTTAACAGAGAGTGTACCTAGCACGGCGTCGGGTGTCTCTGAGCCTCCTCTGTGGTGATGGCGTTGACGCGACCACTACCCACGCCTTGGGTAGGCTGGGGCGATCTTCGGTCTGCGAAGATCCACCTCGGCCGCGTCCTCCATTAGGACGAGGGTCGCTCTGTCTTCTTAGGGCAATTATTTGCATAATGGCCCTTCCGCTACAAAAAAACAAGTGACATTGGCCGCGGATTGCGGGGCCACTCGACCGGTGGCGACGTGATTGGGGCACGGCTGCGAAGGACGAGAACAGGCAGGTGACCTCGGGGTCTTGAGGCCGAGGCTGGAACCGCCTCAAGCGAGGACGGAAGGAATGGACTTGGAAGACTTGTAAGTCTCCACTTGCGCTTCTACGGAATCCATAAGCTCTCGAGCCGCATGCTCACGACGATGGCCTTGTCGACCAAGGTCCGGAAATCGGGAAAGTCGACAATGGATAGCTTGTCCTTGACTCCTCGGACAAGCCACGCTGAACTTGGCACCTTAGCCATATCGGTGGCCACATCCTCGGGAGCATAACGAGCTAGATGGTTGAACTCGTATACATACTCCATGGTGAGCTACGCCTTGCTTGAGCGCAAGAAACTCACCTTCTTGATCTCCATCAAGCCGGCAGAATGTGAGCCCGACGGAAGGCGATCTGAAACTCCTCCCAAGAAGCGATGTGGTCTGCGGGCTGCAGGCGAGAAAATTCTCCCACCATGACAAAGCTGCACCCTCCGGTGGTGCGATGCAAACAGCGCCTTCTCGTGCTCTGCGCTGCGCTATCTTGAGCTTCCGCTCAACCAAACGGCCAATAATCGCTCAGATCGGCGGGTCCTCGACCAAGGAAAAGGTAGGGGCTGAGTGCGAAGAAACTCCGCGAGTCCTCCACGCGGTGATGGGCATTCCCTTGCCCGGATCACAAGCTCCGGAAAGTGCGGTGGTGTTTGCGCGATGGCGTCGAGAGAACTCTCTCATCATCTGCGGTTGCGCTCGATCTGAAGAAGGACCTCGGCCATGGTCGGAGGAGGAGGAAGCTCCTCGTCCGACCAGGTGATCGCCTTGGCCGCTCGAAAAGTCGCCCGCCATCTGTTACAAGGAATTTTGGTTAGCAACTAGACCGAAAACAAAGCCTTAAAGAAAGCAAAAGCGATCGACTAGGGAATGGAATATCACCCCAAACGAAAGCCAAAATCAGCGGTTATTTAAACTTTAAAAAGCTTCTAAAAGACTCTAAAACAGCCGAGAAACACCAAAAGCAAGGCTCAACTTCTCAACTCAACTAACCCGTATTGAATGAGCGAGTAATTGATCGAGAAGATTAAAAATCAGATTGTAAGATGAGATCTAATGCTACTAAAGAGCAAGGTTAAAACAGCGAGATAAGTGCTAGATACTTAGCTAACTAGTATCACATCTTACCCTTTTATTCCCACAAGTTTTAGTTGATTAACCTCTCATTATCTATCCTAATTAGAAACCTTTGAGACTGCTGTCCGGAAATTTGATGCTTGCTGTCCAGATTTAGCATCCAAGCTCCTTGTCGAATCACCGACTCGAACTTCAAAACCTTGTAGTGGGCAGCTCACACTTCAATTTGCCAATCTCATTGGTTCTCCCAAAAACCCGTGTTAATCGATATGACTATTTTGTAGAAGGAAGAGAGGAAAACAACTTTTAAAACTCAAATTAGAGTGGGACGAGAGAGAAAGCTAAGATAGGTAAGGAATAAAATCCGAGAATTTACCTAAGCTTTCAAAAATCATTTGATGCTTTGAAAATAGGTTTTCAAAATATCCTAAGGGCGACCAAGCTTGCGTTACTACGGTCATAACGGCTCGATACCAACTTTTGTGAGCACCGGATTTATTAAGCTCATAATACTTAGTCATCCAATTGACCCTAGTATTATCAACCAAATAAACCGGTCTCGAGAGATGTATACTTCGGGATGCGATATACATACCTCACAACAAAAGAATGTATCAATTCCATGCAACACATAGTACATAAGCAACAAACCGAAGTTAATATTAATATGGAATAGCTATTACAAAAGAGGGCCCTTAGGCCAAATACCAACAATTCTAAAAAGGTAATGCGGAAGCAAAAGTGCTATAAAGATGGCTATAACACAAAGCCAATCGGTGTGCCTTAACCCTAGGCATCGTGGGACCGCCAAGCTAGCCGTCGAAGAAGCCGCAACACGAGGACAAAAGTGAGGCTCTTGGAACTCACCCTCTCCCTCTGCAACCAAAACCACAAAAATGCCGCAACCACGGGCGAGATGAGTACATAAAGTACTCCATAAGACTTACGTGTAAGATAACAGGCCTATAACATATGCTACATGCAAGCTTTATGTAAGTGGAGGTTGTATGTCTCATTTAGCATAAAGCAACATTTATTTACAATAATGTAATACATTTAAAGGCAAGTTATCAAATCTGTTTTAACATTTAAATATCAAGTTTGACAACGATAATAACAATAAGTAGATGAGAACAAGAAACCTAGAAGTGACTAACCCAATAGTCACCACAACAATAGCATGAACTCCCCGTTCATACCAACCAAGTCAAGTTTTAATTTAAATGTTGTAGTCTAGTTCTCACGGGGCGTATCCGAGCGTGTCCATAACCTAGGACGAGGCTATTGAATAGTTTTATCCTGCGGGGTGTACCACTGTACCCACACGTCAGACCGCCTTTCCTTTACGCACACTACCAAAGGTGTGCTGGCACGGCTAAGTCCTACGAGACATTTCCAATGGACAATGCTAATTCTGAGTCGCACAACCCACGGGGAGAAGGAGACATCACACGACCTACCCGGAAGCTAATGCTCCCCTCCCACACCACACACACACCTTTTATCTTTAAAACCACCAACCGAAAGCGACCCCAATTAGCAACGCCCAAAGTACTTAGTCAAGAGGGGTTCCATATGCCCCTCGCGTGGTTAGTACGCAATATTGCTCAGTACGGGAGGCGCAAGTAACTCGGTCCTTAGTGACTTAGGCATACTTCCACAATCCAAAAACCACACCATCCATCCAATATGCCCAAGTCCAAATCAATCCTTTTATTTTCAGATTTTGACTTTACAAATTAATCAAAGCACAAGTGCTGGACATAAAGGAGTAATAATAGATTTGTGTGATCAAGACCATCGACTAAGTCGATGATCGCCCATTCTACCGTTATCTAAGCATGTCTAAGCAATTAAATCGTAACTACTAAGCGATAAGAGCTCATCCAACGAGCTCCAACCACAGCAAATAACCTAGGCTCATTGGTAGTAGAGGATGATCATTCCTACAGATTGTGCAACTATAGGATTCACTAACCATAATTAAAACAAAGTAGCAATGCATACATAGAGTTTAAACAACATAATAGACTTGCAAATATAGGATGAATCATGGTCAAACTGCTTGCCTTGCTGTTGTTGGTCAATTGGTTGCTGAGGATCACTCTCGGGATCACCACAAATGTCGAACCCTAGCGAAAGAGCGAAAAAGAACCGATAAGAACAAAGAATTCAAAAGGACTCAACAGCAAACTTTCTCCAAATGACTTGAAATTTTACAGCAGCAAGATAAAGATTTATCATGAATTTAGCAATAAGAATCAATCGATTTGGATTCTTGATGCAAAAGATATGATCAAAACAACTCAATTCGGCCAGAAAAATCCAAATTAAATTAAAAGGGCTACTGTTCATAAATTATTTTCTAGGGTCTTCTGGACATGAAATTTTTATGGTAGATAGGTAATGACATTCTAAGACTAATGGAAGTGGTTTCAACTCTTTTGGAGTTACATTGCAACTTCTGCAATTTTTAAGGACAAGAACTTGAACAAAATTATAATGCATAACTATTCTTTCTGAAAACAGTAACATGTTCAATATTAATTTTCCTAGTAAGTTCATATTAAGATGAAACCAACAAAGTTGGATTTACTCGAAAACAAGGTACAGAGCATTAGTTATGCATTTTACAAGTTAAATGGATTTTTAGTATGGCAATTAAACCTACAAGTTAACAAAATTAATTCTGGACATTTTTTTTTGCAACTACAACATGCTTCAAATTATTTTTAGATCTAAGTGTAGGTAATAACAGAATTAACAAAATTGATTTTACCTAAAAAGGAGTCATAATGAATTTGTTATGCATTTTACTATTTAACATGAATTCAATTACAATTAATAAAGCTGAGAATGATTAAAACCTAATGTCATGCTTTTCTGGAGTCATATTAACCTTCTAGACATTTTTAGATTAAAGTTGAGTTAATAACAGAATTAATACCATTGGAATCAATCAAAAGGAATTACAATGAAAAAGATATGAATTTCCAAAGTTTAATACCTTTTTCAGTTTGAAAATAAAGCTCTCGAATTAATAAACTCAAATCGGCGTGGCGATTATGGGCGTCGATCTTGGATCGTCTTGACTCACGACCACGGGGACAACGCACGCAGCGTCGCGTGGGGACGATGAGCGGGACCGTCGATCTTGGATCAACGATCCACGTTGAATCAACGTGACGCGTTTGGATTCCGCCAAGACGAGGTGGTCGTGGGCGTTGATTTTGAGATGGGCGGCTCACGACCACGCCCACGATGAACTAAGAATTTGGAGCTAATCGCAACCGTAGATCTCTGAGATGGGCGGTCGAGTGGACGAAGAACAAAACACTACGAGATCTAGACCGCACATCCACGACATGGAGGCGACAAGGAGCCACGCCGTCGCTGTCGACAACGACGACGGCGCGTCGTCGAAAAATGACACCGACGCATTCCCGGCTCGCCGGCGGCGACAAAGCCACGGCGGCGGCGTGCCAAAGGTACTCTGGTGCACAATAGCACAGTGGTCACGCCGCACCACTCACACTCGTTGGAGTGGATGGAGCGGCGGCGGCGACGGCGAGAGCGGCGGCGATGCTACTGAAGCGCGATAGCCAGTCTAGCTCGCGGCGTGCAAACAAGCGAGTGCGAGCTTCTCCAAGCTATATGGGACCTACGGATGTCGCGGAGAGTCGGAGGACGCCTGTGCTGCTCCGGCGACGAAGGCCCGCGGCGGCGTTAATGGCGATCCCGAGGAGAAGTCGCTCTGGGCCACCAAAACGCGGGCGCACACTCAGAATGGAGCCTACGAGGTCCACTGACCACGTTGGAGAAAGGAATTGAGCTGAGGAGGACTCACCGGCCGAGGAGAAGAAGAATGGTGCTTGCGGTAGAAAAAGGGATCCTCAAATCGAGTGCCTCTGGTGAAACGAATCCAAAATGGAAGAGGATTAGTTCCACCAACACAAGAGGGAGCCGAGGAGCAATAATCGAGAGGAGGAACCTAGGTACCGCCTCCACCGAGAGCTCGAGGCGGCAATGGCGGTGAAGCTGCTCGGGGTGATTAGAGCCCAACAACGATTGTGGGTGCTCTCTAGAGTTCTTGAGAAGCTAAAGGAAGCGAAGGAGAGGACACAGGTGCTTAGAAGCCAAGAATGGGGAGAGCAACAGCACAGGGCCTCGGGTGCTCGACCAGATCGAGAAAAGCGATGAGGGCGGCGGAGCGGTTGAATTGTGGACTTAGGGGAGGAGGCACGACGAGCAATTAATGCGCACTGAGCGACTCGTTGAAGTTCTGCCTGACGCGACGCGACAGATTGCCCTACCCACTCCTGCCATGGCGACGTGGCGCGAGAGAGAGAGAGGGTGCGGAGGAGGACGACGACGCGAGCCGTCGGATTTGGATCGAGTGGCGAGATTCAATCGGCTCGCGAAGGGGTACGAATGTGGACCGTCCGATTAAAACCTAACGGCCCACGATGGTTGCGCCAGCGCGAGTCCACCGGTGCCATTAGTTGACTCGGTCGAGTCACTTGGCTCGAGTTCAACGAGGCAAAGCGATCGCGCCGAGAAACGATGAACCAGTTTGAGTTTTGAATTTTGAGCTGAGGTTTTGAGGATTTAATTGAGGCATCAAAACAACTCCAAAATTTATAAAATTTTAACTGGAGCTTCCTGACACAATGATTAACCTACCATAAAATTTCTAGAGATTTTAATGCCATGCATTTTTCTCCAGAATTTTCAGAAGGTGGACTCAGAAGTTTGACCAAGGTTTGACTTGCCTCAAAAATTATTAAAATAATCTCCAAAAATTATGAGATAATTCAGAGGTGTTACAAGTCATCAAGGGACTAAGGAAAAATATTTACAGAGGTTTGGCACAAGATTTCCCAAAGAGGTTTTTGATAGGAGTGAATTGGAGAATTTGATTTTTGGATTTTGATTTTCCATATTTCCTTTTCAAGAATCACAGATTTGGTCAAGTATTTCCAATTGAAGAAAAAGTTTTATTTTCTCCTCATTTTTATTACCTTTGAAACACACACTATTGTTTGGGGATGTTACAGCACCTTAGTATAAGCTTAGTCATGATAATAACTATGAAAAGAACATATTAAAATAATAATGAAACTCAGACACATAAAAGTTGTCGCCTAAATCATAAAGAGGGTATCTAGATGATACTCATACGACACACTTAAATCATGGAACTTTCTCGATAAATAGGAAATAATAACAAAAGAAATTATTAAAATGAGCTAGACCTCCCATGCGAGTCATGGTAAGGTACTCTCAATAGAACAGTAACAATTCAACAACAAATTGAATGCAAGTCAATTTCATCTATCGTACACCGCTAATCACTTCCTATAAGAAGAACAATTCATGAAATGAGAAGATCCATTTTCAGTTCAAAGGAAATGCACTCTCTCTAATGGAAAGCATAAATTTCATAAAATACGCTTTTGGCGTCACCTTTATTTATTTTCGGGATTTAACAACCGAAGCAAATCAAAACGTTAATAACTTTTACATACGAACTCGGAATCAAATGAATCTTATTTCTAAATTCATATAAAATCATTCTCTATATGAATATGCAAAAAATATTTGGATTTGGTTACTATTGAATTTATTTGGTATTATTTAATTCGTTTTCGGCTCTTTTTGGATTAGACATTAATTGCTCGAGCGAATATTTCGACGACCAACCATCCTCTTATTCTGAACAACCAGAGCAAGGCATGAACCTCCTTTGACTATATTGATTCCACTATTTTAATTAGTGTACTTTGTTTTGCAAAATCTATTATGCATGCGTGTATGTTTGATATGAAAATGCTATGTTTGGGAAGTCGGTAGTTGTAAATCATATTCAATGCATATATCTCCTTGAAATATTGACCCCCTTACTGTTGTAGCCATTAGGTTATGGGTTAGAAAATATGTAATGTCATTTGGGAGTTTTCAAGTGTGATTATCACACAATTGCTTAATAGAGCGATAGATTTTGCATAAAAACTATAAAAGGACAATATGATAAACATGAGTTTGGGAAATTTATGAAAAATATCCAGGGGGTGTACCTCTGTTATTTTGTCTAAAAACAAAAATGAAAAACCTATTTTTTGACGCGGGCGAGTTATATCATATTCTGAGAAGAGTGAGGGGTGTACCTCACTAGAAGATAGGGAGATATTCTAGCCCGGGTCAATTAAGGACCAGACGCCAGCAACTCCAATGTAAGCCTAGCGTATAACTATATGTGTCGGTATGGGACAACCTTGTTAGATTTTGGGAGAGAATAAGATTAGGGTCTAAATTGTTCATCTATTGCAAGAGCCTAAGGGGCAATATATATAGTGTACAAGAAAAACCCTAGACTAGACTACAATTAGATAACTACCCCCTAGCACTCACATGACTATTACACTAACATGACTATTACACTACTACCCTTAACACCCCCACTCAAACTCAATGGCAATAGCATTGAGTTTGAAGAGGACAACACTAAAATAAAAGATAAATCCAAAGTCTGAGTTCAAAGATGTCGTCGAAGCATGCAACTCTTCAACAAAAAAAAAAGTCCTCCAGTTCTTCACACACGAATGTCTTGATTTGGAGATGATGAAACCGACAGGAATAGAGAGACATGTCAAATCAAGCCAATGAAGAGAGAGATAGAGACAAGGACACGAACCAAAACCGCCCACCCAAGAAGTGAGCCGACGGTGTCAAATCTGGCGGCGAAGGCAAAGGCAGCGGACGAGATCCGCCCACCTAAGATGTGAGGTGACGTTGTCGAATCGGCACCCGAGCGAAAACAAAGACGAAGAGCAGTTGATGATAACGATAAAGAAGGCCATTGGTCAAGAGTCGCAATGATACGAAGATGTGTAGCAAGATGGCTACAAGAGAGGACCAAGAGGGCAAAGTCGCATCAACAACGATGATGGGGTGACCGTACTCGATCAATGGATGGACCAGATGAACTAAATGAGAGATGTAGTGGACTTGGATGAACTAGATGGAAATCAAAGGAAATAGACTAAAGATACTAGTATTAGCAGCAGATATTAGTAGGAGAATACAAGAAGCAGTTACTAGCAGCAGATACTAGCAGCAGAGGTGGAAGCACAACACCCGCTAGCAAGAAGAGCAACTGAGCAAGAGCTTGGAGATGAAGATGGCCGGCGGCGACAATAAAACTGGTGGGATGGCCAACCCCAACCGGAGTGGTGAAGATGATGAAGCCGTCGGTGAAGATGAAGATGAACCGACTATGTGAAACGATGGCTCCTCCCCATCCCAACGCGGTGACATAGAGGAACTCGGCGGCGTCGGTGATGGGTGGGCAAAGATGATGTCCGCGCTGGATCGGATCTGGTTGAATCCAACCAGCTGCGATGTGTAGACGAGATGGTGATGCCCAAGCGATGGCAAAGACCACTTGATCTGGTTGCTGATGGCGAAGGCGAGCTTCAGTAGTGAGGATGGCCACCACCCAGATCTAGCGAAGATGAGCGGTGACACCGAACTCTGTTGGATCCGGCGAGGATGAGGTCGGTCGAACAGCGCAGCGATGACGCCGGATACAAAAGCGGAGGAGGCAGCCCGTCGGTCTGAGAGGAGCTAGAGGCACCACCAACACCCTCGCTGAATGCCTCCTCCACCTCGGGCCGACGTCCGTGGCGGTGGCGGTGAGGAGGGGCGGTGCTGCTAGTGTTGATCTCGTCGATGTGGGAGACACCCCTGCCTCTATGCTCTCCTCCCTCCATCTCTCGGATCTAGACAGATCCACACGGGAGATGGCCAGGCGACACCGGATCCGGCAGGATCGTCCTCAACCTCGAGCTCTACCACTGTTGCTGGTCGGGGTAGAGGTCAGGGACGCCAGATCTGGTGGTATCTGGTGGCTACTTGAAGAAGATAGACACATGAGGTAGGAGACGATCTTCTCGAGGAGCCCCGTCGGGAGAGTCGAGGCTCGCCGCCTCTAGCGGCGGCCGTGGCTTCTTGGTGAGGCGAGGTCCCCATTTGGGTGTGAGGATGCCCGGCTGCTTGCTTGAAGAGGATCTGAGATCGAGGCTGCTTCCTTCTTGCTACTCTGCTACTTACACTAAAAAACTAATGATATACTAATGATAAAAAGCGAGATTGGGTCTGCTTACAGGAATAGAGATTACTCCTCACAGAGGCGGGAGGCGGTGGAAGAAGATGGAAGCTAGGCTATGGATCTAGGCTTTGATACTATGTTAGATTTTGAGAGAGAAGAGAGAATGAGGGCTAAATTCTTCATCTATTACAAGAGCCCAAGGGGCAATATATATAGTGTACAAGAGAAACCATAGACTAGACTACAATTACATAACTACCCCCTAACACTTACATGACTATTAAACTAACATGACTATTACACTACTACCATTAACAGGCCTTGGCTAATTAAGTCATTGAAAACTAGCCTTGCATGTTCGTAGGCCATAGTAGTGCAGACATGACCGGTGTAGACATGTTCGAAGGGGCTCCCTTCACCAAGACGTTGGGAACAAAGCCTTCCAACACAACTGCAAATGTCTCACTGAAACGGTGGTGTCCCTGAGTTAAGTGAGGAATAACATTCGCTGGGCTAGTGCAAGAGTAGGATTAGATGATGTAAAGGCTTCAACACGTGTGCTAGACTGCTTACCTACAGTAGTGGGCGATGGTATCGACGGATGCAAAACAAACTAGATAATTCATGTACTATGTGTGAGAGCCATCAGCCGATTTAGCTTGTAATGCTTAACCATCCAATTGGTCTGAGCATCACAAATTAAATTTTCCCGCTCTCGATGTATTATGTACCTCCCAGAACAGTGGTACACATATACCTTCACAAAACAAACATCAATGCCATACACAAATTATTAAAATATTGAAAGCTTAATAGATTACAACATAATCAACATACAAGTTCAGATTTCATACAAAAAGGGCCAACCGGCCAAATAGCACAACAAAATAAAGAGTTTCCAGTGGAAACATAAGCCATAAGATGGCAGCAAAATAAAGCCAACTAGTTGCCTTTACCCACAAGACAACCGACAAGTAACCTCAACATCGAAGTCTGTCTCACAATAGTTAACCCCTTGGGGGTCAACTTCCTCTGAAGCAAGTGGAGAATCATGTTGACTACAAAATTATACTCGCAAGACTTACAAATAACAAACCTATACATAGCTAGATGCATTCGAGTATCAAAGGAAAGCTTCTACACTAGGCAATTTTCAGCATAAAAGCATTTTCTTTGCAATAGGGTAATAGATTGAAAGGCAATTTAGCAAATATGTTTTTAATTGTTCAAATAATAGCGAGACAACATTTATAAATATAATTAACATCCTAGAGGTGACCACCCGCAGCTACCACAACAATAGCACGAATTACTCATTACGTACCACCCGATTCAAGTTTTATCGAAATGTTGAGTCTAACTCTTGCAAAACCTAATCTAAGCGTGTCCATAACCAAGGATGTGTCTATTTGAATAGATTATACCCTGCAAGGGTATACAACTTTACCCACAAGTCAGACCACTCCTTTGCCAAGCTATTAAGCACACTTACGAAGGTATGCCGGCAGAGCTAAATCCTATGAGACGTTTTCCAATGCAATGTATTAACTAAGAACCACCCATATGAGTGAAACCCCCTGTGAACCGCTCTTGTGTGTGCAAACGGGACTCCCACAAAGGACCCATACGTTGTGTCGGAGGTATCCGCTTGACCTCGACAAGCTAGCGATGCTCCTCAAAGAGGAACCTAACGAATCCCACCCGCACAATCCCAATAACAATAGAACAACAGAACAATTTTTAGCCTAACAACTACCACTGCGACTGGAGCTAACACACAACAAAGTACTAAACCAAGAGGGTTACCAATACCCTCATGTGGATGCACATAATAATGCTTGGATCGGTGTAACACAAGATGTTAAGCTCCTTGTTAACTTGGGCACAAACACACACCCGATAACCACACCATCAAACCATATGCCCAAGTTCAAATCTTTTATTTTTAGTTTAACTTTTTCCAAATACATTACATACATGAGTATCCTGACCCAAGTAATTAGAGTGATGATATAATGACCATCACCGAAGCGATGATCCCCATACTACTGTTTTAAGCATTGCTAAGCGACAAGACTCATATACCGTAAATAAATGATTAGAACCCATCCATCTGGCTCTAAATCACAGCAGATATATTAACCTAGGCTCAGTGCTAAAGGATGAACTTAAACAGCTATTTTCCTAATAAACTTTTGTTTTTTATATCTAAATTCTGAATGCCTAGACCACCCTGCTCTTTGGATGAACACACTAAACTCCATTTAGTAAGCCTATACTTTTGATAAATTCGTAACTATTCTGTAGGTCTAACTGAACAGTGCACTATGTTACGTGACTGTAGAATTGGTATTGTATATATTCTTGACCGCTAGTAATGCTTTCTTCATCCCTTTAATTCCTTCCAGCCAAAGGTAAAGATCGGAGAATACCGGACATAAACACTCGCTAACTCACTTGACAGCTGGTGGAGATGAGATAACACAAGCTCTGAAATCACTCTGTTGGAGGTGCAAGGCCACTCTAAGTAGAGGTACAATTTCTTCAGATTGCTCGCGGGCACTCTTTTAACAATGAACATTATGGAAGAGAGGTATTAAATCACTGTGCCAGCTATATATTTGCAGGAAGCAGCAGTCATCGGTGTGGACTGCCTTGGGTTTGACTTGAGAGTGTGTTCAGGAACACAAGTGAAGACATTAAGATTTGCTTTCCATACAAAGGTCAGTGGAAGCTTTGTGTGTATGAATTTGTATGATGTGTGAGAAATAAATGAAAGCTGAGGGAACATTACTTTCTAGACATGTAGAAAAAAGAGAATGTTGATGGAAAGAAAATACTTGCAGTTGATTCTCATGTGGTTCTGAATCTTTTGCACCGTAGGCTACTTCAGAGCTCGGCGCAGAGAAGCAAATACACGAGCTTCTGTTTCCTAGGGTACATCAAGAGGGGCAGCCACCACAGGCTCGACAGAAAAGAGTCTTGATGTAATTGTGATGTGATATTTTATTCATTTAGTAGAAAATCATTCCAGCTAAATAAAATCTTAGACATCGCCATGAAGTTATCGTATAGTTTTCAAATTTGCGTTATCATTTTGACTTTTGGGCGTGTGCACAAGTAAAGAAAACGTGAAGCACATTGATCAGCCAATTCCGAGGTGGTTGAGGTGCTTGTGCTGTTGTGCATTGTATGAATTGGAGACTATGGAGCCCAAGAGCTTGAAAACCAGAGAAATATTCATGAAGAATTGAAGACATATCCATTACTTGCAAACCAGTCAACCAACCCCTCCCCTTTTAAGGCCCACATACTCACTTGAAAACATGGTGCAAATAACCATGAAAAATTCCCAAACCTTTTTGAAAATATAGATGTAAAATCAATCTATCATGCCATAAATTTCAAATCTGAATTTGATGTAAAAAAAATGCCCAGGTTAGTGAGAGCTAATGTTTTAACATTCTTATACAGTTCTGAAAAGTAATAAAGAAAGCTCAAATATCAGAATTTTGAAACTTGAAATTTGACAGCTTTGAACTGTTGAAATTTGAACATGATACTTCAAAGTTGAATTTGAGTTTTCGAGACTCTGTAGTATCATATAATTAAAATTTGAGAAATTTGATTTATCTCCTGACATTAAAAAAATGAAGTATTGTATAAATGAAAATTGCATTTCATAAATATAATTTAGAAATTGGGAATGTTTTTAGAGAATATACTCTGTCGTGCCTTCACTATCGTACTCAATCTATGGGGCTGTTTGGTTTGGATCCCCAAATTGCTAAATCAAAATTTTGATAATATCAAAGGAATTTGGCTAGCATTTGGATTGGTACCAAATTTTTGGCATGCCTAAAAAAATTGGCAAAGCCAATGCTGGACAGGCCTTTGCGCTGGCGTTTCTTGGGCAATCAAAATGCTCGCCCGAATTTTGGTAGGGCAGGGCAGCATGCACTCGGCCAGGTGTCAAATGGTGATTGCATGTGGCTAAAGCATTAATTGCTTTATTAGTTTGATTAATTAGTTTCAAATGCTTATATTTTTAAATCGAATATTCGATTTGTGATCTGTTTGAACCATTGTTTTCCTTATCATTTTATCAACAAGACCCATGTTGATATATTTTAGGACAAAAAAAATAAATGTCACGCAGGACCCACGTGTCATGCTCACAATTTTGGTAAATTTTTGTATGGCTGTAATCCAAACACATCAATTTTAGCATTACTCGTGAATTGGTATGGCTACAATCCAAACACTATTTTTTTACCTAGATTTTGATATTGCTCAGGTTTTGATATTGCCAAAATTTTAGTATAACTAACTGGTTTGGTAAACCAAACAGACCCTATATTCTGCTCTCGGCTCCTCCAAGGTGGCCCGCGTCGTGCCTCCGTCTCCAAGACTGGGAGAGGCATCCTCAGCCGCTCAACATCGACAAAGAGGTAGACCCAGTGGGCGGCGGGTCTACTGCTTCGAGAGGGCAGGGGATTGTTAAGATAAGAAGAATAAAATTTGTTAGAAATTAATTTGTTTGTCGGGAGGTAGTTTTTTGTTAGAGGTTTTCTAGAGAAGTAGCAGGGAGAGCTGAAGAGGTGGGACCGTGGGAGGGGAGAACACACACATAGATTCATCAAGTCTTTTAAAGTAGTACATATACTTTCTTATTTTTACATATTAGGTTGGGGTGGGGGGGATTCAAAATTCCAAATCGGGTTTTCAAGTTGAATTCACGTACTGTGTACCAGCTACCAAGGTAAGATATTTGAATTTGTCTACCACATGCCGTAACGTCAGATTTTCTACAGAAATTCTAGCTAAAATATTGAGAACTGTAGTGAAATGATACCAGATAGTTTTGCTTGAATGCTCAGAGCTTTATGGATCATAGGGCATGTTTGGCATAACGAGGACTAGATGACTTTAGCTGCCTGATCGGTTGAGAATATATTGTACATCACAATTTTCACGGCAACGTACATTCTGTGCCCCACATGTTCACAATGCAATTAGGTTAACCATACAGGAACAGAAAAACAAGGTGACACTAGCCAGGTTATGTGAGTCAAAAATACAGAAGCTCTCCTGAAGCAAAACAGTCTCAAGTTACACTTTGTCAGCATCACCTGAAAGATCAACAAGAGGCTTTCCGGGTGCATTTGTTCAACCATTCATGGAGGATGATTATCATATATAGAAGGGGAAACAGCCAGGTGCAGGATGACTGTACATAGGTAAGCCATAAGCATTCCCTTCTAGCAGAAGGGGCTATGACTTGTTCAAGCAGAACAATAACACTTGGTCGAGACCGTATGTGATGTATGCTCACAAGGCATTTCCTCAATCAGAATATCGGTCCTTGAACACGGCCATCATCAATCTGGTGGACTGGTGGCTATGGTTTTCATACGGCTGGATGGTCACTGTGACCGTCCGTTGCTTCTTCAAACGATTGTTCGATATTCTGTGGCGTGTATTCTTCATTTTTCTGCTTCTTAGGTGTCGGTAACGAGGTCACAAACTCTGCTATCAGATTTGAGATTTCCTCATAGGCATCCTCCTGAAATTACAAAAAGCACTGAAATTAATATAGTCGTAATCTCGGCTTGCCACTTAGCTACAATAGAACTTCATACACCAATGCCTGATTAAAAATGGAGTAACACCTGGGATGAAGTATTACTTCTGAGTGCAGTCCCAAAATAGCACTACAATGATGGAAACCTGACTAATGACTACAATTAAGCAGCCCTTCTCGTTGGATTTTTTTAAGAGAAGAATATGAACAGTCAGTTCAGTGAAAAATAATGACTTGGTTCGTTGGTCCTGAAGTTCGGTGATAAAGTTGGCTGCTGCCTCCCTTCTGGAAATGATTTACATCCTTTGCCAATTGACACATGATAATAATGCTAGTAAACTATTTCTTAAAAAAAAATTGTAGAGACCATGTGGTATGGTCCTAGTTTAGGTGACGAACAATTGGCATCGTTGTTGAAGAGTTTGGAGAGTTAATTCTTTGTTTTGCAAAAGTTGCCCTGCTGTCAAGAGACAGGCGATCTGACCAGACATAGCCGAGCGGTCTGACCGGCCTGGTGGCAGCGGTGCAGCTTTAGGGAAATGGACATCAAACACTTGTGTGGGAATGTTTGGAGATGTGTTTGCACCAGATGTTATTGAAAATGAAAACTAGACACGCAACTAGATAGGGATTAACTGAAAAGTCCAGAGATTGATGTTTCCTGGTTTTGGGAAGATGTCTGATCGACCACTCCATGGTGGTCAAACCGGTCCCCTGTTACCAATGGGTACGGTCAGACCGGCCTAGTGGCTGCTGATCGGTGGCGTAGTGTTTTCGACATAGTGGCGATCTTTGAAAATTTGGGAATTGACCTAGGGTCATGAAATTGTTGTATATGTGTTACATGATGCATGTTTTGGCTAACGTGGGTCAAGTTGCGAAGAACTTGTGCCCGGAATCGATTTCTTGGTCTATTATTGTGCAAGGAAGCTTGGAGTCAACTACGATCAACGGCGAGGATGATCGGGACTTGGTTTGGTGAAATCAAGGTCCAGAACATCAAGGATGCCAGGTGAAGTGGTTGGTCTCAAGCAATGCGCGAGATGGACAAGAACGGGAAGTTTGATACAACGGATTGCATCAAATGGCTTGAGCCGGTGCAAGTGTTAAGGCGATCTGGCGAGAGTCGGATGGGAGAGACTTGTCGGAATGAGGAAAACCATTGATGAACCAACGTGTAGCGAAGCATGTGATTGCTTTAAAAAGCATGCGTGAGTAAAAGACTCGTTTGTGTGCGGACTTAACGGCAGGGGCGGCGAGGGTGCTGTGGTGCCTGAGCACCCCAAAAAAATTGAAAATATTTTTAGGTATCTTTGTAGTGTACTCAATTTTGGCCCATCTCGGTCAATTATTGCACACCAACACACGCTGCAGTTCGGCTAAGTTGCATCTCGCCTTCTCCTCCGAGCCTTGCTTCACCTCTGGCTGGGTGGGTATTGGCACTGCTCGGTGCTCTTGAGCTCCTCAGAGGCTCGACGACCGCTAACCCTTGACCCCTTGGCACGACGTCGAGACCACATCCAACTCCAACACGGCTACACACCAAGGTAAACTCGGGATTGGATTTGGGGAGGCGGCCTTGAGGCCAAGAGAGGCGGCCACGACCGGAGGCAAGCTAGTCTTGTGGTGAGGAGGCAGGCCGGCCGGGCGTCGGCCCATGCTAGCGGGAGGCCGGGAAGGCGCGGATGGGCCGGCACGGCCGTGAGTGAGGAGGAGTAGGCGCCACCATGATGAGGAAGCAGGCCGAGGGTGGCCGTGGCGGTGAGGCCGCACCACCGCACCCGTGATTGGGAGAGAAGAGAGGATCGAGGAAGAGATTGCCGATTGGGAATGGGGCAATGGGCGGAATGGCCGATGGCCTCATGGCCGATGGAAATAAATAAAGAAGATCTGAAGATGAGTAGATGACAGCCGGCCGACTGAGAGTTTAATAATTTATGAATTATGATTAATGTGTTGAATGCCTAGTTGCCTACTTACTTCTTCAATGTAGGAAATGTTATATTCTTGAATGTCTTCTGACTTCTATAATTTGTATATGTAGGACAAATTGAATCATAGAGATTTTATTTGAACTAGTTGTATTGCACTATTAACTAATTTTGAATTTTTTTTGTGTAATTGCGTTGAATTTGTGAAATCACTTATATATCATACAAGATTTTTTTTAATATTTCAAGTGTGCACCCCCACTCTAAAATTCCTGGCTCCGCCACTGCTTAACGGATGCTCGTTAGGGTTTCTCTCTAGACCTAGCCTCCACTATATAAGGGGTGGTGCAGGATTTGTATACCCAACTAAGCCTAGGAATCCTATTTTGAGATTTGGGGGAAAGTGGAGAGAAGAGAGAATGCTAGGGTTTGAGAGATGTATTCAAAGAAAACTTGTGGGATTGAGTGCTCATGAGTGAGCTTTTGTTTTCCCTGGTGGAGTGGTTGTAAACCATCAATTCATCAATATCAATCCAATCAAATCGGTGCAAAGATGATTTGTCTCTTGTTCTTACTCTCTTTCTTGAGATTTTGGGTTCTTGTGTTTTAGATGTTTTGCCTTGGCATTTTGCTGTGATCTAACTTGCTAAGACTTGTGGAAGTTGATCGTAAGTCATCTTAATCATCTTTAATCCACGAGCAAGTCTTTAGATCAAGTTTAGGTTTTCACCCAATTTTGAGCCTTGTTGCAATCAAACAAGAATTTCTTGGAATCTTGGCTATAATTGTCAAGATTTTCAATTGGAATAGGTTCCTGACCTTCTTGCTGAGTTGTCTCAAATCTAAGTGATTTGGATCTGTAGATCAAAAGTTAGGTCATTTTGTGGATCCAAAATCGTGCTGGTTTTTCTGTCAGAGAGAGGAGAGATCAGACCGCCCCTGAGAAGCCAGACCGGCCCATACATGGCGGTCAGACTAGCCGAGGGTGATTGAAGGTTGAGCTTTGTGATTTTATTTCATTTCTTCCACTGTGATTTTTAGACCTTGATCCTCGTAGCTTTGCATAGCTATTGGAGTGAAAAAAGAATAGAATTCCATAAAAGAAAAAGTGAGCTCCTATTCACCCCCCTCCAGTCGCTAACACGGTTCGACACAAATCATGGCGAATTCAAGGCAAGCTGGATCAGGTCGGTCTACAAGCATGTTTATCAGGTATGGAGTGTGCAAGGTGGATCATGTCCTACTATTTGGCAATTGGATTTACAGTACCTCATTTTCTACAACTCTCACTTAAGCCAGAACTATTTAGCTCAACTCTGTCTCAACTCTCAACCTTGTCGCACACAATGATGCATAGTCAGAAGACGAACAGGCAGAAGGCGAACAATGACCCTACCTCTACATCAACTAAGCTACACAAAGGTCAAACATACACTCTCTAAAAAACTGAGATTGATAAGTAGGCGTAAATCGTCACACTGACCTGAGGCCATCGACCGCCGGAATGGTAGACGAATTTGGCATCCGGCAATGCCACCGCCATCTTCTTCCCCTCGTCGATCCACCTATCCGACCAAGAACCCGACCACAGCACCATCACCGGCAGAGCCCTCACCTCCTCTGAAGAACCCCTCCACTCCCTCAGGTCAAAGCTCTTATTCAGAGCATTCCACGCCTCAAACACTGCCTCCCTCATCCCCTTCCCCCGCATCGCCGCTCGGTGCGCCTCGGCCTCCTCTGCACCCATCCCCCGTGCGCAGCACAAACGCATCAGTCCCGTGAACAATGCCGGCACCCGCAGGACCAGCCTACCCAGCACCGGCACGCCGAGAACCGCCGCGGGGAACGCCGGCAAAGTGGCAGTTGCGTCGATCAGGGTGACACTCTGTACCGCCGCTGGGTTAGCCGACACGAAGGCGGCCCCGGCGGCGAGAGCGGAGTCGTGGAGCACGAGGTGGACTGGCGCAAGGCCGAGCGCGTCCACGGCGCGGGCGACGGCCGCGGCCGCCTCGGCGGCCGCGTACGAGGAGTGGGACGGCTCGGGGGCCGGTTCTTGGAACGGCACCTCGCCGGTCTGAACAAGGTGCTCGAAGGCGTGGAAGATGCCGCGGTTCTTGATCTCCTGGAGAGGGTTTGTGCGGGAAGGGGTGGCAGGAACTGGCGATAGGCCCTGGCCAGGGAGGTCGACGGCGGAGGCGAGGAGGCCGCGGGAGGAGAGGGAGGGGAGGAGGCGGCGGAAGGAGAAGGAGCCGGCAGCGAGACCGGGGAGGAGGAGGACGGGGTGGTGGGAGGCGGCGGCGGCGGCCGGGCGGGAGGTGAAGGCGAAGAGGTCGGGGTCGGGGTGGAGCTTGAGGACGCGGCCGTCGGAGTGGTGGAGGCGGAGGAGAGGCGGGAGGGGAGGGGTCGTGGAGGAAGGGAGGAAGTGGGGCAGGAGGAGCGCGAGGAGGGAGACGGTGGCGGTGAGGTAGAACCAGAACGGGAGCGCGGAGGCGAGAGAAAGCGGCCTCAGCGGTCGGGGAGGTGGCGGCGGGGGTGGATGCGGAAGCGGTTCTTGGTCGGGCGCCTCGGCAGCGGCGGCGGGGGGCTCGGCCGGCATTGCTGGTTTGTTCGCCGCCGTGCGAGGAGTGGGGAGTGGGAAAAGCTGCTGGCAAACCAGAGTTTTTTCAGTGAGCGTGTCTGCACTGTCGTGCCGTGCGTGATGATGTTGCCACCAAAGTGCCACTTCCCATGGAGTTGGCGTGAGGCCCACGTGCAGAGAAAGGCTTGCATCCTAGGAATTGGGCCTGATTACCAAAACTCGATGAGGCCCATCGAATTTAGTAGGGAGAATAGCCGAGTTTACCTGAGACCATCTCCAATATTGTGTTTTAATCAGTTCAAATAAGAAGAGAGAAAGCATTGAATCAATTCAATACATTGGAGGGGTCGATTCCAACAAAAAAATGCATGGAACCGGACTCTACTTTTAAGTCAATTCAAATAATTAAACAACTCATATGAGCATTAAACAACTACATAGGAGAGAGTATGGTTGAGAGAGGATATTATTATTTTGTAGTTTTTCAATGTAACGTGGGTCCCAGTTATTAGTCAGAATCGGTTCAATATATTGGAGAAAAACAAGCCCAGTTCCTAAAATACTTACGTGGCATGATTTTGAATCGACATCGATTCAATCCGCTAAAGATGCTCTTAAGGCTCACTTTCGTCCTTAACTATAAAAAGAGGCTGCCTATTCTTAAGATGATTGTAATTTTCTTAAATATAAGTCACGTTTTTTTATTTATTGGATCAATCTCCAATCAAATGACACATCAATCTCTACACAAATCCAATGGTCACAACAATTGACTTAAACTTAAGAAAATTTCAGGCGACCTAAAAATAGCAAATCTGCTATAAAAACAGCTAAACGGATCCTCGAATTTTGCTTTTCCGGTCAAAAAGGATCTCAGACCATATATGCTGAGTGGGATCCAAATAGTCTTTTGTGTTATTGATTGTTGTCCTAGACAGAGTTCTTTTGGGTAGAAATGTAACTTATGGCATCTCCAATAGTGTATTTATTGTCATCTCTAAGCTATGTCACATCATCAGAATCCTACGTGGAGGAGAGAGAGCACATGTCGTCTCTTCCTGAAGAGATTGTCGTGCACGCAAAATAAGACATGATACATTAATATACTCTAGTTAACATGTAGGCCCGTTTCAAAGAAAAATTATAAAATATAAATACTTGAGAGCGTGCTAGCGACTATCTATTGAAGATGTTGTCTCTAAAGTTGAAGTAGCATATGTTAGAGATAAGATTATCTCTAACTATTGAAGATATCCTTACTGAATTATTGTTAAAGCAGACTATTTAATGCTTATAATGTTTCGGTTTGTTTAATGTTATTCGAAGACTTGTTCAAGTTCTTTATTGCGCATGGACTGACAAGCATGTAAAAGTCATTTGTGCACTGGAAATTCGTCGCCACTAGTAACCGCACCTGGAGAGATGGGCATACCACCAATATGCCCACCAACTACCTGACTTGACCGACCATCTCAGAGCACTTCATGGGTCAGGGGCATTTTGGTCTTTACACTGTTGTTCGACTCACCTCCATGCACTATAACCCCACTCAACATGGAGTCTATTTTCTGTTTTTTGTTTTTATTTTCTTGAACTAGTATAGGATCTGGATCGTCATGGTGACAGACCCGCTTTGCTCGAACATAACACAAAACCAACTGAGCGCGCAAGAGGAAGAACGGAGGTGGGATTCTCGATTTGATCGTGCGGTTGTTAATTTTGATCAAGGGTTCAAAACTTAAATGTTTTTTAGCAACAAAACATCCGCGATATAGGTAAACATCCATTGGATATAACACAAAGTGCCAACTATTATTAAAAAAACGTGTGTTGTTTTCCTGACATAGTTACACACCCCGTACTCATACGATAATATGATCAGGCATCAAACATGACGAGGTTATAACAATCTTTATTTAATTATTTATCTATAATTCATATTATGAGGTAATAATGATGTTACATAACTCCTGAGTATACCTCTTAAATATTAATAAGGGAGAAGCTGGAGGTCGTAAGTTCTTCTACGACCACCCTTAGTCGTAAGTCCATATACGACTATCTCATGATGTAAGCTCTACTACGATCAGTATGCAGTCGTAAACTTTCCTACGACCATCCCCTGGTCATAAGATCTTCTACAACCAGGCCTTAGTCGACAACGCTCACAGACATGTGGGCCTAGTCGATAAAGGAATCTTCCGTATTATATTCAAAATACAGGCAGTAAACTACGCTATTATTTTCTAAGATAATGGCACGATTTTAACTCCCTTTTATGATAATAATTGCCTGGCGACGTGGAAACGTTTTAACTCCTGCAGTAACCTCCAGTAACAGCGTCACGATCTGGATGATTAAGTGACATTTTATTAGAGGTCCAACGGTGTACATTTTGGGGACGGTATAAAAGGTAAGGATCATCAGAGCAATGGGAAGACCCCGAATTCTGAGAAGCACAATACTCTAGTTTTTTGGCTTGATCTTGTAATCCAGTATACTCAATACATACACATAGGACAGTTGGCGCCGACCGTGGGGATCTTCGAGTCATCAGTTTTTCCCTCCGTCCTTCCAATTCTCATGCTCTCATGGTAGGAGAGTGGAACGAGGAAAGCTGGTTCGACTTGGCCGATTATCTGGAACATTGACATGGATCTGGGTCTCGACTTCTGAGCCAGCGATGCATCCTCCGATGGTGATGTCGCCTGGAGATATTTCTCCGGAGACTTTGCCACCGATGGAGTTGAGGAGGATCTATATCCCCACAACTATACGCCTGACGGGGAACCGGCTTCCTCGGAGGGCAAGGTCAATCAGACCTCAATGAGGACTGTCCCAAAGCGGACTCGGGGCATGGCGAGGTTCCTCTCCAAATGTCCAAGTCCACCTAAGACAGTCCGACTTGGCGCGACAACTCTTGGAAGCCGTAATTAGGGTCTTCATCAGCATCTGGTGATTCTTTCTCTCCGGCTAACCTTGACCAAGGAAGCGATCGAACATGCTCTTCTGCGTGTCAGAGCCATCCCAACGAGATTCACTTGCCGGCGGAGCGGTTATAATCCGAATTCCCTTCTGGAGGGTTTGCTCCAAGTCGCCGGATGGTGTCATTTGGCGACTCCTCAGCGAGGAGGCCTCTAGCGCAAGTGGAGATCATCAACGGGAGGACTTCGTCCTGCCCTTAGGTAGCAATAACTCTCCTGGAAACAGGGCTGAGGATGCTCCCCGAAGATCACACCCTACGACCGCTCGTGGCGATGACAAGGACGCCTCCAGCGATGGACAGAGTCAACACTCTGATGAACACGCGGAAAATTCTCGAGATCATCACACTCCGCTAAAGCAAGGTCAAAGGTCAGGTATGGATGATTCTGAAACAGTCCGACGAAAACGAGTCGCAACTCAGAGAAAATTGCATGGGCGCGCTCAATACCAGTCGGAGGAAGTTTAGGAACTTCAACACATCAACGACCTGCTCAAGAACCACTCTCGAGAACTTGCCCGAGCGCCCGGCTACGACCTCTTCGCTGAAGAGATCACACGAAGGCTGCGGAATACGATGAGCAAGCTCGAACGATCCCACCGACATCATTCTGGAAGTCGTGGTAGTACGACTCCATCAGCTTCTAATGGTTCGAATAATTCACCGTATGGAGATCACTGCAAGGTACATCGCTCCCCAATCCGGAAAAGAGTTCCTCGAATGTCTGAAGGACATAAAGCTCCTAGGAGAGGTGATCATTCACCGCTCCGACCCAAAGGTCTACAACAGCAGACAAGATACGAGGAGTATTACCCTCGTAGGATCGAGACTTACCATAAGTCAGATTCACCAATAGCTGGGTATCGTCGAGTACGATCACCTGGCGACGTCAACCCCTCTTTTATGCAAAGGAGGCGTTACGACGTAATTACCGAATGTCGGGCATTTTCGCCTGACCTCCGAGCAGTTCACTGGCCACCGCGGTTTCGACCAGGGAACATGGAAAATTTGATGGGACTCAAAATCCCATCGAATTCCTTCAAATCTACATAACCACTATTCGAGCAGCAGGAGGAGGAGAGCTCGTCATGGCGAATTACCTTCCAACTGTGCTCGAAGAGTCTGCTCGATCATGGTTATTAAACCAACCAGTCGAGTCGATCTACTCGTGGCAACATCTCTGCGATCTATTGCTGGCCAATTTCCAGGGCACCTACCATCACCCCGGAAAGGAAGACAACCTACATCGGATGCGACAAAACGACGATGAAACACTACGTCAATTCATCAGGCGTTTTAGTCAGGTTCGTAATTCGATTCCTGAAGTTTCTGACTCATCTGTTATCAGAGCCTTCAAATAGAGAGTCCGCAGCAGAAGGATCACGGAGGACATCGCTTTAAACCCTCCCGCTACTGTAACCGAACTCTTCAAGATGGCTGATCGGTACGCTACTGCTGATGAAGCAGTCGAGTGGACCAAAATCATCGATCGAGATGACCAGCACCCTCGGGGAGGCGGCGAAGGTAACAAAAGAGGATAAAAGACCAAGAAATCCAAGAACAAGGCAAAAGGCCAAAAGCCTCAAGCCAATGCTTCTAAGGAGGTCTTGGCCGTAAGTGATAAGGAGCCACGAACTACCAAACAATACCCCGATCGAGGCAAGGGTAAGCACCGAGCGGAAGAGCGACAAGCCTAGGTGGTGCCCTTTCCATAAAAAGGAAGGGCATGACCTCGCAATTGCCGAAGTTTTCCAGCGAAAACTCGAAGACTACTAGCGGCAAGGGCCACTCCACGCCCTCGAAGAAGTAGGGCAAGCCGATTGGTCGTCTGTGATCGAATGACAACGAGGACATGCCGTTTCAGGATCCCGAGCACACCATCGAGCACATCTTTGGGGGATCATCGGCGTAAGAGTCAAGACGACAGCTTAAGGCAGTCGAACGTGAGGTAGACTCCATTGACTCCCCTCTTGTCAATAAAGTATCGAAATGGTCGAAAGTCACCATTTCTTTTGAGAAGGGTGACTGCCCGATCCCTTCGATCGGACCAGGTCGTTACCCAATCGTGGTCGAACCCACCATCAACAACTGTCGAGTGAATCGAGTGTTGATTGATGGTGGTAGTTCGTTAAATATTTTGTTGACAAACACCTTGGACGAGTCATGGTATTATACCGGGATCTTCGGCCAAACCTATTGGTGAAGTTTCCCTTCCTATTACATTTGGTTCACCAAGTAATTTCAGGACGGAGAAGATCTCCTTTGATGTGGTCGATTTCGATACGGCATATAACGCCATACTCGGACGACCAGCTTTGGCAAAATTCTTAATGGCAACTCATTATGGGTATCAATGTCTTAAGATGCTAGGTCCCAAAGGAGTAATCACAATTCATTGTGATAAGAAGATGGCGCACGCGTGTGACCGTCGATCCCTCGAGATGGTGGGTCAGATACCAGCTCAGGAAGAAAAAGGGCAGCCTTCGACCAAGTGCTCGAAGCCTAAAGCTGCGCCCAAGCCGAACGACCAAGTCAAAGAGGTTCCCTGGATCAGGAGGAACCTTCGAAGACTATTCGCATCGGGGATACTTCCGACCCCAAGTAGGAAGACGCCCTCATCACTTTCCTTCGAGCAAACGCAGATGTTTTCGCGTGGCAAGCATCCGACATGCCCGGAGTCCCCAGGGAAGTGATTGAGCCGCGAAGCTAGCTACTACCGACAAAGTACCCATAAAACAAAAATTACGAAGATTTGCCTGATCGTGAGGCGCTATAAGGTCAGAATTGGACAAGCTACTTAAAGCAGACTTTATAAGAGAAGTCGACCACCTAGAGTGGTTGGCCAACCCTGTAATGGTTAGGAAGTCTAACGGCAAGTGGCGAATGGGCGTTGACTTCACTGATCTTAATAAAGCTTGTCCAAAAGATGATTTTCCTTTACCTCATATCGATCAGTTGGTTGACTCTACTGCTGGTTGTGAAACATTAAGTTTTCTAGATGCATATTCTGGCTACCATCAGATTAATATGTGTCTAGAAGATGAAGAAAAGATCGCATTTATTACTCCATTTGGTATATTTTGCTATGTCAAAATGCCATTTGGTCTAAAAAATGCTGGCGCTTCTTTTCAACGTTTGATGCAATCGACTTTTTCACCTCAGCTAGGCTGAAATTTGGAAGTCTATGTTGACGATCTAGTCGTAAAAAGCATCAAACGGCTTGATCATGTTTCAGACTTGCAGGAGACGTTCAACAACCTCAGAAAGCACCGCTTGAAACTCAATCATGAGAAGTGTGTGTTTGGAGTCTCTTCAGGAAAGTTGCTTGGATTCCTGTTCTCTGTACGAGGGATCGAAGCAAATCCCGAAAAGATAAAAACCATTGTCCAAATGCGCTCTCCAACCACGAATAAAGAAGTCCAAAAACTCACAGAATGTATGGCGGCTTTAAGTTGTTTCATAGCACGATTGGGAGAAAAAGGACTACCTTTCTTCAAACTTCTAAGGAAGCACGAGAGTTTCGAGTGGTCGGAAGAGTCAAACGCTGCCTTCGAGGATATCAAGAGATATCTTACGAGTGCTCCTGTTCTGGTTTCCCCGAAACCAAACAAGACGCTCTTGATTTATCTAGCTGCCATGCCACAGTCAGTGAGCGCAGTACTAGTCGTAGAACGTGAACACGTTCAACGACCAGTGTACTACGTAAGTGAAGTTTTGCATGAACCTAAGGAGCGTTACCCTCAAGTCCAAAAGCTTCTCTATGCCCTCCTCATGTTTTTGAGGAAACTGCGGCATTATTTTCAGGCGCACAAGATAATTGTGTCGTCTGAGTTTTCCTTGGGAGTAATCCTCTAGAATAGGGAAGCAGCGGGACGCATGTCTAAATGGTCGATGAGAACTTAGGAGTTCGACCTCCATTTCATGTCGACGGCCATTAAATCCCGATTTTGGTAGACTTTGTCGCCGAATGGATAAATCTGAACTCGTTAGGATCCCTAATCTGATATCCACGACAAGTGGATGATGTACTGACGGGTCATTACTTTAAATGGCTCGAAATTGGGAGTGGTCTTGGAATCTCCTAACAGAGAGACCTTAAAGTATGCCATCTGACTAAACTTTCGGGGCACTAATAACGTCTGCAATCTGAAGGTTTACTAGGCGGCATACGAGTGTGAAAGCGCTTCGCGATTAAGCGACTACTCGTGAGAGAAACTCTCAACTAGTCGTGAATCAGTCGGAAAAAATACCGGTGCTCTAACCCGATAATGTCTCGGTACTTATCGGAAGTTTGAAAGCTTGAAAAGTATTTTTTCGGTTTGAGGTACAATTCATCCTCGAAAGGATAATTTCCTCATGAGACCGGCTTGCTCAAATAGCTTCTTCCCGATCACCAATACCAAAAGGAGTCTTCTTGGAGCAACTCCAGAAGCCGTCTCTAGTGGAAACACCAGAGACATCTCCTATTGAGACAGCCTCTCTAGAATATGAGGATACTTGGATAGATCACATTTACAAGTATCTTCAGACAGGTTCCGTGCCCGATGATGATCTCGAAGCAGATCATTTATCCCGAAAGGCCAAAATGTATACTTTGGTCGAAGGAGTCCTCTATAAAAGAGGTACTCAAGGGGTACTCATGCAATGCATACCGCAGAGAGAAGGACTAAACCTCCTTCATGACATACACGAGGGCATCTGTGGAACTCATGCTTCCTACAAAACGTTGGTTTGTAAAGCCTTTCGACAAGGATTTTATTAGCCAACAGCCCTCTATGATGCCAAAGATATGGTTAAGAAATGTGTACAATGCCAGTTTCATAACAGGCAAATACATCAACCAACTCAGACATTACAAACAATTCCACTATCATGGCCTTTTGCTACCTGGGGTCTCAATATCCTAGGACCGTTCCCAAGGGCTTCAGGAGGTTTCGAGTTCCTTTTTGTGGCTATTGATACGTTCATAAAATGGATCAAGTCGAACTGTGGATGGGATAACAACGGAAGCATAAAGCGGTTCATGATGAGAAGCGTAATTACTCGATTTGGAGTCCCAAGTCGAATAATCACGAACAATGGTAAACAATTTTCGGCGCAAAATTTGAGGAATTTTGCAACGAGTTCAGGTACCAAGCTCTGTTATGCCTCTGTCGCCCATCCCCAAAGCAATGGGGCGGTCGAGCGAGCAAATGGCCAAATAATACTGAGGAATTAAAACTCGAGTCTTGACCCGACTTGTTAAGCGCTCGGGGCTTGGGTACAAAATTACCCTCAATATTATGGGCGCTTCAGACGACAGCTAGTCAGACCAAAGGCTACCTTTTTCCTAGTCTTTGGTGCGAAGCCATGCTTCCGCCAGAACTAAAGATCAGGTCTACAAGGGTCGAGAGTTTCAATGACTCAACCCAAGAACAACTTCGAGCGGATGACATTAACCTGCTCGAAGAGAAGAGAAATCAGGCCTTAATCCATTCAGCAATATACAAACAAGCCCTACGCAAATACTATGATCGTAAGGTCCAACCTCGTAGCCTTGCTGCAGGTGACTTAGTATTGAGGAAGATTCAATCCCAGTCTAATCGGAACAAACTTTCTCTTAAGTGGGAAGGTCCTTACACAGTGGTCGAAGTTATGCATCTAGGCTCGGTATGACTGGCAATGGAAGACGGCCGGGTTCTCTGTAATTCTTGGAATATCGACCAGTTACGCAAATTCTACGTGTAAACGACCAACCATTCAATAAAGCATCAGGTTCTTTCTATCTTTATTGTTTTACTTTGAGTAGCGCTTTGATAATTCTTTCAACCATAACCTGGTCGAAAGTCCGCCCTCGACCAGTTCCTAGTCGTGAGCTTTCTCACGACAACACACTGGTCGTAAGACATCCTACGACCAGTACCCAGTTCATCTTTACATTGGTCGAAAGGATGGTAACGCCACCTAGTCGAAGCCTTTCCTCTCTGCACGTGGTCCCGCCCACTAGAAGGAACTTCCTAGAGTTGACTCGTTCCTCCCTTTTTTACTAACACAAAGAGCTTGGGTTCAAAACATGGTCGAAATAATAACAAGCCAACTCTTAGTACCTTAGTTTATTTCTTCATTCATCTTTTTTGGAAAATAAACTAAACAGAGTACACTTTCAAATTTGCTCAACTACTCTCGATAAACTCGGTTTGTTTTAACTAGTCGGAGGAAGTTGCAACACCTAGTCGAAGACTTTCCTCTCTGCACGTGGTCTTGCCCACTAGAAGGAACTTCCTAGCGTCGTTCTGTTTCTAACTCTTGCTACCATAGTGAACATATTGAGTGCATTGAAATAAGTTGGACAAATTTTATAAAGGAACTCCAGAAGTTTATCTAACTCAAGTTGACAGTTCTTGATTTGATTAATCTGATCGGAGATGGTAACATCACCTAGTCGAAGCCTTTCCTCTCTGCATGTGGTCCTGCCCACTAGAAGGAACTTTCTAGTGTCGACCTGTTCCTACTCTTTCGACCAGTGCGAGATAATCGTGATCGAAAAACTACAAGTTAGCTAAACCGCTCTCTTTTTCAGAAAACCCATTTAGTACTATTTACTCAGTTTATCTAAATAAACCAAGCAAATAGTCGGGGGCCAGGATAAAGTTATTAACTTGACTTCAATTATTAGTATTGCTCTTTTTTCCCATCCATTATCTTAAGAGTTGCTAACTACTCGATAAGATGATTTTTCAGGAAAAAGGAAGGATTATGTATCAACATCAACAAAAAACTTGTCTTTACAGGACTTCGGTATAAACTACTCTGGCGACAGGGGTTTTATTTCTATACCCCGCGTGACTAACTCGGCGATCGGATTCATTGACGCTATCAACTGCTCTGCTTCTGCTTCAGGATAGGTAAAGTCGTCAATAACAGGCTGTAGACTCAGATTGGGATCATGAGATTTAAGTTTTGCTAAAACAAATATTATTCCCTTCTGAGTCGCATCCTTTATCGAGTCGAATTGGTTAGTCCTCAGAGTAGTCACCAGCTCTTGCAAAGTCCCGACTTGTTCACCAATAGTACTCGAGTGGGCAGACAAGGTGTCATCACGAGGAGTAATCTCCTCAGCATGAAGCCCACCGAGTACATGGTTCAGAAGTGAAACGTTGTCTTGAAGATTGATCTTCAAAGCCTTCATTTCCTCCTAATTGTGAGTCGAAGCCTCGTGGAGTCGTTTTACTTACACTACTTGCTCTGAAAAGAATAAGGCCAGTCAAATAAAACAATCTCGAGAAGAAAACATAACCTATTACAAGTAAATATTTGCTTACCAACAAGTTGAGAATCTAACTTCTTAACTTCTTCAGCATGGGCTGCAGTGTCCTTAAGGTAACGCTGCTCCCACATCTCAACCTCTTGGTCTTTCTCTGAAAGGAAATAAAATTGAAAACGAAGAAGCAAAAAGCAGGTCTTAAGTTCGGCACTTATTGTAGTTGTCCTGCAACTTTCGATTTGCAGAGTTTGCCTCCTGAAGCTTTTTTCGGAGGTCTTCTTTCTCCTCCCTTAGCTTTTTCGTCGCGGCTTTCTCATAGTCGAGAGAATCGGCTATGGACTTCTCATTACTCTTAAGCCTACAAAGGAAAAGGGTAGTTGTAAGTATAGAACCTGGTCGTAAGTTTCTTCTACGATCAGTTCCTAGTCATAAGTTCTTCTACGACAAAACCCTGGTCGTAAGTTCTTCTACGATCAGTACTTAGTCGTAAGATCTTCTACGACAAACTTTACAAGTACTGTGAAAGTGGTCGGAACATATAAAGACTACGAGAAGCAGTTACTTACAACCTCTCTGTCTGTTCGCAGAGTAGCGCTTTGTCTTGTCGTAGTTGGACAAGCTGCCTGTGATATTCGGCAACAATGACAATTTGTTCCAACGTATTCTGCATAGAGAAAGGCAGTAAGGAGCGCGAAAAGACATATATGTAAAATGCCATGCTTAGGATACTTACATTCATGGCGGACCGAGCAAACGAAGATACCACCTTCGTGGGGTCCCTCAGTTCATCGATCTCATCGACTCATTTCCACCATACCCTTTCGAGACGCTCGTCATCGAAAACATCCCCTCTGTTGGGAATGTCACTAGGGTGAGGAACGCGATCACAAGATCTGAACGTGTAGGAGCCCACAACGATGGCAGGGGCGAAGAACCCAAAGGAGTGATCGAAGAGCTCGAACCCTTCTCCTCCTTCGGAGGTAACGGCATCGGTAGCTTGACCTTGGAGGCTGGGAGGATCATCCGCAGCAACTTCCTTCTCGGAGCACTGGATGGATGTTTCAAGGAAATCAGGTCTGTTTTTACACCTCAAGCGAAATTATCTTCTTGACCAAGTATTTTCTGGTCAAAAGTAACAACGATTGGAAAGTTTCTACTTCCAACCACAGTACTGCGACCACTCGGGGACCGTTAGATCTTCTACGATCACCTTGTGAGCCGTAAGGTTATCCTATAACTTTCTTAACTAAGTAAATTTCTAGTCAAATGAAATATTAGTCGAAGAGTTTTTCCTTCGACCACCTTTTCCACGACCATCTACTGGTCGTAAGATCATCTTGCTCCTTTCTCAAGCAAGCTATTTTTAAGCTTAAGTGGGGGCTAGATGGCGAGGATATAACAATCCTCATTTAATCATTTATCCATAATTCATATTATGAGGTAATAATGACGTCACATAACTCCTGAGTATACCCCTTAAATATTAATAAGGGGGAAGCTGGAGGTCGTAAGTTCTTCTACGACCACCCTGTAGTCGTGGGTCTTCTTACGACTACTTCATAGTCGTAAGTCCTTATACAACTATCTCATGCTCGTAAGCTCTACTACGATCAGTATGCAATCGTAAGCTTTCCTACGACCATCCCCTAGTCGTAAGATCTTCTACGACCAGGCCTTAGTCGACAACGCTCACAGACATGTGGGCCTAGTCGATAAAGGAATCTTTCGCACCGTATTCAAAATACGGGCAGTAAACTACGCCATTATTTCCTAAGATAATGGCACGATTTTAACTCCCTTTTATGATGATAATTGTCTGGCGACGTGGGAACATTTTAACTCCTGCAGTAACCTCCAGTAACGGCTGTGACGCCCTATGTCATTACCCCAAGGGTAATCACACTTAGGCATACGGATTACTATTCATTTGCTCAGTAAAGCACTGCTCCAACGAATAGTAAGCCTTTACTAGGGTTACGCAGCAGAATAATAAGATAGAAATTGTACCTTTTTATTCCAATAATAGCCACGTAAGGCTATGGTTCTTAATACAAGTATCATACAGCTACAAAAGGAAACTTCTCCGCTTCTCTCGCTAGCCCTGAGGTCTCGGCCGCCTATTCGTCCCATGCGCCAAAATGGCGCCCATCCCGCCTTGGTCCTCGTAGTCAGCTCCTTCTCCTCCTGTGGTTGCATCGGTACCTGCAAGTCCTTCGTCCCACTCGGGATAGTTCCTGGCCAGACTAGGATCTACAAAGGAGAATACTAACAAGGTTGAGTACACGAGTGTACTCAGCAAGCATTAATAGCAAAGAATGCACTGGATGACTATCTCTATTTGATTATCACATTTTCTATGTCATCTCTTTTCTGAAAATAATTTATTGAAACATTAGGTGGCAAATTTTAATACTGAAAATACTACTTATCACTCGGAGAGAAGAAAGACCCCCAGTGGTTCCCATAGACTCCAATCCAGGAGACTGGCATGAACTCATGATTTTGTTTAGCACTGCGCAGGCTTTGTACCACTTTACCCATAGCTATTCTGAGCTCTCTGTGAACTGGGTCCACCGTATTTCCTTTGATGTGGTTCCGAGATCAGAATACAGAACGTTTTCCAGGTTACGTGAATTAATTTCTCCACCCACTACCTTCCGGCGGTGTTGACCTCGTCACCCACCGAGTTATGGTAATGTCGGTTGAGGCAGCTTCTATCCTGCACTCAACACTCCACCTTAGCGCTATAGCGCCTTGGATTCCCCACTTCCGGACTTCTCCTACCGGTCCTGGGTTCCTCCATCACACTCACACATATATAACTTACCCATTGTGGAGAGCATAGTCACGTAACAAGGTAGCATTTTCTGCCCGCCAAAACGGGAAAATAGTTGGTACTAAATTTACGGCATCTGACCGAGTAAGAGTTTGTTGGTCCTTATATTTTAACTATATGTAAAGGGTCCCACTTCCTTGCCTCATCTCTTACCTGCCAAGGGCCCCCTTTACCAGCCATAATATTATCATTTTCACTTTCTTTCATCATTTCTCATCTCATTCATCATTCTCATATCATTCATGTTCATCTTAGTCATCTTCATCTCATTCATTTCATTTAAGTTTTGGGGAAAACAATTTTGATGCAATACGTATAACAGTGCAAGATACGGTTTACATTTAAATTAACTATATTCATGTTCAAGAGGATCGCTTGCCTTCAAAAGTGTAGGAAAGGTCGGTCTTGTGAAACCACGATCAATCTGCTTCCTTTGGTCTTTGGATCGTCTTAGAAAGTAATACTGGCAAAGACGGATAATAATATAAGTAAATACATAGTTGATTTTGAGTGATAATAGATACCTAAGTTAGTGATTTCTAAATGTCAGCACAATTTAATTTAAATAAAACTTTTCGAGATCTAATACTAAGTTAGCACCCCAGAATAGTCGTTCTACTGCCTACGCGTACTAAGGTCAACAACCCGAGGTTCCCACTTAACTAATTAAACGAACAGGATTAAATGCCTCAAACGCCCTACTAATATATCGACAACGCACAAAGATTGCTGCACAAGCAAACAAGTCTATTAACAACAGAAATAATGGCTACTCAACTTATCTAGCAATTAAACCACAAGTTAATTTTAAGTTGGCCCTATCGACAAGATCTAAGCTAAACCAAATAGTCGCAAGAATACACAGCTAACAGATAATTAATTAACAGAAGCTACTGAATTACACAACAACTACAACAAATAAATAAAATCTACACAAGTCCTAATTTCCTCCCTAATCCCCCGCCACGATCTGGATGATTAAGTGACATTTTATTAGAGGTCCAACGGTGTACATTCTGGGGACGGTATAAAAGGCAAGGATCATCAGAGCAATGGGAAGACCCCGAATTCTGAGAGCCCGAATTCTGAGAAGCACAATACTCTAGTTTTTCTGGCTTGATCTTGTAATCCAGTATACTCAATACATACACACAGGAGTAGGGTTGTTATTCTCCCAGAAGAAGGCCCGAACCTGTATAAAATTCTCGTGTCTCCATCTCTGTGTGATTTTGAGCCTAGAGGAACCCCCAAATCAAATAATTTTTACGTAAGTTCGGTTCTAAAACACCGACAAAACATACTAGCAACAGGCAACCTAGGGCTCCAACCCCCGTCGTTGCCGTCCCCGCCGGTAGCCACTCCGGCGTCGACATCGACTGCCTCCCATGCCCTCGTCGTCCTCCCTCCCACACCCTTTCTCCACCTCCTGTTCCTACTAGCGCCACCATTGCGAGAAGATTGCTCGTCAATGTACCAACCACCCGCCGTCGTTGGATCCAGGCCATCCCCGCCCCATCATCACCGAATCTGGCCACCACCGTCTACCCCCAAGCCGGCGACACCAGATCTGGGCCACCATCAACTGCTACCGACCCAGGGACGCCAGATCAGGGCCGCCACTGCCATCCCTATTCCGTCGTTGCCTGAGGTCACCCCGCTGCTCGTCTTCACCTCTGACAAGTCTCCATCGCCAACGTCGTCTCTGGTCCTCCTCCGTAGCCGCTTGCACTGGTCGCTGGGGGGCCACGCCGGCTCCTCCGTCACCACTATTTCAGATCAACTCGTTGGTGTCCGAGGCCAACCCCCTCTGCTCGTTTTTGCCTCCAAGAGGTCATCTCTGCTGCCGTCATCTCAGGCATGCTCCTCTTCATCATGGCAGCCACCACCGACAACCTACAACTCTGAAGACCTTCACTCACTTCACCTACTCAAGTTTGTCGTCGCCCAAGTCTACACCTGCTCGTCTTCGTCTTGGGAGGCCACCGCCGCCTTCACCGATCTCTTTTTTGTTGTGACAGCTTCTTTGTCATGAGCAGCTTGGGCAGAGTATTGCTTGACGGTGAGGAGGATAGTTGGATTTAGGTTTGTACGAAGGGACGTTGGAGTGCTACTTCGGTCCCTCCTCCGCAGCTTTTGCTAGCACAAAATGTAGCCTCCAAGGCTCCACATCCACCTTCTCGGCTTCTTGGCAGCTATTTCAACTGCTCTCCACAAAGCATAGGGGGTGGCAGATTGTCGAAACCCTCTCTGTTGTCTTTGCTGCTGGGGCATTGGACATTGTGCCCGTTAGTATCCCTGGAGGGGTCGCCCCTATTCTTCTCCACGGCCACAACCCATTGCTCTATCGCCAGTGCTTTGCGCTACACCCCTGCCTCCCTCGTGCGAAGCTTCCTTTCCTCCTCTAAAGCATAGTACATGTAAGTGGGGTGTCTCCCTTTCATGAAAGAAGGAAGCCTCCCCCTCGATAATGTGCTTGGTGCTTATGTCTTTCGATGGACTTTGCACACCGATCTCAATTTCGAGGGTTTCGTAGGCAGTCTGTGACAGGCTTCACATCCCTCTCGACGTGCTCACCGTGGAGGTCTTTTCCGATCAGGGCTTTGGTGAAAGTGTTGTTGATCTCATCATGTCGGGTTCTTGCTCTCCCATCGGTGCCAATGAGTCGGTCCCTGAGTTGTCGCATGTTGTTGCTAATCCTCATCCCCAACTTGATGGCCTAGCTTCATTGTCCTTAGAGACTGTTGCAGCTAGGACGGTGTTGCACTAGCTACATCACCCAATCAACATGCAGAGTTGGACTTGCCTTCAGAGTCACAAGATGCGAATTCCCTTGGGGTTTCAAGCGTAGGTGGCCTAAAGCTCTGGGAGGATGATACCCATTGGAGTTTTTATGTCCTTTGGTAGATACGGTTCCCATCGATGATGCTAACTCTGTGGTCTCTTTGGTTGCTGTGGAGCAAGCTTTAGACAAGGTCAATACTTTGGAGAGTGGCATTGAGGTGAATTGCCCTTCTCAATCCCTCCCACCCACAAACCAACTTGAGACGCCAAGCGATCTTCAACATAAGGAGCAATGTTTTGAGCAACCACCAAACTCTAAGCCAAGTTGGATGCCTCTTCCAAGTCAAACTGTTTGTGGATTAAGACATCATCCCAGGAGTTCTCCCTACGCAGGATTGCTCGTCTAGCTCCCAAAGCTAGAGCGAGGAAGTCCAATGTAAAGCTATTGAAGAACTTGGGGCATCATTAGGAAAGATGGTGAACTTGATGAAGATGTGATAGAGAGCTACGTGAAGCAATTGAAGGGGATTTTTCCGCATGGTTCTTTAGAGTCACTTGCGTGTTCAGATGGTGCCTTGTGGGACCTTGTTGCTGGTGTTGCTTTGGCGGTTTTTTAGTCTTTATTTCCTCCGGTCTCTTTCTTGCGGTGTAGTTTGTTGCAGTAGCATGTAGTGCACTTGTTGTAGTTTTCGGCCTCTTGGTGTGTAAGAGGTAGTGTATTTCGTGTTGTTTTGTTGTTTTCCTCGGTATGTCCTTTGGGACTGGTGTTGTAGTCCTTCAACTCTTTGTGTATGTGGTGTCCCCTTGGGGGCGGTGTTACACAATTGATTAGGGCTTCTGAAATAATTAATAGGATATAACTTTGAAGTTTTTAACAAAGCATACTCAACGACTACATAGTTAAACATCGGATAATATTTATTTAGAACATGACTCATTCGGTGTGGCACTTTCTACAGGGCTCATCAACCTTCAAGTTGATACTTGAGGGGACTTTTCCCTCGATGTTGTATCTTTCGATAGCAACAAGAGCTTTTCAGGCTTCCTCAAGTGCCTCCCTTGTCAAGGGTAAGTAGTTGTGGATCTTAGAATGTCTCCTAACATAACCACGTGTAGTGTTGAATGTAAGGCACTCTATTGACGTTGTATTCTCAAGGATGCGACTTGTTAGCTCAAACAGGCTTTTTGCTGATAATCACATTCTTGATATTGTCATGAGGGTGCCCTGTAAGACGCCTTGGCCGTGAGGAATCACCATAAGAATATCCAAGAATGGATTCATGCCGTATGCAGTGGGGAAGCCAAGATGAAAATGGAGGGTAGGCTCAAAGGTTTAAGTTAAATTAATACAAACATTGTCTTTTTACTCTTACGCAATCCAAGCTCATACATGAATAGAAGAGAAGCAAAACAAAAAAAACTGAGAGAAGTACAATAAAGGTACCGACAACTCAACTCGGTTACCCCTCCTCTGTGGCTCTATTCTCGCCTCCTCCGCTCCTTGGCCTTTCCCTTCCAGACCTAGCCGCAACCGCACTCGGCACCGATAGATCCCCTCCCCTCCTTGGCTCCTTCGCCCTCCCCTCCTGGCCTTCGACTCATCATACCGCATCCTGGCACATCCTCTCCTCTCCTCTGCTTCTCCGTTCTCCAACTCACCGGCTCCAACTCATCGTGTCGCTACCCGCCGCCCTAGGCTGCATGCTCGAGCTTCCCTATGCGGCACACGGCCTCCTACCGTCCTCTCGCACTTTTTTTAACGTGTTACACTGCAGTGAAGCCAGGATAAAATTAGAGAGAGGCTCGAAGGACTAAGTGATTTTATTAAAAACTGAAATGACTAAGCTAAATTGAGACAAACATAGTTTTTTACAATCCAAATGTATACATGAATATAAGAGACGCAAAGAAAGAAAAACGAAATGCAACGAGGTATCTCGCGTAGGGTAATCAGCGCTAGCGGAGGGTGGGCTCAAGTCCAACAAAGCCCCCTAGTGGCCGTATGTCTGGCAGCCCTAACTGCATAGATTGGCACCAATGTTAGTTCTTGAACAAAACTAGTCTCAATAATACTCCTCGCATATTTTAGACTAGTGGATTACAAATCCACTGACTACAAAAATGCAAACCTACAGATAATAGGTACAGATAACTCAACACCAAAAGCACGTAATGTACCGCATGGACGAGTTTAAAAAGGCAATTCAATATCATTCTTGTGTGTGTTGCATAATGGCAAACGATGAAGTTGTCTGGATGCAACATAAGAATTGAAAAGCATGTGCACGACGCTTTCGAAAGAAAATTCATGCTGAGTTAAACTAGTTAGTCAGGTCATACATGAAGATAAGAGGTTTCCAAGGATAATTTGTTATCATTATAGATAAGCTTTGAGATGAATGACGACTTACATGCAAAATGAAAGTCTCCATGTCAGGGGAAGCATGAAGAAAAGAAACTAGAGAATAAAAATCGTAGTCCGGACAACAACTTGTTCTACGAAGCTGTATCTCCGAGTACTTAAGGTGGAGGAATTTGCCAAGCGCCATTGGTGTGTTGACCTTTTGAAGAAATGCATGCTCCAAATGTCAACTGTGTGCATAGATATGAGTATTTTGTACAAATAACTTTTATCTGACATTTTAAGGATTTAGATCAACAAATTAGTACACAAAAGCGGAAAAGCCAACACTGACCTCGTAGCATGATGGCAGAAAAAGAGATTAATTAGAGATTCGGTGCAACGGATGGAAGCCTAGTCGTGGCATAATAGAGCATATCAGGCTCATCCAGACTCTTAACATTTGTATTTCCCTCACTCGTGAAGAATCTCCAAGGGAGATATGTCTCAGGCCCCCAACATATTCAAAACTGAAGAGCTTTGGAGCATTGCCTTCAATCATCCGCACGTGCAGGAACTTGAGCTGCGACAGCAGGCAAGGTATCTTCAGGGAAGCAACGCCATTGCAGTCCGAGAGGTCCAATTCCTCCAGAGCGAAAGACTTGGACAAAAAGCAGCTCAATTCCTCCCCGGTAATACCAACCTCATACAGATGCACCCTCGGCAAGCTACTCAAGCAGCCAACCATGTCCATTTACACTCATTTACAATGTGTATACTATATCCTTAGACTTGAGATCGTCGCACGTACTCAAGATGTGTAGTGACTTACTTAGGGGTTGCCAAACGCTACTCCGTAACTGAGTAGTTATAAAGGTAGCTTTCGGGTTTGTCATGATACATGCGTCGAGGCATGGTCGATCAAGATAGGATTTGCCCCTCCATACGACAGGAGAGATATCTCTAGGCCTCTCAAGTGATCGGATTCCAGAAATGCATGGCCATGCTACTCACAGTTAAAGAGTTAACCATAGTCGGAGAATTCAAGTCACATGATCGAGAAAGAGTGGTCGAGCTAACCAACAAGGATGGCACGTACTTGCCTTGAGTTTGACCGATATCGTGAGGCAAAGGGAAATACATATGAGATTTGTTAAGGTCCGTCCAATGTGATCTTTACGTATACTCGGGAGTCGGCATGTCCTGCTGTGGGCCACTACTGATTAGTGGACGAATAGGAGTACTCGGGCCATGTCCAAGTATACGTGAACCTATAGGGTCGCATGCTTAAAGGGCTAGAACACATTTTGGATGGTGATCCGAATTCTTATGGGCCACGAGTTCCTAATGGGCCTCAAAGTTCGAGACCCATCATGGATGCCTATATATGGAGGGGCGGTGGCATAGGGTTAATGTGATTTTGGAATTCCAGAAACTCTAGCCATCACACCTCCCTCGCCTAAAACCGTGCAGCCAGCGCTAGCACTCTGGCGCGTGGTGTCCCTGTCCCGTACATGTGGATACCTTGGAGGTGTTGCTACGAGGCTTCAATGCTAGGATGATCCGCAAATTATGATGGTTATGAGGAACACTTAGAGGAGGCATGAGGCTAGTATGACTACATCCGCACCAATGCGCTGCATTGACTCTTCTTTCGCTGCGGGTCTGCGCGTCTAGTGGTAATCCCGTGATCTATTACTAGCAGAGGTTCCTTGGTTGCGCGGTAGATTTTTGAAATTACGCTAGTGTAGCCTACCCATGTTCCTTCAGTGGTATCAGAGCCACTCCGTTTAGTTTTAGATTCGGATTAGATACATATTGTGATATGTGGGATCATAGATATGATCTATTATTGTCTCTGTTGGTCGTTCTATATGATAGATTGTTTTTGGCAATGGTCGATATGATCGTCCATGCGTGGTGGTCTCAAGATGGGTTCATGATCGTTATTTCGTGATCGTGTTTTCATGATCGAATCATGACTTGCCTCTACCAATCGGTTTCCGCCATCGGAGCAGACAGTGATCGTAAATCCATGCAGCATGCAAAGATTAATCTGATTGATCGAATCGGAGTTGCGATCAGAAAGGGTTAGTGTGATTAATCCAATGCGAATTACATGGACTGAATAGTAGATTGGATCTACGTAGTCCGAAAATAAATCGAAACAGGGGCTGCCGCCCATGTGACCCCGCTGCGCTCACCGACGAGCGGAATAGCCGAAAAGGACCTTGGTATATGGAGAGGGCTTCGCCCTTCTGGTGCGGGTTGCCCCCTTGTGGACTAGAATCTTAACTTGGTATCTGGTGTTGCTAGTTTGCTAGTTAACGCCATCCATTAGATAGAATGTGATTCTACGCCTAACTTGTTTTGTAGGATTTGTTAATAATATGGCCCATGTTGTATGAGATGCATGTATGTGTGTAATGTTCATGACCTGCATGTCATGCTTATTGTAGCCCAAGGCTATCTATATTTGTGTTGGACCGAAACAACAACTAGAGGGGGGGTGAATAGGAGCACGATCACTCTTTCACTTTGATCGGATTCAACAAGAATTTCACTCTAGTAGCTATGGAAGCTATGAAGATCAATATTCAATTATAGCAGAAGACTTGTATTGAATCCAATCCAAAACCCCAAAGCATAAGATCAAAAGCTCAAATCATAGAAGCTGAGCGGTCTGACCGATTTGTATCTGTGATCCGACCGAGCCTTGAATGGTTTGATCGCTACCACAATGATCGATGGTGGTCAAGAACAGAGAAAAATAGCCCAAACTTAATCTGGTCGGGCGGTCAGACCGACGTCTTGAGAACAGTCGACCGATTTCTTCGAGCAGAAGAACAACTGAAAACCAAAAATCAAATCGGTCTAACTTTTGATCTATGAGGTCAAACTCCACAAAACTTGAGACACACCTTCTCTAAGATATTAGGAACCTATTCCAATCAAGGATCGCATAGATCCATGCCAAAGTTCCTATCTTTTTCAGATTGAACAAAGTGTGCTCCAAAACCGAGTCAAAATCGAAATATAATCTAGAGACTTGCTCATGGGTGATTGATGATCAAGATGATCCTAGATATGTTCCCACATGTCACAGCAAGCTAGATCAAGGCAAGAAACCAACAGAAAACTCGCGGATCGAAGAAAGACCCAAAATCACCAAATAGAGAGCAAGAATAAATAGAGACTCATCTTTGAGGAATCTTGCAGAGATAGATTTGTGATTGATGTTGGTTTACAGCCACTCCATCCTGGAGGACAAAGCTCTATCCAAGAGCACACACTCAATCCAAACCCTAGAAACCCTAGCTCTCCTCCTTTCTCCCCAAAACCCTAAAACACAAAGATAGGGCACTCAAATGGATGGGTTCCTCACCACCTGTTGGACAGCACCCAACACTATTTATAGTGGAGGTTAGCATCTAGGGAATATTCTATTAGGACACCCGTTAAGCCCAACTCACAAACGGGTTAACACACGCACGCATCTCAAAGCACCGTCTTTGTCTTTGATTGACCTAAATCGCTTCTCCATGCGCCGACCCGCGCCGCGGTTTAGCCAAAGGTCACCAAGCCGGTATTTGGTAAAATTACCAAAATACCCCTTCTCGATCCTTCTCCAAGACCGAGTCCAATCATCGTGAAGCAATCGCCTGCTTCGTTACGTGTAGGTTGATCAACGGCTCTCATCATGTCGGCAAGTCTCTCCCGTCCGGATCCCACCGGAACCACCGAGGCACTTGCACCGCCCCCCGCGCCGCGTGATCCAACTTGTCGCACCAAACTGCCCGTCCGTTCATCCTTGTCCATTCTGTGCCCCGCTTGAGTCTCCTGACCTCACCCGGCATCCTCGATCGTTCTGGATCTCAACTCTCCAAGCTTAGTCCCGATCCTCCTCGCCGTTGATCGTCATCGACCTGCAAGCCACCTGCACAGCAACAGACCAAGAAATCGATTCTGAGAACAAGTTCTTCACAACTTGACCCACGTTAGCCAAAACATGCATCATGCAGCACATATGCAATGATCAGCATGAACTTGACCTAACCCAAAACAATCATCGCCACCGAGTTGGCCGATGAACAAGCTAAAACCGGTCAGACCGCCACTTTGAGCAGTCGATCGCTTCTAGCTTGGATCGAGTCACTGTTGGCGGTCGACCGCCTGCTAGGACTTAGCCAAAATCCAACCCTAGAAATCCGAACCTTTCTGGAATTTTCAAACGAATAAAACTTTTTACTGGAAGCTCCAAAAATAATGAGACCTAGTGCACAAAAATCCTCTCTCTTGCCTACACCCTCTATTTTTGGCTCATCTCCAAAAACCAAAGTTTCTAAGGTGGCGGTCGATCGCTCAAGAAGAGCAGTCAGACCGCCTCACCGTCGATCGGCGACCGCCACTGGCGGCCTGGCCGACCGCCAAAGAACCAAAATAGCTTGAGGTGGTCATAATGTTATAGGAACCCGTTGGGTGTTCAAAAATAAACAAAATGAGGATGGTTCTGTGGTTAGAAACAAGACTAGATTGGTAGCTCAAGGTTTTAGCCAGGTTGAGGGGTTAGATTTTGATGAAACCTTCGCTCCTATTGCTAGACTAGAAGCCATTCGCATCTTGCTTGCATTTGCTGCATCTAAAAGTTTTAGATTGCATCAAATGGATGTTAAGAGTGCCTTTTTGAATGGTTTTATAGAGGAGGAAGTATATGTTAGACAACCCCCTAACTTTGAGAATCCCAAGCATCTTGATCGTGTTTACAAGCTATCCAAAGCCTTGTATGGTCTTAAGTAAGCCCCTAGAGCTTGGTATGATAGACTTAAGACTTTCTTGCTTAAGAATGATTTTGAAATGGGAAAAGTAGATAAGACTCTTTTCATTCTTAGGCATGGCAATGACTTCCTGCTTGTTCAGATTTATGTTGATGATATTATCTTTGGTGGTTCCTCTAATGCTCTTGTTTCCAGTTTTTCTGAGACCATGTCCAGAGAATTTGAGATGAGCATGATGGGAGAACTCAATTACTTTCGGGGCTACAAATCAAGCAAAGGTAAGGAAGGATCTTCATCCATCAAATGAAGTACACCAAGGATTTGCTCAAGCGTTTTGAGATGGGATCGCAGTTTATCGCCACTCCCATGGCGATTTCGATTATTTTGGATCTAGATGAGGAAGGAGAAGTCGTGGATCAACGCGAGTACCGCAGCATGATCGGCTCCCTTCTGTACTTGACAGCCTTAAGACCGGATATCCACTTCGCAGTCTGCCTCTGCGCAAGGTTTCAGGCGTCATCGAGGACTTCACATCGCCAAGCCGTTAAGCGCATCTTCAGGTATTTACACTCTACTCTTCAGTATGGCATTTGGTTTTCCTGCTCTTCTTCGCTGTCCATTCGGGGGTTTTCAGATTCTGATTTTGCGGGTTGTCGGCTAGATAGGAAGAGTACCTCTAGCACATGTCATTTCTTAGGAACTTCTCTTGTCTCTTGATCTTCTAGGAAGCAGTCTTACATTGCACAATCCAAAGGTCTTTGTTTGAATATGTAGTCAGCTTGCTATTTGTCAGAGTCGATTTTGGGATGGTCTCCACTCTTAAGGATTTTGGGTTAACCTTTGCTAGTGTTCCTATTTTCTGTGATAACACTTCTTCTATTAACATTGCTAAGAACCCAGTGCAACATTCTAGGACCAAGCACATAGACATTCGTTATCACTTCCTTAGAGATCGTGTTGAGAAGGGTGATATTGTGCTGCATTTTGTGGAGTCCGAGGCTCAGTTAGCCGATATCCTCACCAAGCCTTTAGATCCAACAAGGTTTGCCACCTTGAGAAACGAGTTAGGGGTAATTTATCCTTATGGGTTGGTTTGAGGGGGATTTGGATCTTTTCTGATCTTAGCTTGTTCATTTGATCTTTTCTTGATCTTCTTTTGAACTTTTTGATCCTTTTTGATCTTTTAGGCTTTTGAGCTTTTCTTGCTTCTCACTGTATCATTTTGCATTCATATGAAAAATCACAAAAAGATGCATTGTAATATAAGTTTTTCTGCTTATCTTTTAAAATTGATGAAGCTTTGCTTATTACCCTTTGGAGCTTTAGTATTTCAATTATTACTCAATACCATGTCTAGTTCTTTGACTTGCTAGAATTATCATGCTTTCACATGTGTAGCTAAGTCTTTGATGTATGAGCTAGAACTTTAAGACAACTCGAACTAAAAACTGCATTTGCGGATGTTTTAGTTAGTTGCGCAATAGTGCTCCTTTTGTGACATTGGCCCTGTCAAAATTGCTGTGTTAGCTCTTGAATCTAAAATTGATCATTACTTGAGCTTCTTGTGTTCTTGAGAATCTAAAACTGCTCTTGTGCAAAATGAAAAATGAAAAATCAATTTCAAGATTGTCTTATGCTTAAATTGTGCCAAACTACTCTTACGAGACTGCATGTCATAGACATGAACTTGGAGATAGTTTAATGATCCAGACGATCTCGTGGGGACTGCTTGTCAAAACTGACATGAACATCAAGATTTGTCGCCCTAGTAGAAGCTTAGGAAGAGTTTGTGGATGGCTCCTAGTCCAGGATCTTCTTCACTAAGATATACCTTTAATCAACTTCTGGTCGAAGCTTAGGAAGAGTTTGTGGATGGCTCCTAGTCCAGGATCTTTTCACTAACTTAGACCATTAGTCAACGTCAATATTCATTGCAAATGAAAAACTGTTGAAAAATGGGCGTTTGAGAAAATTGAGCAAAATGATTCGTTTCAGGACTTGTTTGTCTCTTAATGTGGTCATTGTTAGCTTTTTGATCTCACATTGACATTTTGACATGGCGATGTCGATTTAGGATCCCTATTGATGAACTTGCTAGATTTGAAGCATTGCTTAAAATGCTAAAATTCATTGCTTTACTTTAAGCCTTGAGCTTAGCTTTGATATATATATATATATATATATATATATATATATATATATATATATATATATATATATATATATATATATATATATATATATATATATATATATATGTCTTAACATGATCTTGCTAGCACTTTCGGGCTTGATAGGTCTTGTGCAATATTAGAAATTCTAGCTTGTTCTTTTGGGTAATCTCCAAAGCTTCTTGTAATCAAAAATTGAAAAATACAAAAAAAAAATGAAGCCACTCCATTGCATTTCATGTATGCTCTTTTTTATGCTTCTTCCTTATTCTGCATTTGTCATCTCTGGACGAGAGAAAGGCGTGATTCCTTGATAACTCCATTGTCAAAGGGGGAGAAGAAGTAACAAAAATGTTAAAAGGGGAGCTTTTTGGTGAAAAGGGAGGAAAATGAAATTTGTTGAAAAATGGTGATCATAGTGAGGGGGAGTATCTTATTTGCATTCTTTTGATCTTATTGTCTTTTCTGAACTTGAATTGAAATTCTTGGATCCTCACAATGATCAAAGGTCAATTTGAACAATTGTTCTTTCATATGGACCTTAAGTGAGATTTTTGGCTCCTTTCTGGAATTTGAAGCTTTCTTGCTTTCTTTTGCTCGATCTTACTTGCCTTTGCTATTCTGAAGCCAACTTAGTCATTTTCTTTGCTTTCCCTTGCATATGGACCAAGTTGTGCCTTTGCGCTAAAACGAAAGTATTTTACTTTTCAAACCTCAAAACTTACATTTTTAGAAAATTGCCAATGTGTTCATCAAGAGGGAGATTGTGGATATTATGGGGATATGCTCATGATCTTAGGATGATGGTACAATTGGCAATGGCGTTGAAAGTTTGTCGAATCACGCGTTTTCGGTGAAGTTCAAACTGCTGTCAGGCAAGTGGCGGTCTAACCGACCTGTGGCGGTCCGATCGTAAAGGCGGTCGACCGCTTTGGAAAATCGGTCGACCGCCATAATGAGTTGTTGGATTTTGGAGCTGGGTCAAAAATAGAGGGTGTAGGCAAGAGAGTAGATTCTACTACACTTGGTCTCATAATTTTTGAAGCTTTCAGGCAAAAGTTCTATTGGTTTGAAAATTTCAGTAGGTTTCGGATTTCCAGGAAGGAAATTTTGGCTAAGTCGGTGGCGGTCGAGGCCAAACCAATGTGGCGGTCGAGCCGTTAGGGACGGTCGAGATCACCAATGTGGTGGTCTGACCGGTTTTCACTTGTCTCATCGGCCAACTGGTGGCGATGATTGTTGGGTTAGGTCAAGTTCATGGGTTTCATGGCATATGTGTTGCGTGATGCATGTTTTGACTAACGTGGGTCAAGTTGTGAAGAACTTGTTCCCGGATTCGATTTCTTTGTTTATTGATGTGCAAAGTTGCTTGGAGGTCAATGACGAATAATCCGGCGAGGATGATCAGGACTAAGCTTGGAGAGCTGAGGTCCAGAATGATCGGGGATGTCGGGTGAGGTCAATGGAGTCAAGCATGGCGCAAGAGAGACAAAGGTGACCGAACAGGCAGTTCGGTGCAACGGGTTGGATCAAGTGGCGCGGGGGTCGGTACAAGTGCCATGGTAGTTTCGGTGGGAGCCAGATGGGAGAGACTTGCCGACATGATGAGAGCCGCTGGATCAACGTACACGTGGCGAAGCATGAGAGGTGCTTCACGAAGATGGGACTCGGTCTTCGAAAAAGATCGAGAAGGGGTATTTTGGTAATTTTACCAAATACAGCCTTGGTGACCTTTTGCCAACCCTTGGCGCAAGACGGTGCGCGGAGAAGTGGATTAGATCGAGAGGAGATGAAGACTTCGCTTTAAAATGTGTGCGTGTGTGACCCGTTTGTGTTGGGCCTTAACGGGAGCCCATTAGGGTTAATGCTTCTAGAAGATCTAAGCCTCCACTATAAATAGAGGAGGGAGGTGGCTGCACCTCTCTCAACCCTTTCATTGTGCTTGAAACCCTAGTTTGCTTAGGGAGATGATTAGTGGAGGTTAGGGTTCTAGAGAGTTGGATTTGATTTCGTGCTCATGTATTAAGTCTTTATCCTCCATTGATGGAGTGGCTGCAAACCAATACCATATCAAATCAATCCAAAGAAAGTTCCCTCAAAGATGAGTCTATTTGCTTTCTTTCTCTCTATTTGGTGATTTGTGGTCTTTCTTTGATCCGCGAGTTTTTGCTTGTTCTCTTGCCGTGATCTAACTTGCTGTGACATGTGGGAACCCATCTAGGATCATCTTGATCATCAATCACCCACGAGTAAGTCTCTAGATCATATTTCGATTTTGACTCGATTTTGGTGCACACTTCGTTCAAACTGAAAAAGATAGGAACTTTGGTATGGATCTCTGCGATCTTTGATTGGAATAGGTTCCTAATATCTTAGAGAAGGTGTATCTTAAATTTCGTGGAGTTTGGCCTTACGGATCAAAAGTTAGACCGATTTGATTTTTGGTTTTCAAGCCGATTTTACTGTTCATTAGCATAAAGGTCTGACCGCCATGTATTAAGAGGTCAGACCGATTTCCAAAGGTCAGACTGATTTCTAGTTGGAGGTCAGACCGCCCAACACATTTAGGTTATGAGTTTTTATGCTTTTGGTCTATTTGCTTCGGGGTTTTAATTGGATTCAATACAAGTCTTCCACTGTGCTTGTTTATTGATCTTCATAGCTTTTATAGCTATTGGAGTGAAAATCGTATTGAATTCAATCAAGGTGAAAAAGAGATCGTGCTCCTATTCACCCTCCCCACCTCTAGTCGCCTTTTTGGTCCAACATAGGTCATAGCACCAATTACTGTACCTACCTCCAGTTTCGCTTTACATTCGATACTTGATAAAGAAAAACTGAATAGAACAAATTTTGCAGATTGGTGCCGCAACCTAAGAATTGTTCTTAGGTAAAATAAAAAGGAACATATTCTAGAGGAACCAATTCCAGAAGTGTCTACTGAAATGCATTGCTGCTCTTAAAAACACCTATAAAAAGGCATGCAATGAGTCCCTTGATATTAGCTGTCTCATGCTTGCTGCTATGAACTCAGACCTTCAGAAGCAGTTGTGAACATAGAGGCATACGATATGATCGTGGTGCTCAAAGGCATGTTTGAGACACAAACAAGAACTGAGAGATATAAGATCTCGAAGAATTTGTTTGGGTGTAAGGTAGCTGAGGGTAGTCTGGTGAGCCCTCATGTGATCAAGATTGGTTGTTACACACAGAGCTTGAAAAAACTTGGTTTTCCCTTTAGCCCAGAGTTGGCTTGATTCTTGCGTCACTTCCTGCAAGCTATGGGCAATTTATTCTGAACTTCCATATGAATGGCTTAGACAAGAATCTCACCGAGCTGCATATGATGCTGAAAACTGCAGAGGACAACATTAAGAAAAGCAGCAGTCATGTGATGATGGTGCAAAAGAGTACAAGCTTCAAGAAGAAGGCTAAGACTTGGGTCAAAGGAAAGAGTAAGGCTAAAACTTTGGATGAGATCCATACTAACAAGCCTAAGCCCAAGACTAAGTCTGGCCTGACTTCAGAGAATGAATACTTTTACTGCAAAGAGCGAGGCCATTGGAAGAGGAACTGCAAGAAATACCTAACTGATCTGAAAAATAATGGTGGGACTAAGCCTTCCACTTCAGGTATTAATGTTATAGATGTTTTTCTTGCCAATTCTTTTGTTGACTCTTAGGTATTTGATACCGAATCGGTTGCTCATATTTGCAATTCGATGCAGAGTCTAACAAGGAGTAGGAGTGTTGCAAGAGGCGAGATGGATCTTCGCGTTGGGAATAAAGCAAGAGTTGCTGCATTAGCCGTCGGGACCTTGCTGTTACATTTGCCTTTAGGATTTATCATGGAATTAAATAATGGTTATTGTGTTCCAGGCATGAGTAGAAATATTATCTCTGCCTCATGTTTGTTGGCAGAGGGTTATAAGTTCATTATTGAGGACAATGGTTGTTCTATATTTTTGAATAAAATATTTTATGGCTATGCTCCTGTTATGAATGAGTTGTTTATTTTAAATGTTGATGATGCACATGTCTATAATATTAATGTGAAGATGCTTCGATCTAATGATATGAATTCCACTTTTATTTGGCATTATCGTTTGTGTCATATAAGTGAGAAACGTATGAAGAGGCTCCATGATGATAAACTTCTAAACTCATTTTATTTGGAATCATTTGAAACGTGTGAATCTTGTCTACTTGGAAAGATGACCAAGGCGCATTTCACTGGACGAACTGAGAGGTCGTCTGACTTGTTGGCACTCATACATACAGATGTGTGTGGGCCAATGAGCACGATAGCTAGAGGTGGTTTTCAGTACTTCATTACTTTCACCGATGACTTTAGTAGATATGGATATATCTACTTAATGAGGCATAAGTCGGAATCATTTTAAAAGTTCAAGGAGCTCCAAAGTGAGGTACAAAATTAACTTGACAAGACAATCAAAATTTTACGATCTGATCGTGGAGGTGAATAGTTGAGCCATGAATTTGGTGATGATTTGAAGCAATGTGGAATTGTCCCACAACTTACACCACCGAACACTCCACAGTGGAATGGGGTGTCCGAGCGGCGTAATCGGACATTGTTGGACATGGTCTGGTCGATGATGAGCCAATCAGATCTGCTATTATCTTTTTGGGGTTACGCTCTAGAAATTGCCACTTTCACTTTAAATAGGGTACTATCTAAATCAGTGGATAAGACACCATATGAGATGTGGACTAGGAAGAGTCCTAGTTTGTCTTTTCTAAATATTTGTGGATGTGATGTCTATGTTAAACGTTTGACGTCTAATAAACTCACACCCAAGTTAGATAAATGCTTCTTTTATAGGATATCCTAGGGAAAACAAATGATTTTACTTGTACAACCGAGAAGAGAGCAAAGTATTTGTCACTCGAAACGGTGTCTTTCTAGAGAAAGAGTTTCTCTCGAGAAGGGCAAGTGGGAGAACTGGGCAACTCGAAGAGGTTCGAAAAACTCCACTTGGGGAGGACCTGGCTGCAAACGCCCCAATAAGGGAAAATGTGGTTGCGGAACCTGCAATCAGAGATACCCTTGTCGGGGAAGCACCAAATCTATGAAGGTCCGACAGGACGCGCAAAGTACCTACTCGATATTCGCGTGATATATTGTTGTTGGACAGCGATGAGCCTGTGACTTATAAGGAAGCGATGATGGACCCAGACTCTGAGAAATGGCTTGGAGCCATGAAATCCGAGATAGACTCCATGGGAGACAATCAGGTTTGGAACCTAGTCGATCTGCCTGATGGTGTTAAAACCATTGAGTGCAAATGGGTCTATAAGAAGAAGATTGACATGGATGGAAATATTCACATTCATAAAGCTCGACTTGTCACAAAATGGTTTCGACAAGTTCAAGGGGTTGACTACGATGAGACTTTCTCACCAGTAGCCATGCTTACATTTGTACGGATCATTCTAGCTATTGCTGCATATTTCGATTATGAGATATAACAAATGGATGTCAAAACGGCTTTGTTTAATGGAAACCTAAGTGAGGATGTATACATGACACAGCCTAAGGGTTTTGTCGATCCAAAGAATGCTAGTAAAGTGTGCAAACTTCATAAATCCATTTATGGGTTGAAACAATCATCTCGGAGTTGGAATATATGTTTTAATGAGGAGGTCAAAATGTTTGGTTTCATCAAGAACAAAGAAGAATCTTGTGTTTACATGAAAATTAGTGGGAGCGCACTTATAATCCTAATTTTATATGTGGGTGACATATTATTTATTGGAAATGGCATTCCTATGCTAGGATCCGTTAAGGCCTCATTGAAAAATAGTTTTTCTATGAAGGACCTAGGATTGTCAGCATATATCTTAGGGACAAAGATCTATAAAGATAAATCGAGAAGGCTAATTGGATTAAGCTAAAGTACTTATATTGACAAGGTGTTTAAACGGTTCAATATGTAGGATGCCAAGAATGGGTTCTTGCCTATGTCATGCGGCATAAGTCCTAGCAAGAGTCATTGTCATTCGACAACTGATGAGCGAGACTATATAAATGGTATTCCATATGTTTTAGCTATTGGATCTATCATGTACGACATGGTATGTACTCGACCAGATGTATCATATGCTCTAAGTGTTCCAAGCAGATACCAAGCTGATCCCGGTGAAGGTCACTGGACAGCTGTGAAAAACATTCTTAAGTACTTGAGAAGGACTAAGGATGCGTTCCTAGTTTATGGCGGTGATGAAGAGCTCATTGTAAATAGTTATACCGATACAAGCTTCCAAACCGACAAAGTTGATTATCGTTCGCAATCTGGATTTGTATTCATTTTGAATGGAAGAGCAGTGAGCTGAAAAAGTTCCAAGCAAGAGACGGTTATTGATTTTACGACGGAGGCCGAGTACATAGCGACTTCTAAAGCTGCGAAGGAAGGTGTTTGGATAATGAAATTTATTGCTGATTTGGGTATGGTCTCAAGTGCCTCAATCCCAATGGATCTCAATTGTGATAATAATGGAGTCATTGCGCATGCTAAGGAGCTTAGATCCCATCAGAAGTCCAAGCATATACTCAGTCGTTATCATCTTATTCACGATATTGTGGATAGAGGAGATGTAAAGATATGCAAAGTACACACGGATTTAAATGCTACTGATCTGTTGACAAAGCCTCTTACACATCCAAAACATGAGGCGCATACAAGAACTATTGATATTAGATTCTTAAATGTTTGACTCTAGTGTAAGTGAGAGATTGTTAGAAATACGCCTTAGAGACAATCATGGAGATGATTATATTTCATTATGTTCATAATTTATTGAATAATATGTTATCTTGTTCTAAAAATAATATCGTTAATATTTATTATCAAGTATGTGATTTGATTGTGAAACTCTATATTTATTTTTGTGATGATTATTCTAAAGCGATCTCTAGTCGCAAGCATATGAGGACACATATGAATAGACTAGCATATGTATTGGTTGATGACCATGTTTCACGAATCATAGATATGAAGATATCAAACTAATAATATAGACTCATGTTAGTGAACATGGGGTTGGATCGACCCACCATGAGATACTACGAGAACGTTGTATTCTTATATGTCATCAGTTGGTCTCATTTACAATGCATATGCTATATCCTTAGACTTGAGATCATCGCACGTACTCGAGATGTGTAGTGACTTACTTAGGGGTTGCCAAACGCTACTCCTAACCGAGTAGTTATAAAGATAGCTTTCGGGTTTATCATGATACATGCGTCGAGGCATGGTCGATCAAGATAGGATTTGCCCCTCTATGCAACGGGAGAGATATCTCTAGGCCTCTCGAGTGATCGGATTCTAGAAATGCATGGCCATGCTACTTGCGGTTAAAGAGTTAACCATAGTCGGGGAATTCGAGTCACGTGATCGAGAAAGAGTGGTCGAGCTAACCAACAAGGATGACACGATCGCTTTTAAGTTTGGTGATATCGTGAGGCAAAGGAAATACATATGAGATTTGTTAAGGTTCGTCCGATGTGATCTTTACGTATACTCGGGAGTCGGCATGTCCTGCTAGGGGCCACTACCGATTAATGGGCGAGTAGGAGTACTCGGGCCATTTCCAAGTGTACGTGAACCTATAGGGCCGCACGCTTAAAGAGCTAAGACACGTTTTGGATGGTGATCCGAATTCTTATGGGCCACGAGTTCCTAATGGGCCTCTGTGAGACCCCGATTTATTAGGCTCATAATACTTGGTCATCCAATTGACCCTAGTATTATCAACTAAATAAACCGTGCCTCGAGATATATGTACTTCCCAAGAATGCAGTACACACAACTCATTACAAAAGAATGCATCAATTCCATTCAAACACATAGAATGAACAAGCAACAAACCGAAGTTAATATAAATAAAGGATAGCTATTACAAAAGAGAGGCCGACCGCCAAATAACAACAAGTCTACTAAGATACACAATGAAGCAAAAGTGCCATAGAGATGGCCATAACAAGAGACAACCAAAGGTGCCTTAACCCACAAGGCAATCGACCGACCGCCAAGCTAGTCGCTTTCCCACCATCGCACATCTCACAAAAGTAAAGCCCTTTGGGCTCTACCTCCTCTGCAACAAAGTTATTAAGCAAAGCAAATGAGTACAAAATGTACTGCAAGACCGACGTGTAGTATAACGTAACTATAGTTTAACTACATGCAAGCTTTATTTAAGTGGATGAGGCTTTGGACTCATTTTTAGCATAAAGCAAGTTTTCATTTTGCAATAAGGTAATAGATTGAAAGCGATTTGACAAAACATTTTTAATTGTTGAAGTAACAACGAGATAATAACATAATAACAACGACATTTAACAACCGGAAGTGACTAACCCAATAGCCACCACAACAATAGCATGAATTACCCATTCATACCACCCATGTCAAATTTTAATTAAAGGTTGTAGTCTAGTTCTCACGGGCGATCCGGCGTGTCCATAACCTAGGACGAGGCTATTCAATAGTTTTAACCTCATAGGGTGTACCAAAGGTACCCACACGCCGATCGCCTTTTCGCCACATGATTTAGCACACTTCCTTTGGTATGCCTTGCACGGCTAAGTCCTACGAGACATTTCCAATGGATGATGCTAATTACGAGCCGCAACCCACGGGACAAAGACACATTAGACACCCTAACCGGTTTGCTAATGCTCCTTCCCAACACCACACACACACATTTTATTGAAACATACCCACCGACCAGCTCATAATTAACACCTCCCAAAGTACTTGGTCAAGAGAGGTCCCATATCCCCCTCGTGTGGTTAGTACTAATAATGCTCAAGACGGTGGCGCAAGTAACTCGGTCCTTGTTGACTTAGGCATACTACCACATTCCAAAAACCACACCATCCATCCAATATGCCCAAGTCCAATTCAATCTTTTATTTTCAGATTTTGACTTTACAAATTAACAAAGCACAAGTGCTGGATATAAAGGAGTAATAATTAGATTTGTGTGATCAAGACCATCGACTAAATCGATGATCGCCCATTACTACCGATAACTAAGCATGTCTAAGCAGTTGAAATCGAAAACTACTAAGTGATAAGAGCTCATCCAACGAGCTCAAACCACAGCAAATAACCTAGGCTCATTGGTAGTAGAGGATAATCAATTCCTATAGATTATGCAACTATAGGATTGCTAGCGACATTTTAACACAAGGTAGCATGCATACATACGAGTAAAACAATATATTAACCTTAAAGTAATGGGACGATAGAGGGGATATGATCAAACTGCTTGCCTTGCTGTTGCTGGTCAAATTGTTGCTGAGGATCGCTCACGGGATCAACACACTCGTCAACACCTAATCGAAAAGACGAAAAGAATCGATAAGAACGACGAAAATGACAAAGACAGCAGAGCAAACAAACTCCAAATACTCTGAATTTTCTACAGCAGCAAGAGGATGATTTTTAGGGAATTTAGCAACAAGAACCAATTGATTTGGATTCTCAATGCAAAAGTTATGAGCAAAACAAATCTGCCCAAATTTCTAAAAATACCAAACCGCCACTATTCACTAATTTAATTATTAGGCAACATTTTCTAGAATGGTGGTGATACTGAGATTTTTACTGTAAAACCAGCACCTCATGATATGAATAACACAATTGAGTTCATCTCATTTGGAGCTATTATGCATTTTCTATAATCTTTCAAAAACAAGAACTTGAACAAAATTATAATGCACAAGAAAGCTCTTTGAAAATAGTGACATGTCTAAATCCTATTCTAATATTTAGTGCATTAACAGAGGAAGCCAACAGAGTTGGATTCACTCAAAAATAATCTACAGGGATTTACTTATGCATTTTACAAGTTAATTGAATTTTTAAAGAAACATTTAAAGTTAGTTTTGAAATCTATTTGCAATTTCACTTTTCTGGAACAGAACTGAGCTCACAACCATTTTTAGATTAGAGCTCAACTCAAACCAGAGCTGCAGAAATTTGAACCACCTCATTTGGATTTAAATTGAAATAGTTATGCATTTTTAAGGTTCATACCTTTTTCAGTTCACAAAATAACAATTCTCTGGAATTTCTAAAAACCTAAAAGAACTGGGGAGGACATGAGCCATAGATTTTGAATCTAACGGCTCAAGACCTCCCAGGCGATAATGCGCACACGTGCTCGCGAGGGTCCAGAGGTCATGGGCCGTGGATCTTGGATCCAACGGTCCATGTCCTCCCATCAACGCGCACGCGCTAAGCAGAGGGGAGGTTGTGGCCGTCGATGCGGCATCCAACGGACCACAACGAAAGAGGGAGGACCGGGACGGCCCAGATTAAGCGAGGGAGGTCATCAACGGTTGAGATCTTCCAAAGGAAGATCTAAACTATCAAGATCTCCCCAAGGAAGATCTACATCATCAAGACCTCGCGGGGGGGGGTCCTAGACGGTCCAGATTTTCCAAGGGAGGACCTTAATGGTCCAGATCGTCCGAGGGAGGACCTTGACGGTCAAGATCGACCCGGGGAGGTCATACGCGGAGGTCTTAACGTCACAGACCTCCAGGGGAGGTCTGGACGGCCACGATTGCGCAAGGGGAGGTCCTGGACGTTCAAGATCTCCTCGGAGGAGGTCTTGGACGGCCAGATCCAGCGCTATCGCGCACGCGCGCGGACATGGAGTTAAGGCGCGCGGGACAACGAGGAGGTCCGCGCGCGAGGCCTTAAATGCGCGCAAAGAGGCAGGATTAAAGGCATTTAAGTCTAACCTCATGATTAGCAATGATTGAGGCATTAAAAGCGGAGGATCTTTGTCCGAAGGTGACACGCTACGCTGTTTGGGTCCGACAAAACCCGAGTGAGTTCCAAGGCTTGCCGCCGCGATGAGGACCTCACCGGCGCCCACCAAGGACACCAACGCAGGCGCAATAGTGTCGCGACACACCGACCCATTTCTCGACGGCGGCGGTTTTGAACGCCATGAGCCGAGACGATAACGATGACCAAAGACGGCCAAAGGACCAAAATGTGAAGTAAAGCTCATGACATCATTCAAGCGTGCAGCTCAAAGATCTAAGGACTATCGGAGAATTACATGAAGGTCCAGAGGTGCTGAGGAGGTCGAGGAAGGTGAGGACCTGAGTGGGAAGACAAGGAGCTTCACGGCCAACTCCAAGCTCCACACTGACCACCTCTGCGAAATGCCCAACTAAACAAGTTAGGATCTTGATTACTGAGAGAAAAATGGCATGAATTGAAGAAAGGAAGTGAAGAGGAGAGCCATCGAACAAGGGTGCCACCGAGGAGCTCCAAGGTCTACAACAATGGCGACCAAAAGGGAGGTCGGTGGAGGACAAGCTCGCCAAGCATGCATAAGGCCAAGCTCAATGGTGTGTAAAAGAAGCCAAAGGGCAACAGTGGGGGGTTTTATAGCTAGGGCAAAAAGAGGTTCTGGACCACGGGTTAAGCTCATGGTGAGCTTAGCCCAGGGGAGGTCCACGGAGTTGACATGATGGAGAGGACAGAGTAGGTTAGCACAGGGCCTGGCCTAAGGGCGGAAAGAGCTGACACGTATTTAATGCCTGCAGGCTCAGAGCCGTTGGACAAGACCTTGCTCTGACTTTGCCTACTGCCATGGCACTCGCACGCGCCCAAGCTAGGAGAAGAACAGGGCGAATCTCTCCACCGCTGGATGAAAAGGATGGGGAGGTCCTAGCCCTCGGATTTGTTTCGAGTTTGAAACGGTAAGTTTAAGTGACTAGAGGAGGTCACAGCCCTCCGATTTGGATGGGGAGGTCGTGGCCCTCCGATTTTCATAACGCGGATGCGCCAAGGAAAGGGAACAGGAGGTCCAAGGCGTTGGATCTAAATCCAACGGTGCGGACCTCCTGGGAGGACTTAACCGCACGTGACTTTGATAAGTGAGGAGGAGGTCATGGCCTTTGGATTTAAATCCAAGGGCTACGACCTCACATGGGTGGGAGGTTAGAGAGGTTAACAGCGAGGGGAGGTCATGGCCATGGATCTTTGATCCAACGGCACAAGACCTCAATGGGGTGGAGGTCCTCGCTGTGATGGTTTGCAGAGGAGGTCGTGGCCTTTGGATTGAATCCAACGGCTACGACCTCAAGTGAGTGCAAAGGGAGGTCTGACGCGCTTGATATAGAGGGGAGGTCGTGGGCTGTTGGATCTGATCCAACGGCTACGACCTCAACAAGGCGGGAGGAGGACTTTGAGGTTTGATATCAAGGGAGGTCATGGCCATGGATCTTTGATCCAATGGCTATGACCTTGATGAGGTGGGGAGGTCCTTGCGGTGTTGACGCGGAGGAGGTCGGGACCGCTGGATCTTGATCCAACGGTTACGACCTCCACAAGGTGGAAAGGAGGTCGATGGGGTTGGGTTCAACCCGTAAAGGAAAGAGGCTCGGCCAAGGAACAAGTGTAAGGTTTTGGAATTTCAAAATTTAACAAATGAGACTTTGCAGAATTATTTGAGATAGCAAATGAACTCCAAATTTTCTGAAATTTTAACAGGAGCTTGCTGACATCATGATTAACCTTACATAAAATTTCCAGAGGTTATTATGTAATGCATTTTTCTCAGGAAATTCATGAAGGCTGTTCAAGGATTTGTTTTACCTCCAAAAATTATCAAACAAGTTTTATAACTCATGATATTTTTCAGAGGGGCTCCACAACATCTCTAGGACCAAGGAAAATTATTTCCAAAGGGTTGGCACAAGAGTTGTGACAAAAAGGAAAATGAGTTTGTCTTTTGGTCACAAGAGCTTTATGTTTTTGGATTACACAACTCTTGGACAAGAATTACATGAGAGTTTAGGGGTTTTCAAGGTGTGAGAAAATTTTTTAATTTCTACACATTTAATTATATTTGAACAAACCCTGTTTAGGTATTTGGGATATTACAGCCTTAAAGTCCGAGACCCATCATGGATGCCTATATATAGAGGGGCGGTGGCATAGGGTTAATGTGATTTTGGAATTCCTGAAACCCTAGCCACCACACATCCCTCGCCCAAAACCGTGCAGCCGGCACTAGCACTCCGGCGCATGGTGTCCCTATCTCATACATGTGGATACCTTGGAGGCGTTGCTGCGAAGCTTCGACGCTAGGACGATCTATAAATTGTGACGGTTACGAGGAGCACTGGGAGGAGGCATGAGGCTATTATGACTACAACCGTACCAACGCGCTGCATCGACTCTTCTTCCGCTGCGGGTCCGCGCGTCTAGTGATAATCCCATGATTTATTACTAGCGGAGGTTCCTTGGTTGTACGATAGATATTTAAAATTGTGCTAGTGTAGTCTACTCGTGTTCCTTCGCAAGGTGCATATGTTGTGTACGCTGGCCTTAGTTCGTATCAGCGTAGGACTGCTATGTCTTTCCATATGTCCCTCCCAGCCACTTCTAGTTCAGCCGAACCAAAGGAGGACTAATTCCATAATTAGCTATTAGAGATAAGTTAGGATATCCTTCCGGATATGGTAGGTTACTAGTTATTTCCTTCAGACTCTTAGGAATTAGGAAGATGATTCAGATAGGAAAGGAACGTGCTAGAGTTCGTGATTCATAAAGTCCAAAGATCCACTATATAAGGATGCAATGTAACCCCATGAACTCAAGCAAGAAATAAATCTCCTGTCTTCAGATTGCTACTCCCTGTCCATCTAATTTCTCTCTTCTATCCCCGTTATCCTTCGACTGCCGAGGCCGGTTACATCATTTGGTATCAGAGCCGACCATCATGTCTTCCACCGCGGAGAAGAAGATCGGTGAGCCATCAGAGGTGATGGCAGCAATCGCCGAGTTAAGGCTCCAGTTGAGCAAGCAGATCAAAGAAAGTTTCACATCTCTGGAGGCGCGAGTCAAGGCTCTCGAGGAGCGGTCGGGAACTTTGGAGGCCCGTGTGAGGACTTTGGAAGATAAGGCAGGAGCATTGGGTAGTGATGGTACCTTGCACCCGCCTGCTGCCTTATGGAAGTTGTCACATGGCCGCAAAGGTCACAAACGGTTTTGTGCAGCAAACAACCACCTCCGTGCTCGCCAAGTTCTTGCATGTGAAAAAGGATCTATCTCGCAGCCTAGCTACGCCATAAAGCAGACAAACCAAATGAAAGCATACAATTGTTGTACACATTGTGGAGACAATCTATGGACTGGCGCAAGAGGAGCACATCATAGACATGTCAAGGATCAAGTTGCATGTTCCACTGGAGGTTGCTGTGGTGCTAAAACAGTTGGCATGTGTCTTTGTCACACCTATATGAGGAAGCAATGGTCCGCAAGGACATGTTGTGCTCTAACGTGACGCATCGTCAGTGTCAAGACATCTCATCGACGTGGGGCTATGAAGGATTGCAGCCGTGGCCACCACCTTGCAGCTTGAGGACAAGCTGCTTGTCCGGGAAGGGTGTAATGTTGTGTACGCTGGCCTTAGTTCGTATCAGCGTAGGACTGCTATGTCTTTCCATATGTCCCTCCCAGCCACTTCTAGTTCAGCCGAACCAAAGGAGGACTAATTCCATAATTAGCTATTAGAGATAAGTTAGGATATCCCTTCCGGATATGGTAGGTTACTAGTTATTTCCCTTCAGGACTCTTAGGAATTAGGAAGATGATTCAGATAGGAAAGGAACGTGCTAGAGTTCGTGATTCTGCTAAAGTCCAAAGATCCACTATATAAGGATGCAATGTAACCCCATGAACTCAAGCAAGAAATAAATCTCCTGTCTTCAGATTGCTACTCCCTGTCCATCTAATTTCTCTCTTCTATCCCCGTTATCCTTCGACTGCCGAGGCCGGTTACATCAGCATATAGAAATCAAAGGGAGTTCGAAGCCTGAACGTCTTCACACCAATTCCAGTGTGATTCTGCATAATGTGGTCTACTCTGCCGACAAATTCCCTTGTTGTCGGAGCCTCTTCACTCCGTGTTAAGGTACTCTTCAACTGTGCTGATAATGCCTCTCCTCATTTGATCCTTTATACGCGGTAATTATTTCTTGATTAGTGCTCTGAAATCAAGTGACGGGATTGAATTTACTCCTAGTGTTTCCATGTCAAACATGAGCTTGGGATAGCATCTCCAAAAATGCAGGAAACCACGGGGAACGCAGGCAGCACGAGCAGCATCTCGCGTTGGCATGCGGGCCTGTATCTGGTGAAGGATATCCTGCAGAAACAAGCATGCGATAAAAATTAGTAAGGCTGACTTTGCTGTAATGCATAGCAGGGCCGAAGTACAAACTGACAGTAAAGACGGTTCCTCGTTTTAATTGCAAGCACATCATAGTATCATACCTCTGGAAGGGTGAGCTTTGATCCCGTTCTTTCAGCCGCTGACGCTGTCGATCCATCATCTGCAATCCAGCGCAAAGCGCGGTCATGATACAGAACGGTGAAGAACCCAACGGAAGAAGAAAGTAACAAGAGCGAGATCGACGGACATAGTTGGAGTGATTCGTCATTTGCCCAATGCAATAATGCTGAGCGAACGCGCAGAGAGGCGCGCACGTACCTGACGGCATCGTCGCGGTGGCCAGCAGCAAGGCTGATCGAACGAGGTGCGCGCAAACTTAAAACTTTCGCCAATTCAGCAGAACCAGACGCGATCGACCGGCCGATCGATTTTTTTTTAAAAAAAAAAATCATTTTAAAAAACAATTACAAAATTAGATAGTCGGAAAAAAATTCATAAAATTAGGAGTCTGTCGTCATTCTAATTGACCACAGAGACTCTATTTATTGTCTATTGCTAGTCCACCTTCATGTCACCATTTCAACTGGCGACAGAAAGCGAACAGTGTTTCTGTTGCCAGTTCTATTTAAACCCTAAAAATCGGTGGAAGTGTTATTTTAATTCTAGAAAAAAAGAGAAGAGAGGGAAGAAAGAGGGGAGGGGAGGGGGAGAAGAGACGTAGCGAAACCCTGTCAGTTTGTAGCGGAGGAGCGAGAGACGAAGCATTAGATCTAATCGGCCATTTTGCAGGTACATGTTTTTGTAACTTTGTACATTATTTTAAAATCTTGTCGGTTAGTAAGTAAAAATAGCGACATAGAATTCAATAGATTATATAATTTTTGTTGTTCTATGTAGTACATCATTTGAGCTTTGTATAGTTTAGTTCATTATGCAGATATTATTTATGTTGCAATACTCGAACGATTTCGAATAAATCTGCAAAAATAGGAAAACATCTATTAAAAATCTGTAAAAATTGTTGAAAATAGTATTTAAACTAGGAGAATAGCATGACACATTTTAAAATTATAAAAAAAAAATCCAGAGTTGCTACATAGGTCACGTAGAGCTGAATTAAAATATTATAAACTTTATTTAATGTTTTTATTTGCACACGGTAATTATATACAAAATGCTGGAGACACTTTTTAAACAACGAAAAGTAGCAAGATACCTATTAAAAATATGTAAAAATTGCAGAGTAGCTTAGTAGTGTTTTTAAAGCCTAATCGAAATAATCCCAATATAATTATGATTGTCGCTTGTGCGCAGTAATTATTCTGTTAGTGCAAAAAATACTAGGAAAATAGCAACATTCCTATAAAATATCTGTAAAAATTGCAGAGTAGGTTAATAGGGTTTGTATAGCTTAATCAAAATAATCCCAATTTAAATTTTGTTTCTATTTGTGCACAGTAATTATTTTGTTAATGTCGTTTCTTATTACTTTATGTATATGTTTTGGAGTTTTTACAACGTATGCACCGAATTTTCAGGTATGGCGGACCCAGGACACGCTGCGCAGTGGTCGTACGAGTTGTTTGACCCGGCCATTGACGTGTATCATCGTAGCCGTCTTAGTACCATCCTCCCCCCAAGAGGGTGAGACGGCGATTGAGTTTGGTGCACTGCGGCTGCGCACGCCCATGAGGGCGTGGAGGGTGGACCCACGTTGGGTTCTGAGATACGTGCAGTTGTGACCTTCGTATACTCATTTACAGTCTGACTACTTTGGGTGGATTAACGTTTATTCTTAATCATTTCCGACGCAGTTTGAGGGCGGCAGGCCTCCTTCCACTAGCGAGGATGGTCGAGGTGACGTGGGAGGACGACCAGACCGCGTGGGCGGTGTTCGTACGTCCATGCACTTTCTGTACGACTAGTGCCTCCTGACGGCGCTGGTTGACCTGTGGAGGTCGGAGACGCACACGTTTCACCTTCCATGCGGGGAGATGGTGCCAACACTTCAAGATGTGGCCTTCCTGACCAAGTTGCCCTGCGCTAGCTTCCCCTTGGCGGCGTACGATATCCCGGCCACATGGCGCACGGAGTTCCTAGCGAGGTTCCAGGGGGTGCTGCCACTGCACAGCGACTACAGGGAGTTCAGCAGCACCCACGGGGCCGACGCTGAAGTGGATCTGTCAGTTCTATGTAAGTCTTTGTAACTCTTGTCCTCTCATATCAATTGATTTGTGAACCTTGCTGACGTGTATCTGTCTTTTTGCAGCCCGAGCATATGGCGGAGGACGCACCCGACTACACCATGAGGAGGCACTTCGAGGCCTACTTGCGGTAGCTGTTCGGGTGGGTAATATTCATGGGGGTCCCACGGCGACAGCGTCGACAAGCACTACATCTGGTACGCACAGTAGCTAGCGAATTGGGAGGTGGAGGACATCTAGTCGTACGCCTGGGGCTCGGCAGTGTTGTGCGTGATGTACCGCAGACTATGCGACATGTGCCACCAGGTTCAGGACAGCTCCGTCCCCTCTAGATGCTCTTTGCTCCTTCACCGTGGTCCTTCGTTTTGCCAGACGGGACGACCACAATCGGACTCGAGCGTACATACGCTAATATGTACGCCAAGGACAACGACGTGGATTGGGCGACCATGGGTACGGTGTGGTGCCACCGACGGGTAAGTTTCCTAAATATTTATTCTTTTTCGTAATGTAATTCAATTTCGTGTGCTAAGTGTCCATTGTTCTATTCCACAGGTCACCTACACGCCAATGTCGAATTGGGACAAATGGCCACATGGGCCGCAAGCAAGCCCAAGCGCCAAATGAGCCCAATACTATTTTCCAATATATGGCCCAACATTGTTCACCCCTGGCCCAAAACTATTCATCACATTAACAAACGGCCCAAACCCATCAATGTTCACAAAATCCGACCCACTATGAATAGTGTTAGCCCAACACTATTCACTAGACCAGTTACTATTCAATCCAAACCTGATAATGAGTACTACTAAACCTAGTACTGTTCACCCAAACCTGACACTGTTTATCTAGACAAAATAAGACATACATGTCCATTTTGACCATTTCGAGCCTGTGAAACTCATTTTCGACTCGGCTTAGCCGAATTAAGCATCAAATAAATCCCAACCACCCTACCACCTCTCTTTGTATTCTTTCCAAATTTATTTAATTCATGTTGTTCCCAGCTCGCCCCCTGTTGATCCTAGACTTATTTATTTGTTTTTTTCCATGATAGAACTCGAATTTATCAATCAAGCTATAAAGGAGTTGATCAAGACACAAGAGAGGTAAATCTAGTCAAGGACCGCGGATATGGAGGCAAGTCACATTCATTTCATCATTTTTGAGCCTATATTTTATGTGCTTTTATTATTACTTTCATTACCATATTTATGTCAATTACTTTAATATTGAAATAATACTTTTGAATGCTATGATGAGTAGATAAACCCTATCACCCCACGTACACACCCACTCATTCCTTTGTAGGCCATATTCACATTAACAAGGTTAAGTTACATAAAATATTAATAAATATTTAGCATTGTCACACAAAGTGTTTATAAATTCTGGAAATGAGTATTGGCTATCTGCCAATGGTTTTAGTGGAGAGTCGAGGGTTGAGACCAGGAGGTTGGACAACCTGATAGGCTTGACAAAAGTGAGTCGAAGGTGAGACCAAGCAGGAGGACAACCACGAGTTGGTATTGGTCTATTTCCTCACTAGAGACAGGTAAGGACTAAAATCATGTGCCAAATAACAGACACAGAACTCGCTCAACCACGAGTTTGGTATATCCAACTTGGTTTAGTACACTGCTCTCACGATTGAATATCTACATGATGATACCTGCTCCTGTGTGCGGAGCAGCCGCAATTTGGGGGTAGGACAAGAGTGGAAACGAAGAAACACTCGCTGGTATACACAACAGTAGGTATAGTACAGCATTGGACTGCGTATTTCACTATTGGTCGGTGGTTTCTCGATGGTTGTATTGTCCAAGAACCTACCGGGTAGAGGTTGGAAAGGTTGAGCAGTGGGAATGTCTTGTTATCTCAACTTAGTCGCACGCTATCAAGTTGCGTGTATATTGCATGACAGTACGAGTTTGAGGTATCTTGTGGGTAAAGTTGAGCAACTCTGCAGAGTATAATCAATGGTATTCGGGTACGTCGCTTCCGGTTAATGAAGATGTGTTCATGGGTGATTCCAATATATGAGGCATAAGTAGAGATTCTGAGATGTTAATATGGTAATTACAATTGTTGAGTAAACCCGTAATGTTATATTAGTATGATTTTACTATTTTTAAAGACAAACTGCTTTAACTCAAATGTTGCAACCACATATACCTAATGTGGTAAACCTTCAATAATCAATTGAATGCTTGGCATATAGTTAAATAGCTTTCTCATGTGTCTTGCTGAGTACATTGTGTACTCAATATTGCTAAATTTCCATCAAAAGATTGAGGACACTTTGGAGATCGTGTTAGGGTTGCGACCGCACTCAAGCTTTCCTCTGGAGGCTATTTGGTTCTTGTTAATGTAAGTTAAAACTTGGGTTTGAGATGCCCATTTTGTTGCTGCAAAATAGCTGTTAGGCTATAATTTAATCAAATTAATTCTTTTTAAATGTTAGTAAGCAGGTTTGGTGCTAGTCCGGTCTGCATCAAAATCCTGGGCGATTGCTCAAACCGGGTATACCCTATTTGAAAATGTTGTCGTTTCAAATAGACCGTGGCAATTGAAGTTTCTTTTTTTATTTTTCAGTTGCTGATTGACGAATTGCATGTTCACATTCAATTTGAATGCCATCGACTGTTTTCATGCTTTGTTTCGAGCAATGGATCATCTCCCGGAGAAATAAGTAATAACGCAAAGAGCGTTGTTGTATATTATATTTAAAGGCTCGCGGAAATTAGCCGTCATAAGCGGTGTCGTGGTGTAGTTGGTTATCACGTCAGTCTAACACACTGAAGGTCTCCGGTTCAAGTCCGGGCGACGCCATTTTTTTTTTTATTTTCGATGCATTGTAATTTGCAAACACTTAACAATCCAATGATAGTATGACTGAACCTCCCTCCCATTAGTCATTCCTCATACATGTCTGCTGCATCTGTTTGATATTTTGATTTTGTTGAAACAAAAATACTACACTACTACAGAAATGTTAATACTGGACGCCTGATCACAGACGGTTCATGTTTACCCACAATCCAATGATAGTATGACTGAACCTCCCTCCCATTAGTCATTCCTCATACATGTTTGCTGCATCTGTTTGATATTTTGATTTTGTTGAAACAAAAATACTACACTACTACAGAAATGTTAATACTGGACGCCTGATCACAGACGGTTCATGTTTACCCACCATCTGTATTAAACACAATCTCAGACGGTTTTTGTTTACCCACCATCTGTGTTATTCTCTGCGCTAAAAACCGTCTGTGAAGAGGTAATATCACAGACGGTTCATGTTTAGAACCGTCTGTGAAGTATCACAGACAGTTCTGACCAAAAACAACCGTCCGTGATAACGAACTCATCACAGACGGTGCAATGTACATATATAGCTCCCCTGCCAACAGAGTCTTCTTGATTTCCATCTCTGGCGTTACGGTAACCACTGGAGATCTCCAAGCCCGATGAGTCCATCGCAACTCCGTGCCCAGTTTGAGTATCGTCTCACCTCACTGAGCCCGCTCGTGTGGTCCATTTCAGCTATTGTTGCCGAGGAGCTTGCCGCCGTCGCCTCTGTTCACCGATCGACGACCAGCCGCCTTGGACCTTCCCCGACTTCATTGACACCTTCCTCGTGATCGAGGTGAGCTACTGGAGCATAAGCATCCTTTAATTTGAGTAGTTTCAAGCGTTTACGCCGAAATCGCTAGTTTCAGGCGCCGCCACGGGACATCACCGTCGGTTCGCCTCAGGCGACCTTAGGGCCCCGAGCCACGACTATTAGCAATGCGATGTCACCTTAAGCCCAATTTGAGCTTAAAATCCTACTGTTTTTAATCATTTAGTTAATAAACTAACGAGTCTATGACATGTGGGACCGCCATAGATTTTATAAATAAAATCATGAAATAAAAAATGAGTCACTGACAAGTAGGGCCCATATGTAAGTTAATAAAATCCGAAAAAATGAAAAAAAAATGAAAAAAAGCGTAATTAAGCCTTAGAAAATACGCCAAGTCACCCTTTATTTATTTTCGAGTTTTCAATACGAACCGTGTGATGGACCGGCCGATGTACGCTAAGAACCGTGTGAGTGAAGAGTACATTAATGGCGGTTCTGCTTACAAGAGCCGCCGAGGAGGATATGTTGAATAAGGAGCGGAATATATGTACCGGCCGGGCATTGACTACGAGAATCAAGATGTTTAACAACCGAGCGCAGATCGAAGCACACTTGATTCAAGGGTTTCAAAAAGGGTTATACATGTTGAACCAGTCACGGTGAAGAGCATATTATACAGGAAGTCAACGATATGCATATTATACAGGAAGTCAACGATATGCCACGGATGATGTCGATTGTGGTTCGATTCGGATAGGCCGCACGATGACAATCTAGATCGGATGCTTCGCGATGCGTAAGGAACTGTGATGAGAGGGAGTATGTTCAATTAGGGGCTTGATGGAGGACTCGGAGAAACCTTTGTTCCCGGGCTACAAGTCGGAATACACAAGGTTGTCATCCGTGCTTAAACTGCTGAAATTGAAGGTAAATAACGGTTGGTCCGACAAGAGTTTCACGGAGCTATTAGGTCTTTTAGCGGACATGCTTCCGGAGGGAAACGAGTTGTCCAAAACCACCTACAAAGCCAAGAAGTTTCTTTGTCCATTGGGAATGGAAGTAGAAAGAATACATGCATGTCCGAACGACTGTATCCTCTACCGTAACGAGTATACAAACATGCATGTATGTCCGGTGTGCAACGCATCCCGGTACAAGCGTAAGAATCAATCAGATGACGACGAGGGAATCAAGGTGAAGAAAGGACCTCCTGCTAAGGTGGTGTGGTATCTTCCTGTAATTCCCCGTTTGAAGCGGTTTTTTGCGAACCCAAAGAATGCAAAACTGCTGTATTGGCACTCAGAGGAGCGTAAGAATGACGAAAAGTTAAGACACCCTACTGATTCCGCCCAGTGGAGAAGCATCGATAGGAGGTTTGTAGAATTGGTGCGAACCGAGGAATATAAGGTTTGGATTGAGTCTGAGATAGAATGAATCCTTTCGGTAACATGAGCAAATGACATAGCACTTGGCTCGTGGACGCTCTCAGATCTACAACCTTCCTCCTTGGTTGTGTATGAAGCGGAAGTATATTTTGTTGTCGATACTTATCCAAGGGCCGAAGCAACCTGGGAATGATATTGATGTGTACCTAGCACCATTGATGGAAATCTAAAAATATGTGGATTGAAGGGTACATGTATGGGATGCGTACAAACGAGAGAACTTCACTTTACGTTCCTTGTTGTTCTCGCACCATAAATGATTATCCCGCCCTTGCTAACTGTCGTGCCGAGTACAAAAGGGCCAAAGCCCGTCCTCACCGCTAGATGATACCGAGAGTGTGTGGTGAATCACTCGCACAAAACCGTGTACATGCGTCATCGTAGGTTCCTTCGAGGGCTCACCCATACCGCAGATGAAGAAACAATTGACGGAGAGAAGGAGGACAGTTCAGCTCCAAGGCATTTAAGCGAAAAGAGGTCTATGATATGGTTAAGAATTTAAATGTTGTGCTTGGAAAGGGATGTAAATCGAGGACTCAGTAAGAAGAACATGTGGAAGAAGAGATCAATATTTTGGGACTTACCTTATTGGGAGCACCTAGAAGTTCGCCCTTTGCGATCGACATCATGCACGAGAGAAGAATGTATGTGATGACTTGATTGGTCTCTTCTTGAACATTCGTGGCAAAACAAAGGATGGTGTCAACGCACGCCTTGACTTGGTTGATATGGACATCGACTGAGTTAGCACCAACAAAGACCGATAAAGGACGAACGTACCTTCCCCCGCTTGTTACACTCTGCCCAAGGCAAGAGAGAACCGAACTGCGCTTGCTTGCATGGTGTGAAAGTTCGTCGGTTACATTCGCCAACATGAAGAAACTTGTTTCGATGGAAGATTTGAAGTTAATTGGCATGAAGTCTCATGATTGTCATGTGTTGATGACACAAATGCTCCTGCTGCAATTAGAAGTATTTTGCCGATCAAGGTCCGAGAGACAATCATGAGGTCAGGTTATTTCTTTAACACAATTGCTCGAAGGTCATCGATCTGAAGGACTAGATGCTCGCAGACGAGGTGGTGATGACTCTATGTGATCTTGAGATGTATTTCCCTCCATCGTTTTTCGATATCATGGTCCATCTCATTGTTCATATTGTGAGGGAGATAAAGATATGCGGGCCCGTGTTCCTACGTAGCATGTACCCGTTTGAGAGGTTCATGGGAATTCTCAAGTCCTATGTACGGAATCGATCTCGGTCAGAGGGCAGCATCGTCGAAGGTTATGCAACCGAAGAGGTCATTGAGTTCTGCGTCGATTACATGGCTCAGGTCGAACCGATAGGTGTGCCTCGATCTCGCCATGAGGGGAGGCTCGAGGGTATCGGGACCATCGGAAGGAAAACAATCACACCAGATATGGATGCGTATGCTCAAGCCCATTTCATGGTCTTGCAACACATGACTGAAGTGTCCTCAGATATCGACCAAAGACAAGGACGTGCTTCGCAATGTAATCCAAAGGCACCGGATGTTTGGATCACGAGACAACACAATGCATTTGCTCAACCAATGGTTGAAGGAGCGACTCGCTAGGAGCTCGTCAAGTGATATGTCGACATGGTTGGCAAAAGGGCCAACATTTACAGTTGTAACATGGTGAGGATATGACATAAATGGGTACACATTCTATATGCAGGCTCAAGATATAAAAAACACTAACCAAAACAGCGGTGTCCGCATAGATGCATTTAGTATCGATGGGCTGAGGAGATCCTACTATGGGCAAATAGAGGAGATATGGGAGCTCGACTACGTGCTTTTCAAGATCCCCCTATTTCAGTGCCGTTGGGTCCATCTCCCACAGGTGAAGGTCGACAAGTACGGCGTCACTACCGTGGACCTCGAACTTGTCGAATACAAAGACGAACCATTCGTACTGGCTAACCAAGTTGTTCAAGTCTTCTATGTTACCGACCCGGCAAATAAGAAGCGCCACATAGTTCTTCATGGAAAAAGGAGGATTGTCGGAGTTGAGAATGTAGTGGACAAGGAAGAATACAATCAATTTGACGAGCTGCCTCCTTTCGGAAACAGCATAAGGGTCGAGGAAGAAGAACGTGATGAAACTAGCTACATACGCGTCGATCATCATGAAGGGCTAATTTTTAAAGATTAATTGAACAATGTGTGTATATATATATGTATGTTCTGATGAATGGTTAATTTTAGTTCATTTGAGTTAATTAATTGATTTGTACTGTGAAATGGATGTGATTGTTTTTCAAATGAATGTGAATTGGATGTATATACATGTACTTGTTGTCTTTTCTGCTTGTTTCAGAGGGCATGGCTAGCATTTCGAGGCTAGCCAATAAACAGAACTAGATGTTAACCAATACAAAATAATACCACGACGGTTTGAGCTACAAACCGTCAGGATAATATATCACGGACGGTTGTTTATTAAAACCGCTCAGGATACATGATATATCACGACGGTTGTGTATTAAAACCGCTCAGTGATACATATTTATATCACGCACGGTTGTGTATTAAAACCATACGTGATACCCACATATCACGATGGTTCTAAGTTAGAACCGTCTATGATAATATGTATCACAGACGGTTCTAATTTAGAACCGTCTGTGATGCCCATCCCTGTTTATATTCGGACTCTAGCTAGGGTTTGCCGTGCCCGCCACTCTTAATGATTAAGTTTCTCAACTCCTCGCTCCCTCCTCCCACGAGCCCGTCGCCGCCGTCCTCGCCGTCGCCTCCTCGAGCCCGGCGCGACTCCTCCTCGATCTGTCGCGCCGCCTCCTCCTCGGCCGCCGCGCCTCCCGAGCCCGCCGCGCCTCTGCCCGAGCCCGCCGCCTCCTCCCTCCCTCGAGTCCGGCGCCCCTTGACGCCGCCTGTTCTCGTCTTGCTCCCTACTCGTCCTTCTCCTCGACGCCTAAAGGTAACCAATGCCGAGTTGTTCTAATTCCAGACGCCTCTTTCCCTAACTATTTCTATCAATAATCTGTCATGGTCCCTCATGATAATTATACTTGTTTTAGAAATTTGTATTTGTTCTAGTCAGTTATTCATATGGTATTTGTTTTGATATTGCTACTGGAATATATTGCAATGTGGTGTGGTAGGCTTGAGATGAATGCTATGTGATGATAATAGTCTTGTATTGAAATTGTTTTGATAATCGAGTTTGTACTTGAGCTCTAATTGGAATGCTTACTCTACATCTGATAGCAATATCAAAATATTAAATCTTAGCTTTATGCTGATTTCATTTGTTCACATGATGTTCTATTTCTTGTGAAGATGTCTTCCGCTCATTCTTCGTCACCGTCGCCTCATGTGTCTGATGATGTACCATCCTCTGGAACAATATCCAACCGCGGTAGAAGAAGAGGAATATCGAAAAGACCCGAGGGCTGATTTACCATCACAGAGGTCGATTAGTCTGGGACCCCTATCAATCCTCGCCGAGCAGCGTCCGCATTCCGGAGAACGGTCGGAATAGTTGCACGGGAACGGGTCAGCGTCACCTACGATTCGTAGAAGTTGGTGCCCGAACCATCTGGCCGCCAGGCCGACGGATATTCTCAAATCGCTCGAGATCGGTGAGAACACGGACTCCGGTAACGACACGCGTTACTACAGGCGTGCAAAGCATGGAAGAACTTCAAGAGCACGCTTGTCAAGAACTACGTGGAGAAGGATCTGAGGCCCTTCCACAAGTATCCATTATTGGAAGAGTCCTGGGCCGAGTTTGTGGTGAAGAAGACGACAGATGAATTTAGGAGTGAAGGTGCGGCGTACACGGCCCTCCAAGCAAAAAACAAGCACCCCCACAGACTCGGCACCGCTGGGTATGCGGGTAAAGCCCCGATATGGAGGGATCAGGAACAACAGGCAAGCTGTTCGAATGTCTCCCCGTCATTTCCCAAGATCACTGATGTGCGCTCCCAACAAAGGGTTATTTGCGAGGTTACGATTGGGTCTACGGGAAGCGTACTTTCCAAACCCCGCATCAGAAGTGTCCCAAATACCGTAAGATATCGAACTACCTAGTTTGTAATTACTCCATAACTTCATAGGAAGTGAAATGACATGTCGGGCTATTGCAGGTAACGCTGAGTGCACAATCTTCCCAAGGCTCATTCCAGGCAGATAGGGAGAAAGATATACTCTCTGCGGCCCTAGGAAACAATGAGCATCCGGATCGCACGAGAGACGCTGGTGTTTATGTTACATGGGAAAATGGTTCCAAGCGGACTCCGGGTCGTACCGGAGTAGTAAGAGAGCCAAAGCCGAGCACGATGCAAAGCTACGAGAGGAGATTCGTGCATCCCTCGGAGATGAGCTCACTAAAAAAATCAAAGATGAGGTCACTCAATCCCTCAGAGAGGAGATTCGTGCATCGCAGCAAAAGCAGATGGAGACCTTTGAGGAAAGGGTTAGGGGATTGCAACTCCCAAATCAGTTGCAAGCCCCTGCCCCTACTGTGCTAGCCAGCCCCCCCAAACTTCCAAGTAGCTGCGCGTCCAACCCCAACCCTACCCCAATAGGTGACGACAGATTTCCCATTGATGACATCCAGGTAATAATTATTATCTCTGGAATGCTCGATCCATTGATAGGCTTGTTGGAGTAGCTAATTTTGTATCGTTATGTACGAGGTGGCTATGAAGTGCAAGCTCCAAGTGAGATATGTCTCTGTTCTAGATGTCGCTATGCGGTGTATCCATCCGTGTCGGGACTTTGGTGCACGGTACAAATCTAGCGTCGGGTTTCAGAAAAGTGAATGTGGACGGTGTTTGTGCCAATTTCAAGGTCAGAATATGACCTCGGCTTTAATAAATAAAGAATAAGATGTCGTTCATAGCATCACTGCTCATTTTGGCAAACAAAGCTAGATTATGTCACAATCTAACTTCCTCAATTTCTAGCCAAAAACCCAAATTTGTTTGAAGCTTCAAAAGAAAATACCAATCAATGTTGGTATTAAGATCGGGAAATATTTTTATTAAACGATAGATGAAACATCTTGGTCAAAAATAATTTTTGTTAAATTTTTAAAGATTATTTTGACTTTGAGAAAAATATTTGTCTTTAAATAAACCTATTCGGTTTAAATTATTTATGTATTTCAAAATGAGAAACAGTGGTTTCAAAATTTATTTGGGGAATATATTATCCCAGTAACATCCTAGCAAAATTCTATATTTTTACAAATTTATTTGCTATTTCTAAAGCACCGGTCAAACTTTTGAGGATTTAAAATGAGTTGGTCAACTCTTCCAGCCTAAACCTTTGTACTGTAGTGACCGAGCCAAGTGGTTGGGTCCAACCTAGTGCACAACGGTTCGGCTCTGTCACGTTTGGGCGTTCTCAAACTTCCAGCGAATGAGAGCCATCGATTTCTTCGCGAACGGACGAGATCTGCGGCGTTGTGCAGGTCATCCAAGCACACAACGCGATTTCCACCGTTAGATCCCCATCCTACCGCGCCTTCCATTTGTGGCCGTCAGATCTCAATGAACGGACCGGATTCTTGGGCCGTTCGGACCATCCCGAAGAGCCATGCAATTTTGGCCGTAGGATCTAAATCGTGCAGCGCACAATTATCGGGCTATGTCATTTTTAGATGGCAGAAGCTAAGATACGCGCGAGCCGTTGGATCCTCAATGAGCGGGCCAGATCTTGTGGGCTGTTCGGACTATCCGAACCCCACATCGATCTCCACCGTTGGTTTTCAATCGGACGGACTGCATTGATGGGCCATTCGGACCACCTCAACATCCCATCAATCCTCGCTGTTGATTTTAGATCCAACGTGTCTTCCTTTTTGGGATTCAAAACTCATAGGCGCGTAATCCTCTAGCCGTTGGATTTAAATCGTGCGATGCCACTGCACTCGTGTTCACTTAAGACCCTTAGCTCGCAGTGGCCGTCGGATTGAAATCGCACGGTCCACATGGCTAGATACCGGTTAGAGGTTATATTGTCCATCTTATTGCCACCACCCATTTCAAATCGGGCGGCGGTTGTTCTTTTGAGCATTTCACAAGCATGTGCGGCTGCAACTGACAGTGGGGTCCACCTATCAGGAGGGCATATCTCTTCCTCCTCTCGCCTGGGCGTCGCCGCCGATGTTACTGCCGGTGAGTGGTGGCGTTGCACAGCGAATATGCGAATATTCGTGGACACCTGGCATCAAAATTGCCACCGCATCATTCTAGAGAATTCTCACTTGCTCTAGGAGATCAAGCCCTATATAAACCCTACTTTTGAGCTCACTGCCATGTTTGACCGAGATAGCTTCCTTCATCTTGTTCCTTTCCAATGAAGTATCCCTTGCTCTCACTTCTTAATTATCCATCTTGGTGCTTAAGTCACCTGGTGATGTGAGTTTGGTATCATTTGTAGGTTGTAACCCTGTGGTCACTCTCTGTTGACCGAGCCGGCTGGAGTATCACCTGGTTAAATCTCTTGCTCCGGTGGGATTTTCTTCACTCTCATCTTGTCAAGGGCGTATATCATGATCCAAATAGCTTAAGCCCTCCATTATTTTCGTTCTTGGCCGAGCAGGTGAGGTGGAGTTTGCATCTTTCTTATTTCAGCCAAAATCTTGACTACATCCTTTCCCACTTGGGCTAGTAAGCTATGACCTCCATTCTTTTCATCTTGAGCTTCCCAAGAACCTCAGTAAACCACTTGAATCACTCACTTGTGCATATAATGCTCAAATCTTGCTTTTACTGAAAAGTTGTTTTTATAACTTTTAGGTCTTTCATATCGCTTTCCAGATTCGAGCCATCCAAACTATTCTAATGCAACTTCTCAAGATAGTAAGCTATATCCTAAACCCTAATAGCATAAGCAGATAATCTTGTTGAACCAGGATGCTTTTAAATCGCTAATTGGATCAAACCCTTTTACTTCATTGTGTGTCGGATGAACCGACAAGAACTGTAGCGTGTCCATTTGCTGTTAACCGTGCCGATTAGAGTTAACCAGGAGTTGGTCTAGGGTTTTACTTATTCTAAGGATTAGATTTAATCCTAGCAATAAATCTTTTACTTTATGTATTTTCAAATCGGCCTAAATCTCAATTAAGACTTTGTTGTCTTGTTGTCGATCCGCCTGACAACATGTTCAGTACCATTTCCCTCTTCTATTTCTTGTCAGTCTTGATCAAATGATGAGTTAAGTTACTACCCTAGTTAAGAATACTTTTAGTGTAAGCAAAATGTTTAACTTATAATAGATTCAGATCAAGAACTATCATTTTGCAACCTTTGTGCCCTTTCTCGCTTGGTCGTTGGTCAAACCAACAATAAAACAAAGAAAGGCCTTCACTCTTTATCATTATCCATTAATAATATCAAGTGTTAAACTAAACTCCTAATTTTACCCAAAATAGTTAAAGCTTAAGTAGAAACCTTTTGTTTATAGTTTGTCCTGTTTCAATTTTTACAACTCAAATCAGAACTCTACATCAAACCCTACTCTTGATAATTAATATCAGTAGGCATTAAAATGAGGTATTAGCCTTATTTGAGTTAGATGTAGCTTATGCATGTTGCTAAAGTATGCATTCAAACATTGATCATGCATTCTTTTCTACATTTCGTTCTCTCGCCAAATTTTCTTGTTGCTCATTGATGTTTATTTCTCTTTTAGATTCTCGTTCTTCCGAAGTTGTTGAATCTATTGTTGAACAACAAGAATCAACAAGAGGTTTACTATTACCAAGGCAAGCATCCTCTCTGCACCATGTTGATCCTAATTTTGAACTGTAGATTTCTAAAACCCAGTGACACTGTTGCATGCTAATTTCCTAAAAATTTATTTGTGATCTGTTAATAGTTAGTTACCACCTAATATTTGGGGCTTACCTTTAATCTGATCATACACTCAAACTTAAGGTAGTGCTTCTATACTTAAATACTTATTCAGGAAATGCTTAGCCATGCAGTCTGTAGTATTGTCAAGTTTATTTTATCAAACTTGGAAACATTAAATGAAATTCATTTATTTTGATTCTTGTTCAGTCTATTTAAATCTGAAATGAAAGCAAATTTTTTTTATTTACATTGATTTTAAATCTGGACAAGTGGATGCTAGTGATGGTGCCTTCGTGCACGAGATTGGGAAATGTGGATGTCTTGTCTGGATTGATTAAGGACTGAACATTGACTGGACGATTCAAGCCCCCACGTGCTTCCACACGTAGTGTATGGGCACTGTTTGGTTAAGTAAAAGGTTAATGCTATTGAGTTGGAAAACAGGAAAGTAAGGACATATGTGTTTGATCTCATATCTCAGATCATATGTTCTTAAGAGGGTGAGGACGTATATGCTCCATCACATGTACGCACCTTAAGGGCTCGATTGCGATCTAATATGTGCAACTAGCATGCCTCTACTTCTGTCATTTAATTTTTGTCGATCGGGTCGGCATTCCCTAAGACAACATGTGGACCCCGGTTGCTAAGGTGTTCTATTAGTAACTTGAACTCGAAGGGATCGGTCACATATGGGTATTCCGGCTCAATAGTGTTAACTTGTTGAAAAACACCAAATCTTAGTTTACCTACCGGCATACCAAAGCGGTGTGCTATTATTCTAGATGGCTTACGGGCTAGCTAAGTCGTGTGGGTAAAGATATACACCTCGCAGGTTAAAACTATTCGAATAGTCAGTGTCCTGATTATGGACAACGCTGAGTTGAATAGATCTTTGTATAGATTTTGAATTACCACTTGATTTTGAATACTATTTCGGCATGAGAGCTATTCATGCTATGTTTTTAATGGTTAGTGGACAGCCACTTTAATGTTGATTATTGTTTAAGATTATGCTCTCTTTTACTCACAGTTTTAGTCCAAATTGATTTATAAAACTGCCTTACCAAAATGTAGCAAGTGTAGGATTAAGATGTATTGCTTTACGCAAAAATTGAAACCATTATAACCTTCCTGTTGTCAACCTTATGCACGTACAAATTCTACTCCTTTGAATAGGTTCTATTGGACACTTTCTTTTTATAGTTTGTGTTAGTCTTGCGAGTACCTTCTGTACTCAGGTTTGATAACCACTTGTTGCAGGTGAGGATGGTTATTTGTATGAGATACCCGTTAGCGCCGATCAGGGTGACGCTAACGAGTGAAGCTAGTTCTAACTTCCACTCAACAGCCTGAGGGTGATGGGGCCATTGGTGGTCTTTTGCTGTTTAGTTGTGTTTCCGCTGCTAACTTTTGTTGTGGCCCAAGGTCACTTGATATTGTAGAATTCCAAACCAAACTGTAACATGCTATGTATAATTATGTAAATGTATGCCTTGTATGTATGATACAATGTTGTTTGAGGATATATGTGCAATGGTCTGGAACCTGGGAACTATTGTGATACATATATCCGGGAACCTGAATATTGGATTTGTACTTTGTTAAGAATTATGCTTCTAGTATAATTTTTAATTAAGAATCGATTGTTCTTGATTAAGAATTATGCTTTTGGCATGATTGTTAAATATTCCGGGGTCCTCACAAAGGCCGTCCCACTGAAAATTCCCCCAAACGACGAGGTCATGACTCTAGGGCAAGCCGTTGGAACATTCATCCAGTGGCCCAAGGAGGACATCTGCCTAGAGCTACCTGCTCCGGTGTCAACTTCACGGGAATGTCCTGCAATGGTATCAAGTACACGGGACCTGACTGCACCGAAGCTACCTGCACTGACACGGCAAGGGCCCGCTGCATCACATGCATCTACACCTCGTGCTCAGTCGACTCTTGTGAAGTCGACCTATACAAAGCGAGGCAAAGAAGGGCAAATCGAAGACGATCGACTCGCCCCGATATCCCTTCTTGCCGCTGGTCGGAAATTGTGCTAGGCGAGCCGTTGTTCGAGAAGTTAGACGACCCTACCCTAGGACCGGATTGCACGGCATTGCATACATGGTACATGAAATACCCAACAAGCGGTTAATCAACGACGCCGGGTTTCACCGTCAAGTTCAAGGAGGATCATTTTAACCACGTGCATCAAGACGTTGTCTTCACGGTGACCTTCGATGACTTTTTCTGTCTCTTCAACCTCGACGTCTCACTCATACGATGCTGGACACTGTAAGTGTGTACAATCACGGTCAATGTTCGTGTAATACCGATAAATGTTATATATATAACTCCTTGCTTTTGTATATAGATACATGATCTCTCGAAGCGAAAGAAGGAAATCACCGTAGGTTTCTCGACCCACACATTGTCTCCGAAAAAGTATCACGGCTAATGCAACATTCGCCGAGAATTACATTATAGATTTTTTCATAGCTCACGCAACAAGGAATTCATACTTTTGCCCTACAACCGTAAGTAAGTGTTGCACTCGGCTATACTTGTTGATTTGTACTTTATAAGCAACACGAACTTAGGTTTAATGACCATGCTGACATACCTGTGTAGCTACCACTGGATTCTAATTGTAATTATACCAAAACGGAAATGGGTAATATACCTAGATTCCCTACAGAGGGCCACTCACAACTTCACAATTATCCGAAATTTAATCATCAGGTAAACACATTTCCTCCATAGAAACTCTATTGTAGTCTTTCTTTCCTTTGTAATGGCTGTAACATCCTAATTTTCTGAGCTTTAAAAATCTTTTGAATAGTGTGAGCACCCGGAGTTATTAAGCTCATAATACTTAGTCATCCAATTGACCCTAGTATTATCAACCAAATAAACCAGTCTCGAGAGATGTATACTCCCTGTAATGCAAGATACATACCTCACAACAAAAGAATGTATCAATTCCATACAACACATAGTACATAAGCAACAAACCGTGGTTAATATTAATAAAGAAATAGGTTATTACAAAAGAGGGGCCTTCTGGCCAAATAACAACAAGTACTAGAAGAATAACAACGGAAGCAAAAGTGCCATAAAGATGGCTATAACACAAAGCCAATCAGTGTGCCTTAACCCTAGGCATCTCGACCGACCGCCAAGCTAGTCGTCAAGAAGTCGCAACACGTAGCACAAAAGAGAGGCTCAAGGAGCTCCCTTCTTCCTCCGCAACAAAAGCCACAAAATGCCACAACCACGCGGATGAGTACATAAAGTACTCCGCAAGACTTACGTGTGAGATAACAGAACTATAAATAGCTACATGCAAGCTTTATTTAAGTGGATGAGGCTTTGGACTCATTTTAGCATAAAGCAAGTTTCATTTGCAATAACATAATAGATTGAAGGCAATTTGGCAAAGCATTTTAATTGTTGAAATAACAACGAGATAATAACATAGTAACAACAACAAGAACAACCTGGAAGTGACTAACCCAAGTCACCACAACAATAGCATGAACATCCCTTCATACCAACCCATCAAGTTTTAATTAAATGGTTGAGACTAGTCTTGAACGACCTTACCAAGCATGTCCATAACCTAGGACGAGGCTATTCGAATAGTTTTAACCCCGCAGGTGTACCAATGTACCCACACGCCGGATCGCCTTTCCTTTAAGCACACTACCTTTGGTATGCTTCAAGACGGCTAAGTCCTACGAGACATTTCCAATGGACGATGCTAATTACGAGCCGCATCCCACGGGGACAAGGACACATTAGACAGACCTAACCGTCCGCTAATGCTCCCTCCCACACCACACACACACATTTTCTTGTAAAACATACCCACCGACCAGCTCATAATTAACACCTCCCAAAGTACTTAGTCAAGAGAGGTCCCATATCCCCTCGTGTGGTTAGCATAAAAGCGCTTGGCTTAGTGACCCAAGTACTCGGTCCTTAGGGACCCGCATACCACCACATTCCAAAACCGCACCATCCATCCAATATGCCCAAGTCTAAATCAATCTTTTATTTTCAGTTTTGATTTTACAAATTAATCAAAGCACAAGTGCTGGACATATAGGAGTAATAACCAGTTTTGAGTGATCAAGACCATCGACTAAGTCGATGATCGCCCATTTCTACCGATAACTAAGCATGTCTAAGCAATTTAAATCGAAACTACTAAGTGATAAGAGCTCATCCAACGAGCTCCCACCACAGCAAATAACCTAGGCTCATGGTAGTAGAGGATAAACAATTCCTACAGATTATGCAACTATAGGCTTGCTAGCGACGTTTAACACAAAGTAGCATGCATACATACAAGTAAAACAATATATTAAGCTTTAAAGTAATGGGACATGATGGGAGATGATCAAACTGCTTGCCTTGCTGTTGCTGGTCAATTTGTTGCGGAGGGTCACTCTCGGGATCATCACAAATGTCGAAACCTAACGGAAAAGCGATAAAGAACCGATAAGAACGACGAAAAACAACAAAGACAGCACAACAAACGAACTCCAAATTCTCTGAATTTTCTACAGCAGCAAGAGGGTGATTTTTAGGGAATTTTGCAACAAGAACCAATTGATTTGGATTCTCAATGCAAAAGTTATGAGCAAAACAATTCTGCTCAGCCCCTAAAATACCAAACTGCACTATTCATTAATTTAATTATGAGGCAACATTTTCTAGAAAGGTGGTGATACTGAAATTTTTACTGTAAAATCAGCACCTCATGAGATGAATAACACAATTGAGTTCATCTCATTTGGAGCTATATTGCACTTTCTATAATTTTTCAAAAACAAGAACTTGAACAAAATTATAATGCACAAGTCCTCATTTTTATAACAGCAACATGCTCAAAACTAATTTTCACAGTGAGTTCATTAATAGAGGAAACCCACAAGGTTGGCCTCACTCAAAAATAATCTAAAGAGCATTAGTTATGTATTTTACAAGTTAAGCATTAATTTGAGTGTACATTTAAAGTTAATCTTAAAAGCTAATGGTAAACTGTGCTCTGGGGCTGAACTCAACTTACAATCATTTTTAGATTAAAGTCAAGTCCAAGACAGAGCTAACACAATTTGAATCACTCTATTTGGATTTAAATTGAAAAAGTTATGAAATTTTAAAGTTCATACCTCCTTCAGTTCTTAAAATAATAGCTCACAGGAAATTCTAAAAAAAAGTCACAAGGACATGGGAGGTCGTGAGCCACAGATCACAGATCTAACGGCTCGAGACCTCCCAGAGGTAACGCACACACGCGCCATGAGGTCCAGAGGTCTGGACCTCCTAGCAACGCGCAAGCGCGAGATGAGGGGAGGTCATGGCCGTTGATGGTGAATCCAACGGACCACAACGATGGGGGAGGTCCGGACGGACCAGATCTAAAGAGGGAGGACATAAGCGGTTCAGATCAACGCGGGAGGTCCAGCAGAGATCTAACGTCACTGCACCTCCAAGGAGGTCCGGACGGCCACGATCGCGCAAGGAGGTCTTGGACGCCCAGATCTCCCGGAGGAGGTCTCGACGCCCTGACCCAAGCAAGCACGCCGCTGGACATGGAATAAATGAGCGGACAGCGAGGAGGTCGCGCAAGCAAGATCTTAAATGCGCAACAAAGGGCGGATTAAAAGGCATTTAAGACCCACCCAATGATTACAATGATTGAGGTATTAAAGCGGCAAATCTTTGTCCTAAAACGATATCGGTACGGCCGGACGTCCGACAAAAATTTGAGGACGCCCCACGGCTTATCGCCGGCGATTTAGGGCACGGCGACGCCAAGACCGAGGGCACCGCGGGACCGCAATAGCCAGCGATCCCGAGGGCCTACTCTCACCGGCGGCGTTTTAAACGCCAAGCGAGCCGAGAGGGCAAGAATGACCAAAGACGCCAAAGACAAAATGCAAAATAGAGCTCATGCGACATTCAAGCGCGCGCCTAAATAAAAAGCTCCGCGACATCATACATGCTTGGTGCCAAGCAGCTAAGGGACTAATAGGAAGTACCGGAGGTCCTAAGGTGCCGGGAAGTGGAGGAAGGTGAAGACCTGAGCCGAGGAAAATGAGGTTGCTCCACTGCACAGCCCAGCTCCAAGATCCCCTTGGCCACTTCAAAAACGCCCAAACTAATCAAGTTAGGACTTGCTCCCAGAGGGAATGGCACAAAAGAAGCTCAGAGAAAAGGAGGAAAAACTCCAAGGACCCTTGTCCACCGAGGAGCTTCAAGCTCCAAAGAATGCGGCCAAGGAAGCTTTGGTGGTTTAGAGCTCACAAAGACAGGGTGTAAGCCAAGGAACAATGGTGTGCAAAGGAAGCCAACCAAGACAAATGGGGAGGCTTTATACTTAGGGCACAGGAGGTCGTGGACCACTGGCTAAGCTCATGGTGAGCTTGGCCCATGGGAGGTCCATGGCTTGGACAAGACACAAGGTTGACAAGGTGCAGCTGTCTGCGGACCAGAGGCGGAAGGTCGACTGCATTTAAATGCGGTCAAGAAAGAGTTGTTAAAAGTACACAATGGCAAAGGCAGCATTAACTCCCCGCCAGAGCTCGCAGCATGACCATGGAAGGAGAAGAACAGGAGGTCTTTATGACCGCTGGATAAGACCAGGGGGTCCTAACCATCTGATGACAATTTTGAACCAAGTTATGTTTTAAGTGGTCGGGAGGAGGTCCCACCACACGATCAAGGATGGGAGGTCGTGGCCCTCCGATTTCCTTAATGTGTAAGCGCACGTGGGAAAATGGGACAGAGGTCCAAAGCGTTGGATCTCCATCCAAGCAGTGCGGATCTCCGTGAGGTCTTAACCGCACATGAACTTAAGAGCATGAGGGGAGGTCATGGCCTTAGGATTTAAATCCAAGGGCACACAACCAAAGGGAGGTCTCGAGGCTTTGCGTGAAGCGAGGGAGGTCAAGAACTTTGGATTTTGATCCAACGGTGGTGATCAAGACAGGAGGTCTCGAGCCTCGCGTGGCGCAAAGGAGGTCTTGAGCTTGCACAACACACAAGGAGGTCATGGCCATTAGATTTAGATCTAAGGGCAACGACCTCAACAAGGCGGAGGACCTTCTTGTGATGTTTTTCAGAGGAGGTCGTGGCCTTTGGATGTAATCCAACTACCATGCGACCTCAAGTGAGTGCAAAGGAGGTCCGATAGTTAGGTTAAGAGGAGGAGGTCGCGACCATGGATTTTTAATCCAATGGTCAGGACCTCATGTAGGTGGGAAGTTTGCTTAGCTTATCGAAGTGAGGGAGGTCGAGGCGGTTGGATGTAAATCCAATGCCTATGACCTCGCCAAGGTGGAAGGTGGTTTTGAGGTTTGATAACAAGGGAGGTCGGGGCGGCTGGATCTTAATCCAAGGGCTATGACTGGACAAGGTGATAGATATCGAAGGAGGTCTTTGCGGTTTTACACGGGAGGTCATGACCGTGGATCTTTGATCCAACGGCTATGACTCGATGAGGTGGGAAAGGAGGTCGATGGGGTTGGCCGACCATTTTGCACAAATGGCTAGCCCAAGGAACAGAGCCATGTTTTAAGTTTAATTTCTAACAGCTGAGACTTTGCAAAATTGTTTGTGATAGCAAATGAACTCCAAATTTGATGAAATTTTTACAGGAGCTTGTTGACAATGAGATTAACCTTACATAAAATTTCCAGAGGTTATTATGCAATGCATTTTTCTCAGGAAATTCACGAAGGTTGTTCAAGGACTTGGTTTACCTCCAAAATTTATCAAACAAGTTTTACAACTTGTGATATTTTTCAGAGGGGTCCCACATCAGTTTTAGGACCAAGGAAAAATATTTCCAAATGTTTGGCACAAGATTTAGACAATTGGAAAATGAGTTTGACTTTTGGTCAACAAGAGCGTTGTGTTTTTGGATTACACAACTCTTGGACAAGAATTACATGAGAGATTAGGGGTTTTCAAGATGTGAGAAAAAGTTTTAATTTCTACACATATAATTATACTTGAATAACCCTAATTATACATTTGGGATGTTACAAATAGTTAGAAGGCTAAAATTCACCATTTGATTTTATTTGAATTTAAATCCAAAGCTTAATATGGACTTTGTACACCAAAACAATTTAATATGATTAAGTCAACATGAACAATGGTCAAAACTATTTTATTTGGGTTCCTTGGGCTTGGATATATTTTCTAGAATTTTCTAGAATTTTTCTGAGTTCATTTGCTATTTTCTATTGCTTATTTGAATTTCTGGTATTTTCCTAAAAAGAAAAGGTATTAAAATCTCAGTTAAATAGTGCGGGCCGAATCTCCCTGGCCTAGTCCCCTTTCCCGCGCGCGGCCCAACTGGCCCGTTCCTTCCCCGCCGTTGGATCGGCGCCGGACGGTCAGATCAACGTCCTCGCGATCGCCCGCGCGCGTCCGCGTCTCCATCTCTCTACCAGTGGGACCCGCCGAGTCGTCGTCTCCGTTTGGCCTTCGTCTCCGCATGATCGCCGCATCCGAGTCCGCCATGGCTTGAACTCCGAGCTCGATACGACAACGGAGATTCCCAGCTGATTTCTTCTAGAAAACGCGCCGCATCTTATCTCTTATCTCTCCCGCGCCCGAATTTGGTAAAATCAGATCCTGTACCGGCCTCTATCTCCTAGAATCCCGGATTTGTTCTTCGTGTTCATCTCGGACACGATTTGGGGATTCCCTATCCCGTGCCGCCCCAGCCCTATAAATAGGTTCTCGAGGGTCGCCTCGCCGTCCTCAATCCAAAGCCACCACCTGTTGAGCTCCAAACACCCTAGCGCCGCTGCAATTCGAGGTTTAGGGTTTTTGCCGCCGCCGGTGAAAACTCGAATTGCACCGCCGTCTTCACCGCCGCGTCGACCTCGAGCACACCGCCGTGTTCAGTATTGCGTGGGCTACCTCTAGGGACCACCCACTTCGTCGGAGCCTCGACGGGGAGCTCGTCAGACAACACCCGTACCTCACCGCCGCTTGAACCTCGCCGCCGGTCATCTCCGTCCACCTCGACCACCCAGAGCTACTCCATCAGGTTCGCAACAACGAGAGCTACGCTACCGGTACCACCACACTCACGGAGCGCCACCGCTTGTCGTGTTGTTGGTTCCCGAGCCTCCATTTGCCGAGTGATGTGGCGGCCGATGTCGGCCGGGTCGGCGTCCACGCCAAGACTGTGTGTGTGTGTCGACTTTGTGGCGCGCGGTCAAGACCACTGCGTGTGCGTGGGCGTGCCACGGCAGAGATCAGACTAATCGGCTCGGTGAACTTGGTTCACCGTGAGCCATCTCACTGACGTGTGGGTCCCACATGTTAGTAATTCTTTTTAATTCTTTAATTCCGAGCGCTGACGTCATCGTTGCGCAATAATCCGATTTTTCTTTTAAGAAATAATTCGGAAATTCGGAATAATCAGTTTTTAGGGTTTTCTTTAGATTTCCAACTTCCCAAGCTCATATCTTTTGCATCCGAACTCAGATTGAGCCCATTCAAATTTCTAAATTCATCTAAATTCAAGATCTATTTATCTGAGATTTTTTATTTAATTTTTGGAGTTTGTTTTACCTCTGTTTTTTTTTTTTTTGTTTGTTTGTTTCGTTTGCGAGTAGACGTCGATACTTCGGGAAGATTTGAAGAAGAATGAGTACCTCAAGAGCAAGATCAGTACTTAGACCTATTCCAAGGCAAGTTATACCTTTGATCATATTGAACCCAGTTTTCAAAAGTTATATTGATTCAAAGTATTGCATTTACTTTATTTATTTATTTCAATGCTTTTGGGATTAGTTAATACCCAATTTGTTATGACCTCCTTGTCTAATTGTATGCTATAATCTTTTGTCACCCTAGTTTGGTTTACTTAGTTGGTGCTATTGTATTACCAACGTGGGTTGGTTAGATGCGATTAGTTTGCTTAGCTAGGCCACAAGTCATCATCTCATGTAGTTGCAAATATAAATTTGACTAAGTGACTATGGAACTATGTGATAGAAACTGTGTGCGCTATGTGCTATTGTAACATTCTGATTTTCTAAATCCTTTTTAAATGTGTAAAATAAATTAAAGCTATTTTATTTTAATGAGAATTGCAAGTTTGGTTCGGTTGGAGAGGTTTGAATTGCTGAGACCTCCTTTTGGTGTGCCCAGTAGACCTCCCCTTAGTATATCTTCTTTGGGTGTGTAGGTTTAGACCTCCTCTGTGGTCTAGACCTCCCCAGTGGCATGTGAGGTTAAGCCTCCCGTGAGGCTTAAACCTTCTCTGGCTTGGACGTATTCCTACGTCGGGCTTGTTCTTTTGAAAGTGGTCACTTGGACCTCTTTGTTGGTTTGGATCTCTTAGGTTCAGACCTCTTTTCTGTTCAGACTTTTCTTAAGTCTAAACCTCTTGCTGTCTGGGCGCCTCTCTATGCCCAGACCTCCTTTCATTGGGACCTCCGTGTGTTCCAGGTGAGCTTCTTGTTCGCTCATGACCTCCTCAATTCATGTAAATCCTTTGATATCCTTTCTTGGCCGAAAGGACCTCCCTTTGTTTGGATCTAGCGGTCCGCACCTCCTCCTTTTCTAATCCAAGGGTCCGGACCTTCTATCGTTGTGTCCCTTCGTGGACCTCCCCTTTGTTCTGAATCGAACGGTTCAGACCTCCTCTCTGTATTGAATCTAATGGTTTGGATCTCCCCTCGCTTTAAGTCCGAGGGCCCAGACCTCCTCACGCGTTGTTTTTCTTTGGGGACCTCCCCTTCAAGATTGGTCTTGGTGTTGGACCTCCTCTTGGAGATCCAACCGCCTGACCCCCCCATGAACCACCCTTGGTGAGATCCCGACCGCTAGGACCTCCCCTGTCGAGACCTTCCCTGTCTAGACCTCCTCAATCTTTAGACCTTCCGTCCTTGGGCTTAGGACCTCCTAAGCCGCTTCGGACCTCGCCGAGACCTCTATTGTGGGTCAAGACCTCCCTATTTTGACCCGATTGTTTTAAATTGGTGGCCCCACCGCCAGTCTTAACCATTCTCAATTCCTCCGCCACGTTATTATGTTGAGCATTTAATGCGGGTCTTGTCACATTAAATGCATCCATATACGTGGTGTTTTACTTTGAATTGGGTTACTTAACCGTACCCTGATATTTTTCTTTGTTCCTTCCCAAGCAACATACGTGTCCTTTTATTGTACCTTTCACCCAGGGTGGTAGTGACACCTGCCCTGACATTCATTAACTTTTGACTTACTTCTATGCTTATCCCTGGCACGTATGTATCTAGTTTTTATCACCCAGTGTTGACTATAAGCAGTTCTGGGAGCCTTGCCATTTCACTTTCTTCTCATGTATCCTCTCGGCTCTGGACCAGTGGCCTTCCCGGGAAAGCCTGGCTCTCACGACCTTCCCTTTCACCCATTGCTGCTTATCCTTGGTAAGTTCTTTGATGATCTCCTCCACCTTTGTGTTTACCACTACCCCGAAATGGCCATGTTTTTCACAGACCTTCTCTGGTGGGTTTCTTTTGGAATTCGTGGTGTTCGTGTGAGGACCTTCTCTCGGACCTTATGCAAGCATTTTGGCCTCGGGACCTCTCTCGCCTTACCGCCTAGGTCACACCTTGGGACCTTTTTCCAAAGACCCTTTTTCCTCTCGTAAGCTAGACCTTCTCCAAAAGAACCTAATCTAAATACAATACTCTTCGTTAATTGGGTTTTGAGATTTCTTTGGAGTTCTATTTGGTTCTTTATTTGGATCTTTATTGGATCTCTGCTTGAATCTTCTTTGAATTTGCCTTCTATATATATGTAGATTGTGAATATTAGGGAATCCGAAAGTTCTAAAGAAGAAGAATCTCAAAGTAGTGAGCAAGGCAAGTTACACTCTTGATCATATTGCACCCAGTAATTTAAACTAATTATGTTCTGTTTTAATGTGTACTGCATGCTTATTTTTATCAAGTTAGTTCAATACCAGTTTTAACTTCATAGTTACACCTATTTCCTTGATATGACCACTGTTGATTTTGGACTGAACATATTGTCGCCATTAGGACAAACTTGGCTAATCTTGATAGTATGAACCAAGATCATTTGAAAAACATGTGCTTAGTTATGCTTAGACCAAAATTATTGTTTTGGGGAAATCTTTACCAACATGACCAAGAACTGTTTTGAATGTTTTAACCATGACATTGGGTTGTCATGGAGGTATGAAAGTATTGCTGGAGAAGCAAAGTTAATGAAAATGGATTTTGACTGGGGCGAATTGGTTGGTGCAAGTTTATGCACGGGATCGTGCCTTATGGTAGATCGATGCCCTTGGGTTTGTGTAAGTCGCCCTAGTCATTTGAGGACCGGTCTTTGAGCGACCAATGCCATGCCTATAATGGGCTATGCCAAAACCGTGCAACCACATGTCTCCAGAGTGGGGCGTGGGACCTAGCTGATTAATCTGCAAAACTCCACTACATGCTGCTCCATTGGTGGTGTGGGAGGTCTTGTTGGCTAGAGGTCTTTGATGACCCATTGTTCCCACTGGTGCAAGAGGGGGCTTCCCGCCGGATGGCTATCCATAGGGGGGTGAAACCTTAGCAAGGAAAGGCTGTGGTGGAGCAATGCATTGTAAATGCCTTGTCATGAGCTCTAGATCTCTTACCTTTGGAAGTGAGAGGTGGTATTGACGAATGCTTGGGACAAACTAGAGTACTCATGTCGTGTGGGTAAAGTGCACAACCTCTGCAGAGTTAAATCTATTGAATAGCCGTGTCCACAATCAAGGACGTCTTGGCAAAGGCCACTTGAAGTTAGTGGTTGACTTTGGGAATTTCTGGAAATGATTTTCAAATCTGTTTTGGGACTGCCGTCCCATGGGTTTGGGTAGGGAGCCTAATGTCAGGAGGGTATCCTTCACCAAATAATGATGAATGCTATCCAACTGAAAAATTGCTTTGGTAAAATGAATTTTATCTATTGAAAGACACCTTTGGAACTTAGTAATGGTATTTGAAAGAAAATTGGCTTTGTGCAAGATCACCCTATTATGCCATCCTTTGATTATCCATTTATGCATGTCATATTGTTAACCCACGGGTGTAACTTGCGAAACACGATGGTAGTGCTCACTCTTGCTCATTACAAATTTTGCGGGAGAAGATATTGGCGGTGATGAAGATCGGCGACTAGGTTATGCTCTCCACCACCGCCTGTGGCGTGTTGATGGACTCTCGTGCTTCCTTTTGCTCTCTTTTGCTTTTATGTATTTATGTTTGGCCTAAGGCCACCTTGTAACCAACTTTGTTAACATGTGGTATAAATAAAAGATTGTTCGATATCATCTTTGTGTATTTTTCTTTGTGAAGGGCTAGCCATGATCCTTGGGACTAGCTCAGTTTCACAGAGGACCTTGGAGCAGGCTCGATCCTCCATGATCTCACGTTGGGAAAAACATGTGGGGTTCAAGTGGACCTAGGCCTCCACGACCTCCTCCGGAGGGTCGTGGGAGGTCTTGTGCGCCTCGGACCTCCTTATTTATTTCCACGTGGGGCTATGGCAGTCGTGGGTGCTCCTAGGTTCAAAGACCCTCTCTCGGGTCATGTTCTCTCGACTTCAGAGGTCTTCTGACCTCTGGGAGGTCTTAGTGGATCGCCCGAGAGGTCCTCTTGGACCTCTGGGAGGTCCTGGTGGACTTTCCAGAGGTCCTGGAGGATCTCTCGGTGCCCTAGGGCTGGGTCGTCACAGCTATTACTCGTTGATGGCATATGTTGCACTTAACCAACAGGGTGGGAAAGGATTTAGACGGAGGCAAGTGGACTGTGTGATATTTTGGCGGAGCTATGTGCGTGGGCTTAATAACCTGTGTGCATAGGGATTTGGTAGTTTATTTGGAAGTCTTGCCTTGGTCAATTAAGGACTTAACTTTGTGCGCCATTGAACTGAGCATCTCGTACAACCACATGCCTGGTATGGGACGGGCCTAACTTAGTAAGTTATGGAGTCTTAACATTGATTACTCAGGTAGTAGGTTAGGCTGTTGTCGGGACCCAAAAATAAAATTCTGGACCCTCTGTGTATGCTGCACTAGTCCAGGATCACGCTAGTGCACACAGTGACAACATCAGTGAAATATCAATTCCATAAACAAAGATAACTAATAAATAGGCAAATACAATAAACATCAGAGTAAAGACCTTAAGGTCAAAGCTTACAATTAATGCCTTAGAAGGCAAAAAGCTCAATGAAGCTGCAGTGGAACGAAACGGGATAACTCCAGTGAAGCCCATCCATATGCCCACAGGCAATCGGCTGGGGTGCGCGACCTAGTTCTCCACGATCCTTGAAGTAGACCTTGTTGACTGGATTGAAAGCAAGTAAAACAAATAGATAATCATAATTTAACAATTTGATTTCACAAAGACACACACAGCCTAAACAGATTATTCACATAGCCATATGATTTAGATCACACAGCTCCCTTCCCACACAGTTTTATGAAAACTACCCCTCGTGTGAAATCCCCGAGCATGTCCATGATCATGACGCGCTATTGAATAGATTGATTTAACACTCTGCAGAGTTTGTACACTTTACCCACAAGATGCAATCAACTGGATCAGAGCTGATCACAACAAAACCTTTCAGAAACTTCATCTCAACATTGACACTCCCAGTGTGCTTACAAACCGCCATACCAAACTATACACAGAGGATGGTAAAACACACACCGATGGACAGGGAAGCGGCGAACCGTCCCGCGATGCGACTACTTGGTAGCACACACCTCCACCCATTACTGAGCCTAACCTACCGCCTGAGCAATCAATGTCAAGAATTCATAACTTACTAAGTTAGGCCCATCCCATAACAGGCATGTGGTTGTACGAGAGGCCCAGTTCAATGGCGCACAAAGTTCAGTTCTTAATTGACCAAGGCAAGACTTCCAATTTCTAACTAAGCCACACAGATTATTTTGACACACAGATTCATATTCCCAATTCACACAGCCACCATGTCACACAGTTTCCACCACTTGCCTCAGTCGAAAACCTTTCCCACCCAGTTGGTTAAGTGCAACACATGCCATAATAGCACACAGTACACACAGTTTTATCACATAGTTCCATAGTCACTTAGTCAAGTTAATAATTGCAACTTTATATGAACAGATGATTCGTGGCATGGCTAAGCAATCTAATCGCATCTAACCAACCCACGTTGGTGCTACAATATTACCAACTAAATAAACCAATCTAGGGTGACAAAAGATTATGATATATCAATTAGGCAAGGAAGTTATAACAAATTGGATTATTAACTAAACCCAAAAGCATTTAAATAAATACTTAAAGTAAATGCAATAATTTGAATCAATATACTTTTAGAACACTGGGATTCAATATGATCAAAGGTACAACTTGCCTTGCTAGCAATGATGATCTTATTTAACTTTAATCTTCTACTTCCTTGATCTTCTGCTCCTTCTTGATCCGCACTTCTTGCAGTATCAACGTCTACTCGCAACAAGCAAATAAACCAAATAAATAACTAACAGAGAACAAACAAACTCCAAAAATTAAATAATAGTCTCAAATAAATAGATATTGAATTGAGATGAATTTAGGAATTTGAATGAACTCAATCGGAGTTCGGATGAAGAAGATATGAGCTTGGAAGATCACATGAAATGATGAAATTGAGAGAGAGAAAAGAATATTCAGAGAATATTCCTTCGGATTAAATAAAATAAAAGGAATTGGAGACTTACAAGTGGGGTCCACTGGTAAGTGAGAGAGAAACAAAGATAGAGGATGACATGTGGGGTCAAGGTACTAGAGAGAAAGAGAGGGATTGAAAAAGAGGTCCCACATGGCATTGAGATGTATGTGGACTGTTTTCAAGGATCTTTGCATCGGGTGGGACGTGGATGTGCCACATGGCTATTGACTGGACTGCCACATGGGTGACACACAGGCACAAAAGATGAGGTGGCATGACGTGGAAGAGGAGGTGGCAAGCCATGTCAGTGAAGGGAGGAAAGCACATGGAAAGGCCAGGCAGCCATGGGCGGCGATGAAGGAGCTCACGGGTGCGGTAGTTCGGACAAAACCAAGGCGTCTGAAGAAGATGGAGGGGAGCACCAGGTCAGCGCTGGCTTGGAGATCTCAGAGAAGGCCTCAGGAAGAACTGAAGATGGTCGTAGCGAAGGCCATGCCAAGATGACCGGAAGCGAAAGGAGTGGCCGGCGATGATGATTCGATGGTCAAGTAGACAAAGCAAAGGTATACATTAGATGAGAAGAACATGGGGCACAAGATGATGCACTTAGGGGGCGAAGGAGCTTACCAGAAAGATGGATCAGGCACGGATGCCGGCGGCCGGTTGTCGGACGGAGCTTCGACAGAGAGGATGGCGTCACGGCAAAGCCCTCGACGATGCGGTCTCGACGGTGAAGACGGCACGGCCGGAGACGCACTGTAGGCGAAGAAATCCAAAGATGAACGCTGCAATGGCCGGCTCGGAATTTGATGGATTGCGGCGCAAAGAAGGCAAGCTAGGGCCGACGCCTTTAGGGTTTAGGTAGAGGAGATCAAAGCGAATAATATGACGCGGAGGCTTTGCTTTAAATAGGGCCGGATGATGAGGAGGTTGAAACGGGAGGGCCGGCGGCACTGCGCGAGTTCTGCTCGGGCATGGGCACTGAGTCCCGGTTGGAGACGAAGCACAGGGGCGATGGGTCCACTGGCCATAGGAGCAAAGAAAAAGGAAGGGCACGGAAGTTGGTTGGGCTGGAGCTGGTGCACTCGCGCGAGGGAGTTGCGGGCCGGCCCGGGAAACAAAGAAATTAAGAAAGCAAAAGGATGGCCGACGGCTTTGGCTCGGCTACTCACACGCGCGCGAATTGAAAGAAAGGGAGCGGTGGCCTGGTCGAGTGGACCTCACGCGCAAAGAAAAGGGCAAGCGTGAGTGGCCTTGGGCTGGGCTTCTGCACACAATGGAAAAAGGGAGCATGGGCTTTGGATGGAACATAGAAGGTGGCCGGCTGGGCTTGCACACGCGTATGCACATGGAGGGAGGATTAGAGAATTAACTGAACACCAGAAGCAAGAATGAAGCACCAGGGAACAACATCAGAAGGCTGCATGTTGGTCCATGTTTGTTCAGAGAAGAATCAACAGAGGGTGCTCGGCTAGTCCACACATCAGAGAGCTGGAGAAGGAACGAACCGGAGAACAAATAACAGATAAGTATCACGAAATAACAGTAACAAAGACACGCTTTTGTGGTGGTTCATGGCGCAAGGAATTGCTGCGGGCTGATCTTGTGCAAGGTGATGGCAAGGATTAGTAGAGAAAAGGCACCGCTTGATTCGCTCATCTGGAGAGAGAAACCAACGAAACAGCATGAACTAACAGAATAGAAACCCACTACTGGACACATACGTATACATACATGAGCGATGACGCGACGGGTGGGCGGCGGCGAAAGCGACGATGGCGGCGAAGGGCAAAACGGAAAGGAAACGACGAGGCGGAGATGATGACGCGGTCCAGACATCAAGATTCGGCTCCATGCGACGGCAGCGACGCGAAGAACGGCGACCACAGTGGCCTCACGGACGCGTAACTCTTCCGGTGATGCTCTGCGAAAAGGGGGGTGAGCACAACGTAGAACGCGGCGATGCGAACCCAACGGTGGTGGAGTTGAAGGCAGGGGATCAACGGTTGCGGAGTAATTGGCCAGAGAAGGACGACGTACAAGAGGCGAGAGAACGCTCGATTCTCGGCGCATGGTGGATGAAACTTGAATCTAAAAGAGGGAAAAAAATAGGTATGAACGAGGAGCACGAGATGACGCGATCGGATTTTGGAAAAACTCACCGAGGAAGCGAGAAGCTCGACGAACGTCATGGCTTGACATGGCCGACGGTGCTCCAGCGATCTTCGGGCGAAGGGGAAGGAAGCATGACGTAGAGGACGACGACGCGAAGTCAACGCCGCTGCAGTTCGGCCGGAGGACGTCGGACGAAGGCGCGATTAAATCGGAGAAGAATTTGATTGAAGCTTCGGTTTTACGCAGATTGCGACAAAACTAGATTGATTCGGAGAAAACCAAATCAGGGGATTGGGAGAGGAGATCAAGACGGACGCGTGAGCGCAAACAGCTCGTCTTTATATGCACCGTAGAGAAAGATATCGAATTTGAAAGGTTTGGACTGGTTGCGTACACGTTCTGGAGCGGTTCTCGGCTGGAGGTCGCGGTTGAACAGTACCACGTGATCTACTGTAGCACTGATCCGGATGAACAGTACCCGACGGGTACTGTAGCAGTGCGGCAGGAGAGAGAACAGAGGATTTTCGGAATTAAAGAAAATCTCAAAAATCAAGGAGATCCAAATAAATAGCAAATAAATCCAGAAAAATCTTAGAAAATTCCTTGGAGCACATGGAAGCCAAATAACACAGGTTTTTATTTAATTGATGTTTAGATTAGTCAAATTAAATATTTTTAATTTAGAAAATTCCCAATTAAGCTTTATTAATTTAAATAAAATTGGTGAAATTTTCTAGGGACCTAAACTACTCAAAAGATTTTTGAAAAGCCAAATTTTAGGACGTTACAGCTGTGTGCATGGGTGGAGGTGTGCTACCAGGTAGTCACATCATGGGGCGGTTCGCCGTGTCCCTGTCCAACGGTGTGTGTTGGACTGATTTCCTATGTGGGGTTGTCTGACGGTTTGTAAGCACACTGGGAGTGCCAATGTTAAGATGAAGTTTCTGAACTGTTTTGTTACGGCTAGTGCTAGCTACACTAGTTGTATCGTGTGGGTAAAGTGTACAACCTCTGCAGAGTGTTAATCAATATATTCGAATAGCCGCGTCCGCGGTCATGGACAATGCTCGGTGATTTCACACGAGGGGTAGGTTTTTCATGAAAACCTTGGGAAGAGAGCTGTGTGACCTAAGTCACATGGCTATGTGAATAATTTGTTTAGGCTATGTGTCTTTGTGAAATAAAACTGTCAAATTATTACTGCCTATTTGTTTTACTTATGCTTTCAATCTATTACTTGTATTTAAATTGCAAATGCTGCATTCCTGCAAAATAACCACAGAAGTCATTCCTTTGGAATAAGCCTGCATCTATAATTGCATTTACGTGGTATGACTTATAGTACGGTGTGTACTCATGCTTTGTTGTAAAACATGCAATGTAAGAGGAGGAGTTTTTACCGCTTTCGAGGAGGAGTTCATCGAAGGTGCTTGATCGTAGGGTCTTGATCCCAGTCAGTTGCCTGTGGTGAATTGATGGGATTCTGCTGAAGTTTCTTCGTTCCGCTACTATTTTATTTCTTTGCCAACCCTACGTGGCTTAATAATTGTAAACTCGACCATAAGGTCAAAACCCTTATTTGTTATCAAATTACTCGTTTATGTTATTGATCGCTTGTGTGGATCGATATTCACCTGTATTGACATTGTGTGCACTAGCGTGATCTTGGACTAGTGCATTATACACAGAGGGTCCAGAATTACATATTTTGGGTCCCGACAATGGCTAAGGCTAACTTCTTGGAGTCACGTAGGGTGTTCGACGTGTTACATGCTAGAGGATGGAATATCAGGGGAAAGATGTTGTCACATGATAAAAAAATTCCCGGTACTCGCTAGCTAGTACACATTAATCATATATAACATTTCGTAGTAATGCCTCTCGAACTAACCAATTCTATTTTTGCAGTGCCACCAACAGCCGCCGAGTCGCAACGTCTGTGGATACTATGTTTGCCACGACATGCAACTACTCATCGGTTCTGCAATCACCAATGATCCTCAGGTTTGTCAATCTTCCAATAATTATTTCATATATACTTAGCAATTTATATAAGCACGAATTTAATCTTCTTATCGACAGATTGCGCCCATCAACAAAACTGCGTTGGAACAGAGCGAGCTCATAAAAGTTCGATCATACCTTGCGTCATTCCTGAACAGACATGTCATAAATCCAGATGGGAGTTTCCACAGTGTAGATTGAACTTAATGGTACATGTGTGTAAATTAATATACATTAATGGTTAATTTTAGTTAATTGATTTGTGAATTGGATGTGCTTGTTTCTGAAATGAATGCAATTTTGATGTGCTTCTGAAATGAATGCGAATTGGATGTGCTTGTTTCAGAAGGCATGGCTAGCATTTCTGAGGCTAACCAATAAGCGAAATAGATTTAGCAATGCAAAGACTACCACAGACGGTGCAGTAGATGAAAGCGTCAGTGATACTCGACTACCGACGATGCGTCAGATGAAACCGTCAGGATACTGACTACCACGCACGGATGCGTAGATGAAACCGTGCGTGGTAGTCGAGTATCACTGACGGTTTCATCTACGCACCGCCTCGTGGTAATCGAGTATCACGCACGTTTCATCTACAAACCGTCTGTGGTAGTATGTATTACAGACGATTCGGAAACCGTCTGTGATGACCTCATGCATTACTGACCTATAAACTCAGACGGCTCACGAAACCGTCTGTGATGACCTCATGCGTTACTGACCCATAAACTCAGACGGCTCACGAAACCGTCTATGATGACGTTTTTGAACCGTCTGTAAAGGTCTTTTCTATAGTAGTGCTAGTAAATTTCAAGGGCAGTAGGTAGTACTAGCAGTATTACAAGGCTCCAACACCTACTTCAGCATCCATGGAGATTGGAAAACCAATGACATCCACAAGATTATATATGTGTTATTGTCTTGTTGCAGCCACCAGGGTGGTGGTTTGGGTCTCTGGCATCTTACTCCATGAACAACAGAATCCCAACGTGTCATGCCTAGGAGTGTTGGCAGGTACTTGTTGATATCATTTCGGTTTGGCTTTTGGAATAGTACATTCTGGTACTAACCTATATCGATGTACCATTTCGAAGTTTAATATAATAATATATATATGTTTAATTGTATGTACACTAAATTTTATTTGTAATATTACTTCAAATACATAGTGGAATCAAATATAACATATACTTCAATGAGTTCAATAGACGGTATTTTTGACTCCATCGGTATGGCCGGCATTGTCCGGTATCAAAGCCAGTATGACTGGTATCAAGGCTGATACGGAACGCATGACTATTCTGTATCGTTTTAGGTGGTGGAATGAAACATAGCGACCATACCGGGCGATACCGGAAAGGTATTGATAAGTTTGGTTAAAGCATGTGACTATGGCAGCCTGCACCAGTCAACAAAGTGTGTTGAGCTTTTTTTTGCCACCTCAGCATTATTAGAGCTATCCATCCTCCTAAGTCCTATCCAACGAAACCATGTAATTAAGCAAAGGAGACAGGGTAGCTCACACATCACTGTCACTCAAAAGGCTCTTTAATCTTTATGCAGCGTCTGTTACTCTGTCCAAAACCCCCAGATCTTGTGTGTGTCATACTACTATATACAATGGGTTATCGATGCCTTGCCTGAGGATTATTGTTAGGCTAGGAGATACCCGCATGTTCCGTATCCTACACAGGATTACATTCCTTCCTTGTGTCATGGCCCGTCATCCCATCTGATGCTGGTGTGGCGCATCTATCTCACTATCTCGGTTTCAGAACTAAACCACAAGAGACTACCTACACATGCATCCATTTTGTATCTAAGTACTTAACCTTATGAGCTATGTCCTCCTTCAGGTATGGGTGATACATCTTGTCGTTCTCTTGTTAGTACTTAACCTTCTGTGATGGCAATAGGTTGTAGCTCTATTGCAATAATGCAAAACGCCAAGAAGGCAACAACTAGGGATTTCAGAGGAAAAGGAGTCTATCTTTGGTTTTATGAAATCTGAATCTTGAATCATTGCTGGATGCGCATCTGGTTCTGCTTCTGGGTGAGAACAGAAGGCCAATAGGAGGGAAGAGCATGTTCAGACATGTTTCCATCTTTGCACTGACAAAAGCACATATAGGTTGTGAAAAGGAGAGGGCGCCATGGAACAAAAGGCATTCAAGTCGGTACCCTGAGAGGGCACAAGAGTGAGTGAATCCGGACTATGGACATGCACCTAACATCGACCATATGCCAGATTAAGGAGTGTAGGACCCGGCCATACAATGCATGCAGCCACTATAGATTGCTTGCCAATATATCGCCATTGACACTGCAACTACATGCTTGTCGTTACTTGTCGATGTAACAAACATGCATGTGAGATTGGCATTGCAAATCAAGTAGTGTTAAATAGGACTAAATATCCACTTGTTTTTTGGGGAAATTAATGGGAGGATATGAGTCATACCGCAAGCAAAAAGTTCAGATAAGGATAGGATACGAGTCATATAGATGCGAGGGCTGAAAATTTTTCTGTTGATGCAGCAGCAGAAAGTGCTAAGGTAGTATTGTAGTGAACAGCATTGTAAACATACATGAGCAACTAGACAAGACAAGATTACAAACTTTGTCTACAACCCTGCCTCCATGACTGTCAATTAGCTTCAGCTGCAGGGCGCTTGTCACTTGACCCTGACGACGACATTGCTGATAAAATATGAGAATCTTGGGAATTTATAGATGACGACGTAAGTAGAACGACGACGACACGTACGCTAGGTTCCGATGGATGGCGTCGACAGGGGCATGCCGAGCTCCAGGTCCAGCTGAGAGAAGTGGTGACGACTGTATCTATGTGCTTGTTCCGTGATTACTGGAACTGATGCTTCTGACGAAGGCCTCGTCCTGTCAATGGGCATCGACTTCAGAGGCAGAGGGGTAGATGTGGCCTTGAAGTTGGACCGATCAGAAACAGTAGGTCGTCCAACCTCACAATTCTGAACCTGTCATCGAAATAGGCATAAATATGTATCACTGATAGTTAACACATAATTGGCATTAGAAAGTTGAAAGATTCATGCTCTCGAGTATACAGTTCGATGTGTCTACTATGTACCATGTCGAAGAGGCTGGACCGGCGCTTATTGTTCTTCTTGCCGACGCTGTTCTGCGGCTTCTGCCTGAGGAAGAACTTCTGCGCGTGGCTGGCGACCTGCGTCGGCGTCCTCGTCGTGACGAAGCTCCGGGAGATGCCTCGCCAGTCGCCCTTGCCGAGCTTCTCGAGCCCCACCAGGAACAACCTGTGCTCCTCCACACTCCATGGAACCCCTACACGTACCTCAAACGTTTCAGATACGGCAAATAGTTGCAAGTTGCAAAATGCCTCAATTACCTTTCTTCCTCCCCCGCAGGGCCACGCCGCCATGAGACCCGTCGGACAGGTAGCCGTCGGTGGCTCTCTCGGAGCCCTCATCGATGGGCAAAAGCAACGACGACGGCAGAAGCGAGGCCAAGGAAGGGGAAGCCTGCAGCTGCAGGCAATCCGTGCTAAAGCTCTTCTGCAACTGCAAGGCGGCCGGTGAATTGGCACCTGCCGCAGCGGCATGGAGCTGCACTCCAAAGAGCCTTAGCCCAGCAGCGCCTTCACAGCGCATGGCGTCGTCGTCTCTGTGGCCGGCGGTGACGACGCAGCAAGTTCTCGAGTTGTGGCCGTAGCTGCCACAGTGAGAGCATCTCCTTGCCATGATGGTATGCGGTTAGTCTAGCCAAATGCCAATACCGATCGAGAGGGACGCGGACTTGCTACTAGTGAGGAGGATAACAATAATTGGACCCGCCATTTTCGTGTACGGTATTTGAATTCTCGGTAATCATATTACCACACCACTAATATAATACTTTAGTTAATTCAATCAATCCATTAATTGTAGTTCTTTGCATTATCTTTTCCTGTGAATCTTTCTCTCTCTCTCTCTCTGGATCTTTGATCCACTAGTAAAGCAAGAGATTTGGGGGGCAAATTAAGTGCATGTCAGTCCATGATCGGGACAGGCATGACAAGCCCAGTTAATTTGTTGCATGCCTAATCAGATAACAGATTAATCGTAAGAGTGTTTTGCTTAGGTTCAGGGCCCCTCCTGCTTTGCCTCAAGGATGCAAGAAGATGATATCGGACAGCTACCTAATTGGTCACTAAATAAAGCGCTAATCTTGCATCCACTAGCTCTGTGGCTGCCTCTAATGTAAGGTACATGCATGGCCTGCAAAGATCTCGATCAGTCCACAGCTTTATCTAATCGAATAATGAATCGGTCAAAACAGCATCAACAAAGCTTCTGGTAAAGTTGCTAATCATGCTGTAGTGCAAGGTTTTCAGGATCAGGAACCATGAGGTAGAATCATATCGTTTCCATGTTCATAGGATGGGCGTCCTATGATGGGATCATAGGAACATGATATGAGATCTACATGGTGCTACCACTTGATTACGATCATCAAGATCAAAGTGGTTTAACAGGATCGTACCTCACAACCTTGCCGTGGTGTTCAACTGTCAAACCAGCAACATTACAGAAACCTTACATTTCTCTCGTCCATTGGGCTCAATTAGGCACGTTCAGTTCAAAGGCCCAGCTAGGAACCATCCCCCAGGCCCATAGCCATCTAAAGCCCAGGACACTACTCACGTCCCGAGGCAATTACCCACGATGAAATGACAGAAACGCCCTGCGCACTCGACTCCCAGCACGGTAGTATATCCGTAATTGCCTCAAGCTCGAGCCCCAAATCTGTCATTTCTGAAATGGAAAGAATAAACTAATGAGCCCGTGGTCTGAAAATGGAAGGCAATTCGATGGCCGTACTGTATCACACTCAGGACAGAGCCAAGCGAAGCTGATTGGCGGCTAGGGTTTTGCGACCCCTCGCTCCAAACCCTAATCCTTCCTTCCTTCCATCCATCCATGGCGATCTCGTCGCGGGTAGTCGCTTGCTAGGTTTGTTTCGGGGTTCGGGATTGGAGTGCTAGTGCTGTGGCCTGTGGTGTGCGTGCGGAAAATGGCGTCGAAGAACCAGTTCGATCTCCTCGTCGACGCCGACAACGACGACCCCTCCCACCTCATCGCCGCCGCCGAGAAGAAGGTGGCCGCAGCGGCGCCCGCACCGGCCAAGCTGCCCACCAAGCCCCAGCCGCCCGCGGAGGCTGGTGAGTTGATACGGTTTCCGATGTTTTGCTTGATTCTCTTTGTATATTAATGGTGTGATTATCGAATTGTTGGATCTCTAGATGATTTTTTTTCAGCGCAAAAAAAAGAAGATTTTTTATGTGAAATTCCACGTTTTCTATTGTTCATTTAGTATTCTGATGTATTGCTCCTCTGTGATTGCAGCAAGGGAGGCAAGGAGCTACGGTGCTCCACGTGACGGCGCTGGGCATGGTGGCCCAGGACGTGGAAGAGGCGGCCGTGGAGGCAGGACTAGTCCGAGGCGAGACTTTGGCGATGTTGATGCCAACGGCTTCGAGGGCGGGTATGGGGGTGGTGGCTTTGGAGATGGTGGAGTGGCTCGTGGTGAAGACGGTGAGGGGAAGCTGGCAGAGAGGGGCCGTGGACCGCGCCAGCCTTACCGTGGAGGTGGCCGTCGTGGTGGCTATACTGATGGGCAGAATGGAGACGACAATGGACGTCCTCGCCGGGCGTATGAACGCCACAGCGGCACTGGCCGGGGCTACGAGATGAAGCGTGAGGGGGCTGGCCGTGGCAATTGGGGAACTGCGACTGATGAAGGCCTTGCACAGTTAAGATTGATCATTTAAGCTTTAGTTTTGTGATTGCTGACTTGTTTTTTTAATTGTGATAAATGGATCAGCCTATAGAGTTTGACCGTTTTATGTGATTGATTAGGCAAACTGTTGATGTTGTTAACACTGAGGAGACTGCTGCAGCAGAGGATAAGAAGCCTGAAGATGCACTTCAGTCTGAGGTTGAGAAGGACAAGGAGGGTGCAGAGAACGAGGAGGAAGAGAAGGAACCTGAGGATAAGGTATATAAATATTTCTGATCTGTGCCATAATGCTGTCATCTGATTGCTTTATAATGTGTCTGGGTGTAGTATGGTGTGCACATTTGGCATTCGTGACTAGGGTGATGGCAACTCTCATTCAGGACATGCCAAATATGATGTTTTGTGGGCTTGGTAATATATGGTTTGGATATCATGTCATTTTAAAAGCTCAAAAGTTATGGATATATTTTTGAGCAATAATGATGAGTAGACATACTTTTGGTTATTTGCTTCATTCAAAACAAGCTAGAGGTCATCCGTTTAGTGAGGCAAAATATAAGAGATCATATGTGCTCAGCTATACTATTTTAGGGAATGTAATGCAATTACTCAACTGGTGTAGATATTTATCATAGAACGTCTTTCTATTCATGATACAAAAATGTGGTTTGATTTAACCTGCTTGAGAACTGCATTATTTTCTCATCTTTCAGGCTCTTCTGATTTTCAGTAGATTAGTTTTGCACGTGTGCTCCTTCCCGCCCAATGCAATATACTTCTGTCGGAATGTATTATCTTACTTTTTTTATCAGTTTGTCAGTTTTCCTATCACGTGCGATTTGGTACTAGGTCAGATCATTGTGTGAACGAGTAACCGTTGTTATGAATATTGTGTGTATTCATGGGGCCCAGTGGGCAATATATATAGGGAATACAAAGAGAATATTACAATGATAGCACAAACTGTAAAGCAAGTACTCTCTCCTGCACCTGTGAGCCAGTGTATAAAGCATCCATACCAATGTGCTTGGTGAGCTCATGTTTCACTGGGTCACGGGCAATACTGATAGTACCTGTACTGTCCTACAAAAGAGTCGTAGGTCCTATCACAAGTGACCTAGACGATGATGCCACTGCGCAAAAACTCCGGAGGTGGTGGCAGCAGTGGCGGTGGAGGTAGACATAGAGGTGATAGGAGCAACTGAAGTAGATAGAAGGTGGAGATGGTCAAGGATGTAGAGACCCTGATGATCCCTACGGCGCTGGTCAGTCCCAAGTATCGTCTCTGTCTGTTGGTCCTGGACGAAACAGGAGTGAGAGTTAAAACCAACCCTACAGCTGAGATCGGTAAGCTGACCCCCAAGAGAAGCTGCATGGTAAGCAAAGGAACATAGGAAATAGCTGGAACAGAAAAAGCAGTGGACAAAAGAGTGCCCTGATAGCTAACAGACAGAGGAGTACTGTCACCTGTCTGAACAGAGATAGGAAAAACACGAGGTCCTACTGAAGTGAGAGATGTGGAGCCCGGTGTCATGTGGAAAGAGGCACTAGAATCCAGAACCCAATAAGTACCTGGAGGAGATTTATGAGCTAGACTGGCATAACCTGTTGAGCTGTGAAAGAGCTGTTAAAGTAGAGCCTAGCAGAACTCGCTGAACAGGTCCTGACATGCTTGTCTGTCCTCTCGTCGAGGAAGGGCCTCCCTACCCCTCCTTGGATTGTCCACCACCACGCGCCTTGTTCCTTTTTTTCGCACCGCACAACTCTGGTAGTCGTGCTCGAAGTTCTTGCAATAATTGCACTGAACCCCAGTTGGTGCAAAAACAGGAGCGGAAACAGACACCTATGGAAGGACTGTAGTTGAAGTAGAAGGGGTGGCAAGTACAGCCAGAACAAACTGTGCTGCTAACTCGCGACGAAGCTCCTTAGTACGAAGCGTCAAAAGAGCCTCGGTGACTGTCGATCATAGTGAGCGACTCAGCAATTGAGCCCTGGCAGGCTCAAACTCTGGGCGAAGACGGCAGACGAAGCCATAAAGGTGAAGACGTTCACGTTCCGCCTTTTGCACTTTATGACACTCCTGGCAGAGCGAAGAAGCCAGCTCATCCAGCTGGTGCCAGAGACTGGCCAGGGCTCAGAAGAAGTCGTCGACGGAGGATTCCTCCCAACGAAGCGTCTCCAACTCACGCTGAAGCGAAAAGAACTGAGCATCACTGCTCTGTTGGTATCGCTTGCACAAATACTCTCAGATCTGACGAGTGGAACGCAGACCAACAATGTCTGGCTGGATGGAGTCGTCTACGCTGACCATCAGGATGGCTCAAACATGGGCCTCATCAGCACACCAGCGCTCAAAAGTATCTATGGCATACTGAAATGTCTCATCAGCAGCGTCAGCAGCAGCAGCGGCCTTTGCCTCTTTGGCTGCCTCATCTTCTGTAGGAGATACGGAAGTAGGTTGTCTGGGAAGAGGCTGAACCGGCGACGACGGACAAGGTCGAGCGCCAGTGACATATCCCTGAAGGTGGAGACCATCGAGCGTGATCTCCATGAGTGAAAACCACAACATGTAGTTCGTCCCATGAAGCTTTGTTCCCGAGAATGGGATTGCGGCTGATGGAACGGAAGCTATTGGTAGGTGGCGTGGCAGTTAGATCGACGTGCTGTTTTTTCGGGAAAGTATCTGTTTTTGTAGAAACCGAATCGGTTTTTGTACAAGCAGAGGACACCTCCGCTCGATCCGATCGCAAGCGTCGGCAAGGGCGGCGGTGGCTTCGGCGAGCGCGGGCAGCAAAGCGCAGGCAGCGGCTGGGTGGACGTAGACGGCGATCGGACGGGCGATGGAGGGCTTCGGCACCGCCCGGACGATCTCCTCGAGCGCATGGTGCAGCTCCTCGGAGGAGACGACCTCGGCGGCGGCGGCAGAGGAGGACGACACAAATCACGGGGGCTGCTGCCACCACGGGAGGCACGGGATCGGGATGAGCCTGGAGGCGGCGGCGGCGGGAGAGGCGACAGCGGTCAGACAGCGACAGAGGACGCCTGCCGATCGATCGCGAAGCTTTTAGGCGGCGACGGCGTTTTCGCGGCAATGCAAGCAGGATGGCACGGAAGGAGCCAGGTTAGTGCCCTAGCTCTAATACCATATTCTGAATATTGTGTGTATATTCATAAGGTCCAATAGGCAATATATATAGAGAGTACAAAGGGGATATTACAAGGGAATATGCTATACACAAATAAGAAAATACAAAAGGCATGTTAGGATTCCTATTCTAACAACTGTGACCGCAGTGGGCCATTGCTGCACTGCTGGCACCATGTGTTAATGTTGAATCCGCTCTCCTGAACGCTCAGGCTCAGCAATGGATCTAAATCATCGGTAAATGAAATGCAAGTTGATGGATTGCCAAGTGCTCAGTTTCACCTGGTTTATAGATGGTTCATGTGACGGCATCCATTCTTTTATGTAACGTTTGCGATTTTGCATGCATCAGTTGAAACTTGGGAGGTGCTATATACTAAATTGTTGGTTATTGCAATATTTTGCGCTAGACTTTCTGTTGTTTAATTGATCTGTTCAGAGGATTAGGGCGCATTTTGTTTTCCTCATTGTGTGCCATTTGGTGGCCTGGGCTTTTTTTACACTGATTGCGTGCATTCTGTTAATAGTGGCACTGCTCCTTCACGTTCTTTTTTCCATTTTTGCGGGTGGTTTGTTGGGATCGTTGGGTCGCTGAATTAACTTCTCTGGGCCATTCAGGTGATTCTGTATTGGTTTTCTTAGATGCTCGATACTCCTTGTATCTGGCTACCATTTTGATGGTTGCCTGTCATAGCATGCTATGCTTGCATTTTTTTCCTGATGTATCTCTTATCTGATGTCTGCCTGTTGAAGGGAATTCCAAATTTCCGTGTACTAATGAGAAATTGTTAGCATGTCATGTCATCATCCAATTACTAATACATTAGTCAGTGAAATAACAATATAACATTACCCACACCATTACACAGGAGATGACTTTGGAGGAATATGAGAAAGTACTGGAGGAGAAACGGAAAGCTTTACTTGCACTAAAGGCTGAGGAGAGAAAAGTTGAAGTTGATAAGGAGTTGCAGTCCATGCAACAGCTCTCGATTAAAAAGGGTACTGATGAAGTGTTCATCAAGCTGGTAAGTGGTACACGTAGTGTTGTTTTCTCTGCCTGTGTTTAGTTGATGTTGATTTTCACCCAACCCCTATACCTGATTGTAGGGCTCTGACAAGGACTTGAAAAAGAAAGAAAACTCTGAAAGAGATGAACGTGCCAAGAAGGTATTTTGCATTTTTGTCTGGTTAAAGTTTAGTCTGAATTGCTGCTCTATCTCCCAAGTCCTAAACGTTTTGCCTGTTTCCTGTTTCCTGTTTCCTGTTTCCTTTGCTCCCTTCTCCATGAAGTCCCTCGGCATCAATGAATTCCTGAAGCCCGCTGAAGGTGAGAGGTTCTACAACCCCAGCCGACGGGGCCGTGGGCGCGGCAGGGGTCATGGTGAGCGTGGGGGATTCCACGGCGGTTACAACGGCGGTGGTCGGGGACAAGCTGCTGCTCCAGCGATTGAAGACCAAGCTCAGTTCCCCACACTAGGTGGGAAGTGAACGCGGGTGCATGCCCTGATCTAGCAGCAGCTCGGCTATCCTCTGGGCTCACTCGAAACTGTGTCCTCGTTGAGTCGTCGCCGTGTCAGTACTGTGTTGTTGCTGTGCCCCCCACTTGGTATCTGTTTACCGCCGGGTCGTCGTGTATCGCGTGTATAACCGAGGTGCACCACCAGCAATGTCAGTGTCGTGTTGTCAGAGGTAGTAGCTGCTTCTACTTTTCGACAGAGAGATGTGTGCAATGTTTCTGATCTACTTCACTCGTGTGCGCGTGGTTCAATGATTTTGCTCGGCTGAGAATTAAATCATGCTCTATATATGCGCCAAATAATGTACAGATGCACGTCACTTGAGGGTTGCATTGCGTACTGTCATACGGCGGTTCAAGCAACTCTGAAGAACTTTTTTTTTATTAATTTTTATTTTAAAGTTAACCTTTGGCACTTTATTTCTAATTCTGACCATTTTGGTCACGCCACCATTTATGACGTGACAAAATAACGCTGTCATGTGGTAGAATAAGCCCGCTAAATAGCATTTTTTGTCACGCTACTGGTCGTGGTGTGATTAAACAACATTGTCACGCCAAAGATGGTGGTATGACAAGAGATACGGACGGCGTGGTAGTGTTGTTTTGTCATGTCACGGGTGATAGTATGACTAAAAGGGTTAGAATTGGAAATAAAGTGTGCCAGAGATTAACTTTAAAATAAAATTTTAAAAATGGTTAATTAATAATAAAAAAATTCAACTATGAAACATCTAGGAACTTTTTTATTAATTAGTTTTTTATTAATTTTATTTTAAAGTTAACATCCGAGGCACTTTATTTCCAATTCTGACCTTTTTAGTCACACCACGGATGGTAGCGTGACAAAATAATACTGTCACACGTCAGAATAAGTCTTTAAAATAGCACTTTTTGTCATATCACTGGTTGTGGCGTGACTAAATAACACTATTACGCTACTTTCAGTGGCGTGACAAGAGTTTGACTAGAAATAAATTTGGTGTGATTTATTATCGTAGGCGTGATCAAAGGGGTTAAAATTGGAAATAAAGTGCGTCGGAGATTAACTTTGAAATAAGATTAAAAAAAGGGTAATTAATAAAAAAATTCCAACATCTAGTACTGTAAAAGTGGTAGGTACTGAAAGGGAGGTCTCGATCACTTTTGTATTTCAACGAGGAGTTGGAAGCCATTTCTGTTGCGTTCGCGGGCAGGCTAAAAGAACGAGCTTTACTTCGCTGCGGGTAGAATTAGAAACAGCTTTACTCTTTTTGTGGGGAAAATGAGTCGACAACAGAATGAAAAACGCCGTAGAGGGGACAGGAAAATTATTTACTGTGGCGAGCCTAGGAGCGGTCAAAAGTAGAAAAAGAAGCATCTGAGTCAAATCGTGATCGATTGGCGCAAGCGCAACAGGCGAGGCCACCGGTGTCACTGCCGCCCGCGTGCGACAGCTTTAGTTATCTGCTGGAGTTTTACTGTGGGATTTGACACTCGCCGCAGGGCAGGCAGACAGCGGTGGTTCGTCGTACGCACTCGACGTGAATACTCTAGTGATAGCGACAAAAAATATCACATCCTACCGGGAGTAGCAGTGACTAAACAAAGGGCGATGGAGAAGATTCACCCAAAACAATTAGTTGATGTCATTTTTCAAATTCATATCTTGTTTGTAGTGTTGACGTACTTTTATCTAAGAAGTTGACCGAACGAAGTTAGAGAAGCTACTGTAGCTGGCCGACGTCTAGATGAAGTCTTTTTTGTACCTTAGGATAGCTTCTGAAGGTTGTTGTTACTGTGGGTTTTGGGGTTCTATAATCTGGGTGATAATTGGGCTATGCTGGCCAGTCTGGTTGTGACCTTTTGCTGGATATCCTAGTTTAGATTTCTAATTGGTGATCCCAGTTTTTCCTTTGTTAGTTCTGTTCGGTTGGACTTTTGTAAAACCGGTCTTATTCACTTTCTATAAAAGTGGGGGCTTTTGTAAAACCGATCTTATTCACTTTCTATAAAAGTGGGGGCTATGACCTTTTTTCAAAAAAAAAAAAAGAGTAGCAGTGACTAGCGACTCTTGTTTCTTCCCCGTGGAGAAGGGCGAGGAGAATCATCCCATTCTGCCATGACAAGCAATCGACCGGCCAAGTCGGCGTGTTCCGCTGACAGTTTCATAGGGGGGAAAAGCTAGTGCACATAGAGAGAATAAGAGGATTGTGAACGGAACCCACAATCATAACCGTTCGTCGATGCTCCGAGATCGCGATCTGCGCTGCCATCGTGCACCGCGGTGGGGCAGCCTGCAGATCCGGTTCGGCCAGTACACCTCCCTCGTCTACGTGCTCCTGTCTCGTCTTTTTCGTCTCTTGCCAGATCTAACCTTCTTTGTCACCTTCAGCGTCATGTGCTACCTCTATATGCACCGTTCCGTTGTCGTCTTCACCGGTTCAACTCCATCACCCCCAGATCTGTACTTCTTCCTCAGCTCTGGTGCATCATGTCCATCTTCTTCGTCGTTGGTGCATGTCTGTCGGTGTTCCCAAGGTGCCCCATCCACGCCGGCATGCTCCATTGTCCGGACCAGTGTTCATGTTCCTAATCTGGACGGTTCACCTCATTGCCATGTGCCGCCGCCATGTGCACCTCGCCACAGTGGTAGAGCCTCGTTGAGGCCAGACAGGGTTCCGGTCTCCCCTTCACATCAAATTTTTTTGAGCACCTAGTTATATATCTAAGCCCATATGACATTCCATCGATTTTGGACCACGTTGCGTCCTTCAACACTCCTTAGTCCTTCTCTCCACCATGCACCACCCATAGTTGTCTTTCTCTCCTAGTTGTTGGAGCCCTATACACTCCTCTTACTCGTGTGTTGTGTCATGTGTGAAGTTGGCTACCGTAAGCCGTGGGTGTAGGGGAGGTAGAGAATTGAAGAGAGGAGGAAAGGGAAAGAAGAGTAGGGAAAGTGGAAGAAGAGGACCGAGTGTGTTGCTTCCATGAAGGAATAGGAGGTCCAAGATATTGTTGTTCTAGGAAAGAAGAAAGGAAAAAGACCTATACTCCTATGAGTTTTAGTCCGATTTATTCAATCTACAAGTACTCCAACCCTCCCATCTTGTGGTATGCACTTGGATTTGTGTTTTGGAGGCTTGATTTTGGGTGTAAACATAGAGAATTGCAATAGCCATCGTTTAGCAAACATGGAGAATTGCAATAGCCATTGTTTGGCATTGGGAATTCGCCCCCTCTTGTTTTCAACCTATGCTCCGCCACTACCTCGCCGCCGCAGTGCTCCGTCCTAATGTGCACCATGCCGAGGTGCTCTGTACAATGTTTTGAGTACGTGTATTTTACAATTGTAAATTTTGAATCAATACATGAGTATTGTACGCGCATACATGAGTATTGTACATGTGCACAGTGCGCCGCGCAATGCTAGAGTAATATACATGTGTACTGTATCTTAATGTGAAATCTACGTGATTCAAAATTCACATCACTACTGTATATAGATGGAGGGAAGGAGGTGAGAGAGGGGTGGTGGGTCCCAAGTATAGTTTATTTATTTTGTAACCGGTGCTTAAGTCCTCTCTCTAATTTCCTAAATTCACCCGAAGCCAGTAAAATATTTTTTGTGCACGGATCTTGATGTACATCGTGTGGCTGTGACAGTGGGTGCAGGTGAACGTGGGTTTAGATATGCATTTCCGACACAAAGAAGGCTACACTTTTCTGATGGAGGCATGGAGTCCGCAGTTCACTAGAAACTACATTGGTGGAGAATTATACACAAATCATATCACAAAAGTGACCAAAGTTCTCAAGCAATTAGATTCCAAACAGGCACTATAAACAACATGGGATCGGTGATACCCTTTCCTGATCCTCAATCATACACAAAACAGGAGCTAACCCTGGAGCTCAAGATAATGTAAGCCCTACTACTGGTCTACTACCACCATTTACTCCACTATACAGACAATGTAGCAGCAAAAAATTGACACCACAGTCACTACTCACGACATGGTTAAGCAAGGAAAAGAGAAGAAAGAGAGAGAGGGCAGGATAGAGCAATAACGGACTAGAAAGAAGAAGAAGAAGAAGAAGGGGGAATAATACACGTTTCATCTTGGCTGCATCCTGCAGCTGAAGGATATTAGTATCTGTGAGACAGGTTCTGCCTATCTCGATCCCAGGCACTTGTCAGAGTCTCGTAAGAGTGTTTTCCTTCGCCCACACGCTGTGAATCCTCTGTTCAATTGGGCTGCTCTGCTCTTGATAACGCTGCTGATCGTTTAGCATTCGCCGGCTCATGCTCCCAGCATCACTGCTCGGAGCAGAGATACAGCCAGAATCCACCACCATGTCGCCCTCAAGTATGCGGAGAACCTTTCGGACATGCGGAAAAAGGGGGTAAGCATACATATAATCAAGCTTCCTATAGTACTAAGCGCTGTGGAGACGAAGACTGTACAGAACGACTAACATGGGACATTCGCGGCCTTGAATGAGGGTCACGCCTTATGCACAGGTTTGCTGCATGCAACATGCAGTAGACCTCATTTTCGCAGAAGCGGTGCCTTAGGCGCGGGTCAATGAGATCGTCAATTGCATACCCTTCCAGTAAAGGTCTTGCCTGTTACAGATGAATAGAACATGATTGACATCAGATTATGCAGAACCGACGGATCAAAACGGAAATGCTTCATATACTTTCAGTTGCACTGATGAATGATGAACAAGTAGAGAAATAGCGGTCAGTTACAACTTAGTTGATTACTTAACAAACGTTTCTTCAATTAGTGGTAAGGGATTTTTCGAACACTCGACCAGACATCCTAGTTCAACAGTGGAGGCTATCGGTACTGACTGAGTCATTCTCATACCATATAGTTATACCACTATAATAGGTTCTTATCATTCATTAACCAGCAACATAGAAATCCAGGTAAGTAGGTGAACTCACCCATTCAGTAAGAAATTGCTGGCCCTTCGGTCTGTTAATATCAACAGCCTTGCGTCCAGTGACAAGTTCCACTAAAACAACCCCAAATGAGTAGACATCAGCCTTCTCGGTTATTTGCCCACTCTGAGCATATTCAGGTGCCAGATAACTGCACATGGTCAAAAGAGGCTCAGATTTGCCAAATTTCAAAAGTTACAGCTGACCAAGGATGGGATAGTGTATATGTAACTTACCCAAATGTGCCAATGATTCTTGTTTCAACACCCATGTCTCCATCAGGTTGCCATCTAGCCAAGCCAAAATCTCCAACCTGTCACACCATTATGAAGAAGCTTTAAACTCCTCATGTAATGATAGTCAAGACTTTAAGACCAGTGATGCCAATGGGACTGACAAATCTGACACAATTCACGGCATCATGCATGTATAGGATGATCAAATGATCATTATACTGAATTTCATGAATAACGAAAACAGAAACAACAACGTTGCGACGGATCAAATACAACTTGTTTAGAATGTAGCTTAATGCATGTTTATTAAGGTCCAACATAATCTAGGCAAGTTGTAAGATTTTATAGCAACCTCATTTTCATACAATTACAATTTCATAACTAAATTTCAATGCACTAAACACGGCGATGACTCTTATATATTTACCATAAAAAATGACTCCTATACATTGTAATAGAGGGTTGATGACCATACCAGTGGTTCGAAATCATGTGTGACAAGGATGTTGTTTGGTCTCATATCACGATGGATTATACAACCAACCCGACATTCCTCATGGAGGTATCGCAGCCCTCTGGCAGCTCCTACTGCAATCTTATGTCTAGCAGCCCACCCCAACGTCTCTTTGTTACGACCTAAAAGAGTGCAACAAGTAGTTTAGAAAGGTTATACTCAAAAGAAATAAAAGGAATAGTTATCACAGCAGAAACCAATGCATTGTTCTCTAAGAGTCATCAGCTGTCACATTGAGTTTGTCGGGAAACTAGCTTACCATAAAGATGTGAATCCAGTGATCCATTGCAAATGTACTCGTAAACTAGTAAACGTCTCTTGTCTTCAACACAAAAACCAATCAGCATTACAACATTCCGGTGCTGTGCACAACTCAGAACCTCCACCTCTGAGCAAAACTCGACATCACCTTGGGAGCTCGCAAGTTTGTGTTGCTTAACAGCAATTGCTTGGCCATCAGGTAGGATACCTCTGTGGACAGACCCAAACCCACCTTCAGCTAAGAAATTTGCTTTGGAGAAGCCACCAGTTGCAAGTTCCAATTCTGCGTAGCTGAACCATCGTGGAGGCTTTCCAAACACAGGCGTCTTATGCTGGCATATTGAACACAAAGGTGGTGGTCCGGGAGGTGCATTCCTCGACAATGAGACAGCATCTCTCACATTTCCTCTGAAGTTTAAGTCAGACCTGCTTCTGATTGCACTAATTTCAGTCAAGAGATCCAGTTTGGATATCTTCTCAAGTAAAGAATCTGCTGTAGGAGTTCTTCTAGGACGGTTTCCTACCAATCTGGAGGCAGGTCCCTGTAAAATTTCAGCCATCCATGGTTGAAGTGATGAGGCTGCTGGAGGAGTTGAAGTTTCACTCTCAGAATCAGATATATTGACATCTGAGTGCTGGAAATTTTCCTTGGTTGCCTCTTTCTTCAAAGAGCTATTCGTTTCTGAAGCACAAAATGGAGAAGTGCCAGGGTCTGAGCTTGAGACAGAGGATGTTCCAACGTCGGTACTGCCAAACGGTGCTTCTGACTCCGGGCTGCTATTCGGTGTCACCGCCGGTCCTCGAATCGAACTGCGTTGCTCTTTTACGTTACTCACAGTTTTACCAAGTGAAGCACTCGACTCAGTCGGTGGCGGGAGAGGTGCTTTTGAATCCTTTTCAGGAGATCCCACCAGATTCAGACGAAGAACTTTGGGCCTAGAGCGCTTCATAACAACAATATTACACTGCAGTTCTTCCATGCAACGTTTCTCCTCATGCTTCAACTCCCTGAGCAACAAAGGCATCAACACCACTGGTTAAGGGGATATGCAATAATGGGGATTAAAGGGATATGCAATAATGGGGATTAAAATAACAACGGACTATGTCAATACTGAAGAAAGCTATGTGTCACATTACTTGTCTAGCACAACCCAGCTCGCTTGCCCTCGCTTTGATTCAGTGGCCACAGCACCAGAAGGAGATCCAGAGACAACCTTAACCTTCACATTTATCTACACAGAAGCAACATAAGTTAAAGAAATAGCTAATGGTGAAGAGTTTCAGTAATTAAAAAAAAACAGCAGCTAGCTCCCTATCCCAACCTTGCTCGGATCATACACATCACGAAGTTTTAGCATCATTTGAGAGCACAACTCAGAGACATCCGACTTCTCATTCAACACTGCCTTATGGCCACTCGCGCAATCCCCTGCAAACAGTGGAAAGCCCCAGAACTTCCTACCTAAAAAAGAACAAAGAAGAACACATTGAACATTTGAGCCAGCAGTCAACTGACAAAACAGCGAAGTCATGGTCAAGTGAAAAAGGCTATAGTATTGACGAACTAATAGCTCTTGGAATTTTAGCTATGCAGGCACATCTGTGCAAACAAACCATAATCCTAAAGAGCTCGATAATACAGTGGTACCTGTCTGTACATTTCAAGGCATTGTACTGCAGTTCTTGAAAGGCAAAGACATGGGAGTGTAGCAAAGCTCAAGAAGGAGAGGCCATACCGGAGCTCTGCGGCGGGATGACAACGAGGAGCAGGATGGTGTCACCGTGCTGCACGACGTGCGTCAGTGCCCACACGACGGCCGTCTTGGGGATCTCCCTCACCGTGGCGCGCACGGCCACTACCACCACCGCCTCCGCTCCCCGTCCCTTCTCCGCCGCAGCCTTCCCCTTCCTCTGCAGCTGCTGGCCGGAGCCCACAGCCATCTCCTTCATCTCAGAGCACCGCCGCGCCAAGAACTCCTACCGTGTCAAACCATTTCACGGTAAGAATCGAAACACCTCCAAAAGCTGAACCCCGAGACACCAAACTGACCAAAGAGAGTGAGAAAGAGAGACAAAGACAATGCCGCGCAACCACCGCTAGCTCTGGGGACTTTAATGCCCGGAGACGAAGCGAGGGTACTAACAGTCGCCACTTGACACTACAGTCCGAGACCAAATCACAGGACATGATAAAAAACAAGCAATAATCCATCGTGGTAAAAACAAGATCGCAACTTTATGTTTTGCTGGGGCCCAAACCGAGCGGTTGCTGCGGCTGCGGATTGAGAGAAAGACCACAACTTTATGGCTGGCTTCCTGCTGCAGCATGCCGGGGAGGGCACCGAGGCTGTCTGCGCGTCTGTACTCGCCGCCCCTGTAGCCGAGAGATAGCGACGTGGGGAAGAAGGGGGAAATTGTGGGCGGCCACCCTCCGAATCTGTCAGATTCCACAGTCGTACTGCCGCCCCCACCCGTCCTCCGCCTCTGACTCTCTCTACCACCCCGGCGAGTCGAGCAAAACCGTTTGATTACTCGTAATCGCTCCGGATTTCGGGGATTCCATGGCGATTCCGCCCCCAGTTAGCTTAGCAAATAATCCAAGAAACGAACGGCCGGCTTCTACACAGCTTCCAAGTGTACGCCGCATTCCATCCCGGAAACACGAAAGCTTCCTTCTCTGTGGAAACATGCAAAAAAAAAACAAACAAACAAACAAACAAACACAAACACGAAACAGACCCACCTACCTCTCAGAGCGAAGGGCCGCCGCCGCGCCACAGCCACGAGCTCCTCGCCGGCCGCCGCCTTGTCCTCCTGGCTCCTCACCGAGCGAGTCGTATCGGCTCGATTGCACCAGCCCTAGACCTCAATTAGCGTGGAAGCGGAGACGGCCATTAAAGACAGGGAGAAAAAGCAATTAAAACTCCATGGCCGTTAACTAGTAGTAACCTCCGAGCTCTATTACTACGGATCGCCGTCGGACACCAGCTTTCAACATCGCCCTCGGCGTCAACAGCTATCTACAACTTTGCCACCGCTGCTTCGTTAAAACAAAGATAGGACGAGCGGACGACCAGAACTGCATGCGAATTTTCGGCCAAAATTCCTTTGGTATTTACAGAAATGGCAGTGGCTAAACGGTATTTATAAAAATAGCATTTTGTCATGCGGTAGCCATGCGGTAGGTCTCCCTGGCCACCACGTCGCCCGCTGCCACGATTAGTTTTATTTGTGAGTGCGGCCGCATGCAAAGACAATCAGAAGTAAGCCGATGTCAAGACGGCTTTGTCAAGGCGGCAAAGGCATCTGTAGTTTTTTTCTTTTTTTGTTAAAAAATCATTTAAATATACTATTTGTATAATTTTTAAATATAGCACATTAGCTCCAAAAATTATAAAAATGTTTGTGGAGCCTTCTAACACAGTGTAGTTGTTTGTGTAAGTTTTTCAAAATTTTATCCATTTTGAATTTTTATAGAAAATTCATTTAAGTATACTGTTTGTAGGATTTTTTTAATATAGAAAATAAGGTCCAAACACTATGAATTTTTAAAAAAATGCTCCTTACACACTGAACTTAATTGTGTAATGTTTTTCAGAATTGTATATGTTCTGAAAATGTCACGAAAATTAAGGGTTTAAGTCTCGAAAATTAGTGTTTTAGGTTTTAAAAATTAGGGCTTCATGATTTCATGTAACTTGGAATGTGTGAAGTTTAGTACCACATGGATCTCATTTGATATATTTAAAATTATACAAAAAGTATATTCAAATGATTTTAAGAAAAATACAGCAGTGTTGTTCAAGATAGTGTCAGTCATCGACAATCTCATCTTCTGATCTTATTCAGACGGCACTGTCTTGATGGCACAGTTACACACACACACACACACACACACACACACACACACACACACACACACACACACACATATATATATATATATATATATATATATATATATATATATATATATATACTCACTGACGAGCTTTTTTAAAAAATAAAAAAAACTCACCACACGCCCACCGAGCGAAGGCCCTACCGCACAGTGGCCGTGCGGCAGGGCGTTATTTTTGCAAATACCGTTTGGCAACTGCCATTTCTGTAAATACCAAACGAAAACTCGCTGTTTCGGCCAAAAATCCTATTACATGCAGGGTGCGATTTTTTTTTTAAAAAAAAAGTAATTTTGTTGTTCAATTTACAAAAATAAACAATGATTCTTTTTTTTAACAGAAATAACCCACAATCATAGTTCCACCGAGCGAGTAGGCCCAGTTGCGAGGTGGAACTACAATTCTGGGTTGAATCGCGCATCAACAAAACAAATTTGCCCGTCACCTGCAATGTGGCCTAGTCACACTATGGAGGCGTGATTGAGGCATGTGCCGAACCGCGTCGTACCACGAGTGGAAGACAGACCTCCACGTGGCTGAGTCACGTGATCAATTCACGATTGGCCGTCGGTCGGTTCGCGATTGGCCCTCGGTCATGTGGCCGGCTCGCGGTTGAGGCTGTATATATGGACAGTCGGTCAGTGGCTCCCACGTTCACAGAACAGAGAAGAGATGGGGAAAGGAGAGGAGAGGAGAGGGGGAGGGAGGAGGAGAAGAGAGGTGATGATGTACTGTGTAGTTGGTTGCGGCCTCTGATCAAAATGCGCATAGCCGGCGAAGGGCACTATGGTCCACGATGAGAGATCTATCGTAGCAACTAGACAATAGTAGTAGATTAATTAAATTAGCTTTTTTTTGTAGATGAACAACTGTCATGTGGACCTAGAACATTTATCGAAAACTTTTTGGTTAAGTGTTTAGGAAAAGATCATCATTTTGCTACGATTTCATGAAAGATTAGATGTGCCATTAGAAAACCCTATACTAGATAGTGTATGGTTCCTTGTGGATTCAATGACCCTTTAAGAAACATGACAGTTCAAGACTCAACAGAGGAACGTGTGTGAAGATAAGAGGCATCTTTAGCGGTATTAACTTTTACCCCTTCAATAGCTATAAAGAGGGTAGCCCACGTATTATGTAATAATATGTTCAATGACTTCATAGATTCATAAGTTCTGTGATAATCTTTACATCTCCATTCTCATTGTATTCTTATGTATTCATTAGGCCCACCGCAATAAAAAGTCTTAGTTTAGATTGTGCTCTCATATCAATTTTTCAGCTAAGCTCGATAGGGGATCCTGTATACCAATCATCGACAATGCCGCCTCCATTTCACGCAAATAGACAACACTCCGACCCACGCTTTTTCAGACCGAAGTGACAACACTCTGCCATCTGCTTTTCAGGCTGAAATGATGAGACCCTAGTTCCATCTTTTCCCTATGAGTTGACAACTCGTTGACCTATGTTGTACCCAAAGATTCCTTCTAGCGGACGTGAGTGCTTCCATTCATCAAACTTTACTCACTCAATGTTACACCCTAACCGCCTATAAAACTAGGGCATACTCCACTACAGGCAAGATTCCTTTCAAGCTAGTTTGGCAAATAGGGGAACGGGAGGGAGAGAAGACAGGTAGAGAAAAAGAGAGGTACGGTAGGTCACTCCGCTCGGTTTGGGGATGTCAGACTGCGGGGAGATGCCCGGAAAGCGAAAATAGGCTACCAAGAAGGCACAGGCGTACCCCACTAGAGTTTCCACGTCCACAGTGCGACTGCGGTAACCTAGTATAGATCATTCAATCTACACATCCTAGTACCACCACACGAGCCTACTACATGTGTGGGGATTGCCGTGGTAATCCAGCATAGATCATTCAATCTATGCATCCAGTATCGTCGCACAGACTTACTACATGTGCGGGGATTGTTGTGTAAGTGAATGCCATACATCGATACTTCACACTTCATGTTGGATTTTAAATATCACTAACTTTATCCGTCACGGGAGCGGTCGTAGCGTTGCTACCTTTTCCAATGGATCGACGTTCCGGAGAAATACGATATGGCATTCATTGGGCAGAAATACATGCTGCACTACGTAATTGCGCCCAAAGCCTTTACCTATCGGAAACCTTACTAAACCGGGAGCAGGGAAGACAACAGAAATGTACCGATGGTCCCTGATGTGTCTGTTGCACCGAAGATTATTCTGGACATGGACAAGCCTGAAAAAGACCTTCGGACTGAGTACTACGAGGCCCGCGCGAAGTCCCACGCCCACAAGGGGGAGTAGGATGTATGTTCGCAAGCCTTACTTGATTTTCATATGTTAAGTATTTTCCTTTCCAAAAGGAGTGTTTGTATCGTAGTCGTAGTTCAGGTCGAAGGTTCGTGCATATAGCCATTTGTACCATAGGATTAGCGAGGCAAACATATGCACCTAATCAGACGCTACGCATCATGTAATTCAAACCTTCGTGGTCAAGTGTTATGGCGGGCTTGCAATCTTGTCTTCATGGCTCCATTCTCATCTTGCTCAAACCAAAACTTGCAAAATATTTTGCTAAATTTTGAGTTATTTATGTAAAAACTTAATAGGATGAACATCCACGTAAAACGATTAAAACATGATTTATTTACAAATATATACGGTCCACAAACTCCAGTTTTTTTTACCGCTAACAATTATTCACGAACAAACGCTAACAATTATTCACGAACGAACTCCAATATTTAAATTATTTCTTAAAAAAAAGCCTACGGCAGCTACAAGGCGCTGTCCCGTGATCTGACGGCCCAGGTGGGCCCACATGGCAGGTAACTACAGGATGTGGCCTGCCCTCCGTCCTCGGTGGACAGGGAAGTTGCTGACGTGTCGTGGTCCACCTGGAGCACTGAGGTACCACATGCCTGCCAATTATTAGCTGGCACTCCCAGTCCCAGGGTTGATCATGTTTGTTTCTTTGACAGGTCTGCGGGCAAGAGGTCCTTATCCTGTTGCATGTTTTCATGTACTTTCCATGGTAGTATGATTGGGAGGAGATGATGGAGAAACTCCCAGTCAGAAGTATACAAGTGTCGAGGTTGTTATTATCTGTTAATAGCCTGTAATTATTTACTTTATAACCCAACCGGTTGGATATACCATATGTTGATGGTATCTATGCCTCTGACAACGACTACCTGGAGTCCGTTTTTTTCCCACAAGACGAGTCGATGACAAGAACTACTGTCACGTACGCCGTTCTTTGAAGCAACCAGACGCCCCCTCGACATCACCAACTACCACCTCTTCGGTAGTATATAAGGGCCGGTTGGATAGCAGGATAGGGCACAGACAACTGTAACACAACCACACCCGCTCATTGTTCCCTGTGATCAAGTAGTACTCTTGTAATATATTCTTAGTAACAAAGACATCCTTTCTACTTAGAACATCTATAATAGTTTGTTTTTAAATTACATTCTTAAAAAGAGAGAAATCTAATCTAATAAAAAGAAACAACCATTCCAATGGATTGTTTCTTAAGCTTGTATCTAAGACTTTAATTGCTATAAGTGTACATGATTCTTGATGATAGGCAGTGGGACCCACAAAATGAGTGTTTAGGTAACAACTAAGCCTTCAATAGAGTTTTTTGTTGTTTCTTATGTTTTGGTATTAAAAATATGATAGTTTCTTCATGTAGAAACAGCTTCACCTTCTCTCCTCCACATCATCCAAAAGCTGATATGACAACCTTTTAATAACAATTGAGATGGACTGTTATAGTGTAACATCCCAAATGTATAATTAGGGTTAATCAAGTATAATTATATGTGTAGAAATTAAAACTTTTTCTCACATCTTGAAAAACCCTAAAATCTCATGTGATTTTTGTCCAAGAGTTGTGTAATCCAAAACACAAAGCTCTTGTTGACCAAAAATCAAACTCATTCTCCAATTATCTTAAATCTTGTGCCAAACATTTGGAATATATTTTCCTTGGTCCCAAAACGATATGGGACCCCTCGAAAAAGTATCATGAGTTATAACACTTGTTGATAATTTTTGGAGGCAAAACAATCCTTTAAACAACCTTCATGAATTTCCTGAGAAAAATGCATTGTATAATAACCTCTGGAAATTTTATGCAAGGTTGATCTCATTGTCGACAAGCTCCAGTTAAAATTTCATCAAATTTGGAGTTCATTTGCTATCTCAAATAATTACGTAAGTTTCAATTTGTTAAAAACTAAATTTAAAAGCCTACACTATTCCTTGGGCTAGCCCTATTCAAAGTCTGGTCCAATTTCAACCATGTCGCACCTCAACAGACCTCATCTCCACCTTGATCGGTCGCACTGCTGGATTTACATCCAATGACCACGACCTCCTCCCGGGTCAACACCGCAAAGACCTCCCCACCTCATGAGATCATTGCCGTTGGATCCGTGATCAACGGCCATGACCTCCCTGTGTGTTAAACCTCAAAGACCTCCTCGATTTGTTAAACCATCGCAGCGAGGTCATCCCATTTGTTGAGGTCGAGCCGTTGGATCAAATCCAATGACCACGACCTCCTCCTCAACATACTCGGTCAGTCATCCCATTTCACGTGAGGTCATAGCCCTGGATCCAAGATCCATGGCCCCGACCTCCTCCTCTCAACCTAAACTAAACAAACCTCCCACTCTAACCAAGGTCGTAGCCATTGGATCAAATCCAACGACTCATGACCTCCTGCGCTATCAAGCACTCACAACCTCCCCATCTTTTGTTGTGCACCGTTAGATTAAAATCTACGGTCACGACCTCCTTTTTGTCTCACGCGCACAGACCTCCCAACAAGACGTGAGATCGTGAGCCCTTAGATCTAAATCTAAAGGCCATGACCTCCCTTGTGCGTTGCGCAAGCTCAGACCTCCACCTCTTTTGATCGGAACCCTTAGATCTAAATCTAACGGTCCCGACCTCCCTTGCTACTGTTGCGCATCATATCGCACCTCCCGGTCATTGTGTGCCCTTGGATTTAAATCCAAAGGCCATGACCTCCCTCATGTCTTTTTGATCGCATGCGTTAAGTCCTCACTGGAGGTCCGCACCGCTGGATGGAGATCCAACGCTTTGGACCTCTGTCCCTTTTCCTCACGTATGCTGCGATTAATGAAATCGGAGGGCCACGACCTCCCCATCCTTGATCGTGTGGTGGGACCTCCTCCCACCACTTAAAACATAATGGTTCAAAACCACATCGGAGGGCCAGACCTCCCGTGGCTTATCCGCGGTCAAAATGACCTCCCTCGTTCTTCTCCTTCCTTGGTCACGCTGTGCGTGGCCTCGAGCAAGTGAATTAATGCCCACCGTCCCATCGTGTACCTTATAATGACTCTTTGTTGACCCGCATTTAATGCAGTCGACTTCCGCCTATCAGTCAAGACTGACCACCTTGGGTTGTCAACTTTAGGTCATGTCCATCCCATGGACCAACCCGTGGGCTAAGCTCACCATGGAGCTTAGCCCCGCTCATAACCTTCACTCGTGCTATAAGTCACCCTTGGGTTCCTCCCTTAGCTTCTTTGGCACACTTCTAAGCTCTAAGCTTGCACCGTGTCATTTGAGCTTTCCTCTCCTCCCTCTTGGCGCCATTGTTGAGAAGCTTGAAGCTCCTCGGTGGACAAGGGTCCTGGAGTTTTTCCTCCTTTTCTCCTTGCTTCCATTTGTGCCCTACCCTCTGGGACCAAGGCCTAACTTGATATTGTTGGGCATTTGCAGAGGGGACAAAGTGGAGCTTGAAGTTGAAGCTTTGGCAGTGGAGCACCCTTCCTCCCCAAGACCGGTCCTCCTTCCTCGACCTCCTCAAAGACCTTAGGACCTCCTGTACTCCCCGATAGTCCTTAGCTACTGGCACCAGCATGTATGAGGTCGCGGAGCTTTTAAATTGGGCACACGCTTGTTTGGCTGTCGCGCGGAGCTTCCCTTTTGCATTTTGGATTTTGCCGTGTGCTTGTCTTCGTTGTCCTCTCCGGCTCGCCGGCGTTCAAGGCCGTCGCCGCCGTTGAGAGGAGGTCCTTTGGGTGCGCATGGTTATTGCGGACCCAACGGTACCATTGGATCTCGCCGGCGAGGTCTACATCGCCGGCGATGACCTCGTCTTTGCGCTCGGGTTTTGTCGGACACAACGGCAGCGTCGTTGTCGTTTTTAGGACAGAAATCCTCCATGTTTAATGCGCTAATCATGTGTTCCAATCATTGTAATCATTGGATGTCTTAACTGCCTTTAATCCACCCTTTAATGTGCGCATTTAAGACCTCCTGTGCGGACCTCCTTGATGTCGGTAGCGCAAGATTTATTCATGTCAAGCGGCGTCGCTGAAGTTAAAGCGCTGGTGCAGGGACGCCCGGACCTCCTCCGAGGAGATCTGGAGCGCCCAAGACCTCTCCTTGCGCATCGTGGCCGCCTGACCTCCTCGGAGGTCTGTGGACGTTAGGACCTCCCTTAGGACCTCTCCGTAGCCATCTCACTGCTCATGACCTCCCGGGTACATCGGACCGCCCAGACCTCCCTCGTGAGGTCTCGGACGATGTAGATTTTCCTCGTGGAGATCTTGATAGTTTGGACCTTCCTTTGGAAGATCTCAACCGCTGAGGACCTCCCTTTAGATCCGGGTCCGCTTCGAACCTCCTTTCTATGTTGTGGTCCGTTGATTTCCCATCTACGGCCACGACCTCCCTCACCTCGCGCATGTGAGTTGCTAAGAGGTCCAGACCTCTGGACCTTCCCTGTCTTGGCGTGTGCGTTGTTCACCGGGAGGTCTCGAGCCGTTGGATTTATGATCTGTGGCTCACGCCCTCCCATACCCTTGTGAGTTTTAGAAATTCCAAGTGAGCTCTAGTATAAACCTGAAATAAGGTATAGACTTTAGAATTTCATATCTCTTTCATTTTAATTCCAAATGAGGTCATTCAAATTGTGTTAGCTCTGTTTTGAACTTGACTTTAATCCAAAAATGATTGTAAGTTGAGTTCAGCTCCAGAGCACAGTTTGCCATTAGATTTTAAAACCAACTTTAAAATGTGCACTTAAATCAATGCTTAACTTGTAAAATACATAACTAATGCTCTATAGACTATTTTTGGGTGAGACCAACTTTGTTGGTTTCTCTCTTAGTGAACTCACTGTGAAAATTAGTTTTGAGCATGTTGCTGTTAGGAAATTGAGGACTTGTGCATTATAATTTTGTTCAAGTTCTTGTTCTTGAAAAATTATAGAAAGTGCATCATAGCTCCAAAGGAGGTGAACTCAATTATGTTAGTCATCTCATGAGGTGCTGGTTTTACAGTAAAAATTTCAGCTTCACTTCTATTCTAGAAATTTTTATGATGAACAGTAGCATATTTCTAATTAATAGGTTGAGCAGAATTGATTTCATCATATCTTTTGCATTGAGAATCCAAATTAATTGGTTCTTGTTGCTAAATTCATGATAAATCATTGTCTTGCTGCTGTAAAATTTTCATGGCTTTTGGAGTTCGTTTGTTGTGCTGTCTTTGTTGTGTTTCGTCGTTCTTATCGGTTCTTTCTCGCTTTTCCGTTAGGCTTCGACATTTGTGGTGATCCCGAGAGCGACCCTCTGCCACAACTTGGCCAGCAACAAGGCAAGCAGTTTGACCATTTCCATCATTGTCCCATTACTTTAAAGCTTAATACTTTGTTTTACTTCTATGTATGCATGCTACTTTGTGTTAATTGTCGCTAGCGAGCCTATAGTTGCATGATCTGTAGGAATTGTTTATCCTCTACTACCATGAGCCTAGGTTATTTGTTGTGGTGGGAGCTCGTTGGATGAGCTCTTATCACTTAGTAGTTTCGATGTAAATTGCTTAGACATGCCTAGTTATCGGTAGAATGGGCGATCATCGACTTAGTCGATGGTCTTGATCACTCAAAAATGATTATTACTCCTATATGTCCAGCACTTGTGCTTTGTTTAATTTGTAAAATCAAAACTGAAAATAAAAGATTGATTTAGACTTGGGCATATTGGATGGATGGTGCGGTTTTTGGATGTGGTGGTATGCTGGGTCCCTAAGGACCGAGTACTTGGGTCACTAAGCCAAGCGATTTAGCAGACTAACCACGCTGAGGGCATATGGAACCCTCTTGACTAAGTACTCTAGGAGGTGTTAATTATGAGCGAGCTCGGTTGGTGTGTTTTCAAAAACAAATGTATATGTATAGTGTGGGAGGAGCATTAGCTTCCGGAAGGTTGTGATGTCTCCTTCTCCCGTGGGTTGTGCAGCTCGTAATTAGCATTCATCCTTTGGAAAGGTCTCAGAGGACTTAGCGTGCAAAGACACCTTCTAAGTGTGCGTGAAGGAAAGGCGATCCCGACGTGTGGGTGCAGTGGTACACCCCGCAGGATAAAACTATTCAATAGCCTCGCCCTAGGTTATGGACATGCTTGGTAAGGTCGTTCAAGACTAGACTACAACCTTTAATTAAAACTTGACATGGTTGGTATGAACGGGAGTTCATGCTATTGTTGTGGTGACTTGGGTTAGTCACTTCGTGATTGTTCTTGTTGTTGTTATTATGTTATTATCTCGTTGTTACTTCAACATTTAAAAATGCTTTGCCAAATTGCCTTCAATCTATTATGTTATTGCAAATAAATGTTGCTTTATGCTAAAATGAGTCCAAAGCCTCATCCACTTAAATAAAGCTTGCATGTAGCTAGTTATAGTTCTGTTATCTCACACGTAAGTCTTATGGAGTACTTTATGTACTCATCCGCGCGTGGTTGTGGCAATTTTTTTTGTGGCTTTTGTTGCAGAGGAAGAAGGAGAGCTCCAAGAGCCTCTCTTTTGTGCTACGTGTTGCGCTTTCTTCGACGACTAGCTTGGCGGTCCCACGATGCCTAGGGGTTAAGGCACACCGATTGGCTTTGTGTTATAGCCATCTTTATGGCACTTTTGCTTCATTGTTATCTTTTTGTAATTATTGCTATTTGGCCTAAGGGCCTCTCTTTTGTAATATCTATTCCATATTAATATTAACTTCGGTTTGTTGCTTATGTTCTATGTGTTGTATGGAATTGATACATTCTTTTGTTGTGAGGTATGTATCTTGCATTCAGGAAGTATACATCTCTCGAGACCGGGTTTATTTGGTTGATAATACTAGGGTCAATCGGATGACTAAGTATTATGAGCCTAATAAACGCGTCGGTCTCACAAAAGTTGGTATCGAGCCGTTATGACCGTAGTAACGCAAGCTTGGTCGCCCTTAGGATATTTTGAAAACCTATTTTCAAAGCATCAAATGAGTTTTGAAAGCTTAGGTAAATTCTCGGATTTTATTCCTTACCTATCTTAGCCTTCTCTTCTCATCCCACTCTAATTTGAGTTTTAAAAGTTGTTTTCCTCTCTTCCTTCTACAAAATAGTTGTTATCGATTAACACTGGTTTTTGGGAGAACCAATGAGATTGGCAAATTGAAGTGTGAGCTGCCCACTACAAGGTTTTGAAGTTCGAGTCGGTGATTCAACAAGGAGCTTGGATGCGAAATCTGGACAACAAGCATCAAATTTCCTGACAGCAGTCTCAACGGTGTCTAATTAGGATAGATAATGAGAGGTTAATCAACTAAAACTTGTGGGAATAAAAGGGTAAGATGTGATACTAGTTAGCTAAGTATCTAACACTTATTTCGCTGATTTAACCTTGCTCTTTAGTAGCATTAGCTCTCACCTTACAATCTGATTTTTGATCTTCTCGACCAATTACTCGCTCATTCAATACGGGTTAGTTGAGTTGAGAAGTTGAGCCTTGCTTTTGGTGTTTCTTGGCTGTTTTAGAGTCTTTTAGAAGCTTTTTAAAGTTTAAATAACCGCTGATTTTGGCTTTCGTTTGGGGTGATATTCCATTCCCTAGTCGATCGCTTTTGCTTTCTTTAAGGCTTTGTTTTTGGGTCTAGTTGCTAACCAAAATTCCTTGTAACAGATGGCCGGACTTTTCAGAGCGGCCAAGGCCGCTTAGTTGGTCCTGACGAGGAGCTTCTCCTCCTCCGACCATGGTCGAGGTTCTTCTTCAGATCGGCGCAACCGCGCGGATGACAGAGAGTTCTATCGACGCCATCGCGCGCAACACCACCGCAGACTTACGGAGCTTGAGGATCCGGGCAAGGGAATGCCCATCACCGCGTGGAGGACTCGCGGAATTTCTTCGTACACGCCCCTACCTTTTCCCGGCCCGAGGACCCTTTGATGCGGACGATTGGCTTCGTCTTGTGGAGCGTAAGCCAGATCCATGTGATGCCAGGAGCACGAGAAGGCGCTGCTCAGATCGCACCACCGGTGGAGGGTGCACCTTGTCATGGTGGGAGAGCTTTCGCCATGCAGCCCGCAGACCACACCGTCTCTTGGGAGGAGTTTCGTACTGCCTTCCGTCGGGCTCACATCCCTGCCGGCTTGATGGAGATCAAGAAGTAGGAGTTTCTTGCGCTCAAGCAAGGGCGTGGCTCAGCCATGGAGTATGTCTACGAGTTCAACCATCTAGCTCGTTATGCTCCTGAGGATGTGGCCACTGATATGGCTAAGCAGGCCAAGTTCAGGCGTGGCTTGTCCGAGGAGTCAAGGACAAGCTATCCATTGTCGACTTTCACGATTTCCGGACCTTGGTCGACAAGGCCATCGTCGCCGAAAGCATGCGGCTCGAGAGCTTATGGACTCCATAGCGCAAGTGGGAGGCCCATAAGTCATCTAGGGCAGTTCCTCCGCCCCCGCCGGCGATCTCGGGTACCACTCTCACTCTTGGCGCCCGAGGTCACTCCGCCTCGTTTCGCCCATCGCAGCCGTGTCTCGATCCACGCACTGCGAAGTCACAGAGCGCCCCGCGAACCCGGCCGCCGGGTCACATGTTTTCATGCAACGAAGGGCATTATGCTAACCAATGCCCTAAGAAGACAGAGATACTCGCCCTAATGGAGGACGCGGGCGAGGTGGTGCACCAGACCGAAGATCGTCCGGCTACCCAAGGCGTGGGTAGTGGTCGCGTCAACGCCATCACCACAGAGGAGGCTCAGAGGCACCCGACGCCGTGCTAGGTACACTTTCGTTAACTCTCATCCCGCCATCGTTTTGTTTGATTCAGAGCATCTCATTCATTTGTTTCGAGCCTTTTGTCGCTATCGGAGAGCTTCTTTTCTCTCCATTGTCGGTCCCGCTACTCATTCGTTCTCCCGGTTCGGAGTTGAGAGTGAATTTGAGTGTAGGGATGTCCCTATCGAGATCGAAGGGTAGGTTTCTTAGCAAACCTTATCCTTCTCCATTCAATGAGTCTTGATGTGATTCTTGGCATGGATTGGTTGTCCCAAAGACATGGGGCAAATCGATTGCGCCAGAAGCTCATCTCTATCTAGTCCTCCCGGGTTAAGGTGTTCATGAAGTCGCTAGATTCGCAGATCTCTTGGCGCCAGCGAAGCCCGCCTAGATATTAGCGAAGTCCCAACAGTTTGTGACTTTGTTGATGTCTTTCCCACGATCTTCCAGGATGCCACCCGCTCGAGACCTCGAGTTTGTCATTGAGTTGGCTCCTGCATCGCCCCTATCTCAAAGAGGCCTTATCGGATGCCACCGAACGAGTTGGTAGAATTGAAGAAGCGATTAAGTGAGCTGCAAGAGAAGGGTTTCATCCGCCCTAGCTCATCTCCTTGGGGTTGTCCGGCAATCTTCGTGAAAGAAGAAGGGCGGTATTTTGCGATGTGTGTTGATTACCGCCCACTTAATGAAGTGACTAGAAGAACAAGTATCCATTGCCCGATCGATGATCTCTTCGATCAATTAACTGGAGCTCGAGTTTCTCCAAGATTGATTTGAGAGTGGGATATCATCGAGTTCGGATTCGACCGAGGATATTCCAAAGACGGCGTTTCTACTCGCTACGGCTTGTATGAGTACAATCGTCATGTCATTCACTTAACCAATGCTCTCGCTTTGTTCATGAACCTCATGAATTCGGTATTCATGGAGTATTTGGATAAGTTTGTTGTGGTCTTCGTCGATGATATCCTTATCTATTCCAAGAACGATGAGGAACATGCCGAGCATCTGAAGCTTGTGTTAGGCAAGCTACGTGAGCACCAATTGTCGTGAAGTTCGCAAGTGCGCTGTTCGTTGAAGGAAGTGGCTTTCTTAGGCCATATTCTTTCAGCGGAGGCGAGTCATTGATCCTAGCAAGGTCACCGATGTTCTTTCATGGAGTCCGCCCACTTCGGTCACCGGCGCGGAGTTTTCTTGGTTTAGCGGGATATTATCGCCGCTTATCGAGAACTTTCTAAGATCGCGGGCCGATGACGGAGTTGCTCAAGAAGGACAAGAAGTTCTTGTGGTGCGATGCTTGCATGGCAAGTTTCCATATACTCAAGAAGCGTTTGACCACCGCTCCCGTTCTTGTTCTTCCCGATATCCATCGCAGCCTTCGATATCTTTTGCGATGCTTCTCGTCGAGGCCTCGGTTGTGTCCTTATGCAAGAAGGCAAGGTAGTGGCCTATGCATCAAGGCAATTGAGACCTCATGAACTTAACTACCCTACTCATGACTTGGAGTTGGTCTGTGATTCATGCACTTAAGATTTGGCGACATTACCTAATCGGAATCGCTGTGAAGTGTATTCGGATCACAAAGCCTCAAGTACTTGTTCACCCAACCCGACCGAACCTCGTGCAAAGGAGATGGTTGGAGTTGATCAAGGACTATGATATGGGTATTCACTACCATCCCGCAAGGCTAATGTCGATTCTTCGATGCGCTTAGTCATAAAGCGCATTGTAATGCCTTAGTGCTCAAGGAGCATTCGCCTCTCTTCTCGAGGCATTCCAAAGCGCCTCAACTTGGAGATAGTTGAGCATGGATCTCGCCGCCATGGTTGTGCAACCAACCTTGGTGGATCGGATCAAGTCCGCCAAAGCAATCGGATGTTGGAGTGAGCCACATTAAGGCAAATGTCAAGAACGGAACGACCAAGTGCTTCTCTCGAGGATGAGCATGGCGTCGTGAGGTTCGGCAACGCCTTTGTGGTTCCAAAGGACATGGAGTTGCGGAATTTAATCCTCCACGAAGCCCATGATTCGCCTTTATCCATTCATCCCGGCCACAAAGATGTATCAAGATCTCCGCCAGAGATTTTGGTGGACCCGAATGAAGAGGAGATCGCGGTTCGTTGTCGAGTCGCGACGTGTGTCGCCGTGTGAAGGCCGAGCATCGGCGTCTCTTGGATCGCTTGACCTTTGCCAATTCTGAGTGGAAGTGGGATTCGATCGAATGGATTTTATCACGGTCTACCCACGTCCCGAAGAAGAATGATGCCATTTGGGTCGTCATCGATCGATTGACTAAGGTGGCACATTTCCTTCCCGCCAAGACCGAACTTGGTAGGTCTTTTGGCGGAACTCTATATCGCCCAAGATCGTGAGTTTGCACGGTGTCAAGACGATTGTGTCGGATCGTGGATCCTTTTCACGCCTCGTTTTGGCATAGCTTGCAAGAGGCTATGGGCACTGTCTTGCTTTCAAAGACGGCATATCATCCCCAAACCGATGGTCGACCGAGAGGGTCAACCAAGTTTTGGAAGACATGCTTCGTGCTTGTGTCCTTTCATATGGGAAGCATTGGGAGAAATGCTTGCCATTCACCGAAGTTTTCTTATAACAACGACTTTCAAGCGGTCTCGACATGGCACCTTTTGAGGCCTTGTACGGAGAAAGTGTAGAACCCGTTGAACTGGTCGAGAGACGGTGAGAGACCTCTCTTTGGCCCGGACTCAATCAATGAGGCCGAGCGCCAAGTCCAAATTTTATTCGAGCTGCGTTTGCGACAGCTCAATCCAGCAAAAGAGCTATGCGGATCGCCGTCGACGTGAGTTACGTTTTGAGCCTAATGACTTTGTTTATCTCAAAGTTTCTCCTTTGAAGGGCCATCAACGTTTAGCGTCAAGGGCAGTTAGCTCCTCGATATGTCGGTCCCTACCGCGTTATCGAGAAGAAGGAGTCATTGCCTATAAGTTGGAGTTGCTACTGCACTTGAGGGGTACATGATGTTTTCCATGTGTCCCGCCTAAGAAGTGCCTCCGTGTTCCAACCGAGGAAGCTCGTTGGAAACCCTCGATGTCCGTGAAGATTTGACCTATCGCGAGCACCCTGCTCGCAGACTCGATGAGTCCGAACGAAGGACAAGGAATAAGACCATCAAGTTCCTTAAAGTTCAAGTGGTCAAACCATTCTCGAGGATGAGGCTACTTGGGAAAGAGAAGATCGTCTGCGTGCGGACTATCCATCTTTCTTTATCGAGTGAGCCAAATCTCGGGACGAGATTTACGTAAGGGGGAGATTTTGTAACATCCCAAATGTATAATTAGGGTTAATCAAGTATAATTATATGTGTAGAAATTAAAACTTTTTCTCACATCTTGAAAAACCCTAAAATCTCATGTGATTTTTGTCCAAGAGTTGTGTAATCCAAAACACAAAGCTCTTGTTGACCAAAAATCAAACTCATTCTCCAATTATCTTAAATCTTGTGCCAAACATTTGGAATATATTTTCCTTGGTCCCAAAACTGATATGGGACCCCTTCAAAAGTATCATGAGTTATAACACTTGTTGATAATTTTGGAGGCAAAACAATCCTTTAAACAACCTTCATGAATTTCCTGAGAAAAATGCATTGCATAATAACCTCTGGAAATTTTATGCAAGGTTGATCTCATTGTCAGCAAGCTCCAGTTAAAATTTCATCAAATTTGGAGTTCATTTGCTATCTCAAATAATTCGTAAGTTTCAATTGTTAAAAACTAAATTTAAAAGCCTACACTATTCCTTGGGCTAGCCCTATTCAAAGTCGGTCCAGCCTCAACCATGTCTGCACCTCACAGACCTCATCTCCATTTGATCGGTCGCGGTAGTTGGATTTACATCCAACACCCACGACCTCCTCCATGATCAACACCGAAAGACCTCCCACCTCATGAGGTCATTGCCGTTGGATCCGTGATCAACTGGTCATGACCTCCCTGTGTTAAACCTCAAAGACCTCCTCGATTTGTTAAACCATCGCAATGAGGTCATCCCATTTGTTGAGGTCGAGGCGTTGGATCAAATCCAACACCACGACCTCCTCCTCAACATACTCGGTCAGGTCATCCCATTTCACGTGAGGTCATAGCCCTTGGATCCAAGATCCATGGCCCCGACCTCCTCCTCTCAACCTAAACTAAACAAACCTCCCACCTAACCAAGGTCGTAGCCATTGGATCAAATCCAACGACTCACGACCTCCCCTGCTATCAAGCACTCACAACCTCCCCATCTTTTGTTGTGCACCGTTAGATTAAAATCTACGGTCCACGACCTCCTTTTTGTCTCATGCGCACTGACCTCCCAACAAGACGTGAGATCGTAGCCCTTAGATCTAAATCTAAAGGCCATGACCTCCCTTGTGTGTTGCGCAAGCTCAGACCTCCACCTCTTTTGATCGGAACCCTTAGATCTAAATCTAACGGTCCCGACCTCCCTTGCTCGTTGCGCATCATATCGACCTCCCGGTCATTGTGTGCCCTTGGATTTAAATCCAAAGGCCATGACCTCCCTCATGTCTTTTTGATCGCGTGCAGTTAAGTCCTCACTGGAGGTCCGCACTGCTGGATGAAGATCCAACGCTTTGGACCTCTGTCCCTTTTCCTCACGTATGCTGCGACATGAAATCGGAGGGCCACGACCTCCCATCCTTGATCGTGTGGTGGGACCTCCTCCCACCACTTAAAACATAACGGTTCAAAACCACATCGGAGGGCCAGACCTCCCTGGCTTATCCAGCGGTCAAAATGACCTCCTGTTCTTCTCCTTCATTGGTCACGCGTATGCGGCCCCGAGCAAGTGAATTAATACCCACCGTCCCATCGTGTACCTTATAATGACTCTTTGTCGACCAAGATTTAATGCAGTCGACTTTCCGCCTATCAGTCAAGACACCGCCCCGCTTGTCAACTTTAGGTCATGTCCATCCCATGGACCAACCCGTGGGCTAAGCTCACCATGGAGCTTAGCCCCGCTCATAACCTTCACTCGGGCTATAAGTCACCCTTGGGTTCCTCCTTAGCTTCTTTGGCACACTTCTAAGCTCTAAGCTTGCACCGTGTCATTTGAGCTTTCCTCTCCTCCCTCTTGGCGCCATTGTTGAGAAGCTTGAAGCTCCTCGGTGGACAAGGGTCCTGAGTTTTTCCTCCTTTTCTCCTTGCTTCCATTTGTGCCCTACCCTCCGGGACCAAGGCCTAACTTGATATTGTTGGGCATTTGCAGAGGGGACAAAGTGGAGCTTGAAGTTGAAGCTTTGGCCGTGGAGCACCCTTCCTCCCCAAGACCGGTCCTCCTTCTCGACCTCCTCAAAGACCTTAGGACCTCCGTGTACTCCTCGATAGTCCTTTAGCTGGCACCGCATGTATGAGGTCATGAGCTTTTAAATTGGGCACACGCTTGTTTGGTTGTCATGAGCTTCCTTTTGCATTTTGGATTTTGCCGTGTGCTTGTCTTCGTTGTCCTCTCGGCTCACGGCGTGCTCAAGGTCGCCGCCGTTGAGAGGAGGTCCTTTGGGTGCGCATGGTTATTGCGGACCCAACGGTATTATTGATCTCGCCGGCGAGGTCTACATCGCCGCGATGACCTCGTCTTTTGCGGGTTTTGTCGGACACAACGGCAGCGTCGTTGTCGTTTTAGGACGAAATCATCCATGTTTAATGCGCTAATCATGTGTTCCAATCATTGTAATCATTGGATGTCTTAACCGCCTTTAATCCACCCTTTAATGTGCGATTTAAGACCTCCGCCGCGGACCTCCTTGATGTCCGGTAGCGCATTTATTCATGTCCAAGCGCGTCTTGTGAAGTTAAAGCGCTGAGTGCAGGACGCCCGCACCTCCTCCGAGGAGATCTGGAGCGCCCAAGACCTCTCCTTTGCAATCGTGGCCGCCTGACCTCCACGGAGGTCTGTGGACGTTAGGACCTCCCTTAGGACCTCTCCGTAGCCATCTCACCTGCTCATGACCTCCCGGGTAGATCTTGACCGTCAAGGTCCTCCTGACGATCCGAACCATCGAGGACCTCGAGACCTCCTGTGAGGTCTCGACGATGTAGATTTTCCTCGTGGAGATCTTGATAGTTTGGACCTTCCTTTGGAAGATCTCAACCGCTGAGGACCTCCCTTTAGATCTGGTCCGCTTAGGACCTCCTTTCTATGTTGTGGTCCGTTGGATTTCCCATCTACGGCCACGACCTCCCCTCACCTCGCGTGTGAGTTGCTAAGAGGTCCAGACCTCTGGACCTTCTGTCTTGGCGTGTGCGTTGTTCACCGGGAGGTCTCGAGCCGTTGGATTTATGATCTGTGGCTCACGTCCTCCCATACCCTTGTGAGTTTTAGAAATTCCAGTGAGCTCTAGTATAAACTGAAATAAGGTATAGACTTTAGAATTTCATATCTCTTTCATTTTAATTCCAAATGAGGTCATTCAAATTGTGTTAGCTCTGTTTTGAACTTGACTTTAATCCAAAAATGATTGTAAGTTGAGTTCAGCTCCAGAGCACAGTTTGCCATTAGATTTTAAAACCAACTTTAAAATGTGCACTTAAATCAATGCTTAACTTGTAAAATACATAACTAATGCTCTATAGACTATTTTTGGGTGAGACCAACTTTGTTGGTTTCCTCTCTTAGTGAACTCACTGTGAAAATTAGTTTTGAGCATGTTGCTGTTAGGAAATTGAGGACTTGTGCATTATAATTTTGTTCAAGTTCTTGTTCTTGAAAAATTATAGAAAGTGCATCATAGCTCCAAAGGAGGTGAACTCAATTATGTTAGTCATCTCATGAGGTGCTGGTTTTACAGTAAAAATTTCAGCTTCACTTCTATTCTAGAAATTTTTGCGATGAACAGTAGCATATTTCTAATTAATAGGCTGAGCAGAATTGATTTCATCATATCTTTTGCATTGAGAATCCAAATTAATTGGTTCTTGTTGCTAAATTCATGATAAATCATTGTCTTGCTGCTGTAAAATTTTCATGGCTTTTGGAGTTCGTTTGTTGTGCTGTCTTTGTTGTGTTTCGTCGTTCTTATCGGTTCTTTCTCGCTTTTCCGTTAGGCTTCGACATTTGTGGTGATCCCGAGAGCGACCCTCTGCCACAACTTGGCCAGCAACAAGGCAAGCAGTTTGACCATTTCCATCATTGTCCCATTACTTTAAAGCTTAATACTTTGTTTTACTTCTATGTATGCATGCTACTTTGTGTTAATTGTCGCTAGCGAGCCTATAGTTGCATGATCTGAGGAATTGTTTATCCTCTACTACCATGAGCCTAGGTTATTTGCTGTGGTGGGAGCTCGTTGGATGAGCTCTTATCACTTAGTAGTTTCGATGTAAATTGCTTAGACATGCCTAGTTATCGGTAGAATGGGCGATCATCGACTTAGTCGATGGTCTTGATCACTCAAAATGATTATTACTCCTATATGTCCAGCACTTGTGCTTTGTTTAATTTGTAAAATCAAAACTGAAAATAAAAGATTGATTTAGACTTGGGCATATTGGATGGATGGTGCGGTTTTTGGATGTGGTGGTATGCCTGGTCCCTAAGGACCGAGTACTTGGGTCACTAAGCCAGCGATTTCAGCGTACTAACCACGCTGAGGGCATATGGAACCCTCTTGACTAAGTACTCTAGGAGGTGTTAATTATGAGCGAGCTCGGTTGGTGTGTTTTCAAAACAAATGTATATGTATAGTGTGGGAGGAGCATTAGCTTAGGGAAGGTTGTGATGTCTCCTTCTCCCGTGGGTTGTGCAACTCGTAATTAGCATTCATCCTTTGGAAAGGTCTCAGAGGACTTAGCTGTGCAAAGACACCTTCTAAGTGTGCGTAAAGGAAAGGCGATCCGACGTGTGGGTGCACAGTGGTACACCTGCGCAGGATAAAACTATTGAATAGCCTCGCCCTAGGTTATGGACATGCTTGGTAAGGTCGTTCAAGACTAGACTACAACCTTTAATTAAAACTTGACATGGTTGGTATGAACGGGAGTTCATGCTATTGTTGTGGTGACTTGGGTTAGTCACTTCCAAGATTGTTCTTATTGTTGTTATTATGTTATTATCTCGTTGTTACTTCAACATTTAAAAATGCTTTGCCAAATTGCCTTCAATCTATTATGTTATTGCAAATAAATGTTGCTTTATGCTAAAATGAGTCCAAAGCCTCATCCACTTAAATAAAGCTTGCATGTAGCTATTTATAGTTCTGTTATCTCACACGTAAGTCTTGCGGAGTACTTTATGTACTCATCACTTTGTGGTTGTGGCAATTTTTTGTGGCTTTTGTTGCAGAGGAAGAAGAAGAGCTCCAAGAGCCTCTCTTTTGTGCTACGTGTTGCGCTTTCTTCGACGACTAGCTTGGCGGTACGGCCGATGCCTAGGGTTAAGGCACCTCGATTGGCTTTGTGTTATAGCCATCTTTATGGCACTTTTGCTTTCATTGTTATCTTTTGTAATTATTGCTATTTGGCCTAAGGGCCTCTCTTTTGTAATATCTTTTCCATATTAATATTAACTTCTGGTTTGTTGCTTATGTTCTATGTGTTGTATGGAATTGATACATTCTTTTGTTGTGAGGTATGTATACTGCATTCTGAGAAATATACATCTCTCGAGACCGGGGTTTATTTGGTTGATAATACTAGGGTCAATCGGATGACTAAGTATTATGAGCCTAATAAACGTCGGGGTCTCACATATAGATACTCTTACTTGTCCACGAGTTCTAGCGTTTTCCTCGTATTTCCACAAAATCATCGTCCGGATCGTCGACACTAAGGGTACTTATTACAGAGTGTTTGGAACGGATGGATTTTACCTTTTTAGAGATGGAGCAGCTAGCAAATAAGTTAAAAGTGTCATGGGACACATACTATATATACCTGTTGATGAGTATACATTAATTGCGTGCCTGATGGGAAAATAATGGTAGCAATATGAGCTTGACCGCCTACTCACGTGATGTGCATATCGTTTCAAGACGTAAGGGGCGAACGGCATGGGTCATTACTCATTAGCAAGCGAACAGTGCTTCTACAGGTACGTACAATGGTACAGATAGCTGTTATCTATAGCAACTCTTCATATCACCTATAGACAGCACTAAAGACAGCTCATACAATTGTACAGACGGCCGCTGTCTTTTTAGTTGTCTTTATAGAACACATAATCTTTTAATGTTTTTCTTGTTTCTTATATTATAGTCGGCTACAGGATTGTAGACAGTATCTTTCTCTCTCTTCATTCTCTTTCATCCACGTCAGCAAAAATCCTATGTGACAATGACTATAGACGGCTGACATAAGCCCATTGTACATACTCTACTTACGCTGTTTTCTACACTAAATTTCACATAAGTACTAAAACAACACGTAGAGCTGGCAGCAGAGCACGAGTAGATGTAAATTAGGCTGCCTGTAAATTACTATCTAAGGCCATGCACGATGTTGCAGTGCTACAAGAGGAGAGAGGATATAGGAATCCGTGCTAGCACATTGCAACAATCGGTGCTAGAAAAAAGATGCTGTAAGGCTGCTCCCAATGGGCAGTATCTTAGTGCAGTTTCTTTAGTGCATGAGGAGTATTATGATACTATTTTCCCAATGCATGGTTTCTTATGGTGTAGTATCTTAGGCTGTTTCATTTAATTACATGCATGATCTTTACTAGTATTTGAGCATTGTGGCCTATTTGTGGCATGTAATAAAGCAATGCATGCATGATCTTCCCAATGCACGGGATCGATCACAATAAATTTTATGCGTTGGATTTCGAGACCGAACCAGTATCCAGATTAGATGCTAGAGTACCCTCTCTCTTCATTAACTATGGTGCCACATTATCATTTTGCCTACATGACAGGTTTAAGATATCAGTCGGGGTGGAGCACTGAGAGCAGCCTAACCGGTGCTTCTACATGCACGGATGCCAAACAAATAGAAAATTCATGCAGGCCCAGCAGTTGTAAGTGAAATAAGGAGAGAGAGAGAGAGTATGTGTGGTGGTGAGAAAAATGTGTAGTGTTTTATTTAGTTGTGGATCCATCTGGAGACAGAGTGAGATGCTAATCATTGTAGGAGAGAAATAAATCTAGTATCTCTGTGAAGCGGAGAGTCTAGCACCTTACATGACCTAACTACTTCAAGATCAGAAAACGACATGTCATGTGATGTGATGCATAGCGGAAAGGAGGAGAAAAAAAGGATAAATTACAGCATACAAGTGCCAAGCACAAGAAGCTAGCTCCGGGCTGGCTGTAGCTGACGAAAAAGAGCTAGATATATACAGTGGGCTGATCCGTCCAGCCAGCAAGCAGCGAGAGGATCAGAATCGGATGCATGCCGGCCTCTTGATCGACCTGGCAACACAACAGAAACAAACAGAAGCCGATCATTCGTTCATCAGCTCGATCAGAGAACTGGCACGTACGTCAATTTGCATCTGGCTGCTGGCTTAGCGCCCTCGGCCTCTCGCGGTGAGTATATATCCTTTTGTCCAAACTGAAACAGTAATCTGTTCCGGCTACGTACGACCAAAGTTGGGCCAAATTAAACCGGTACAATCAAGAACTCAACAACTGCGTATAATTCCTAGGCAATAAGCACCTGACTAGTGACACCCAATTCCTCAACAACAACAGAAAACGATCGTGGCTTGTACACCATATATATATATATACACACACACACACAATATTTTCTACACGTGGTGAACCGCCATTGTTTTGGTTATTTTCCTGCAGTGTACTGTAGCAAGAGGCTCATATTTAATGCTGCTACAGTACTTCGGGCCAGGAAGCAAATTTGCTAGGAGAGAACCTCACCATCAGCTGTCCATTTCAAACCATCCATCCGGGTGGATGGCTGATGAGGCAGAACCTTCCCCGAGGGTCTCCCCCACTGAATTTTTTCTACGATTAAGTACATTGTTCGTCCCTCAACTTTTGCTCTAGCTTAATTTTCGTTCTTAAAAATTGTACTCTAATTATCAATACCGGATTCTTTAAAAGCGTGTTGCACGGTCAATTGTGAAAGCCACATAGGTTAGAATAAATGACGCTTTTATGATAGATAGAGGACGTTTTATATTATAATTCAAGTACAAAAACTAAACTAGGACAAGAGTTGAGAGACAAACAATATACATAATCTTTTTTCTATCCTGTGCAAATCGGCTCAAAACTAAATGATTTCCGCAGGGTTTTTCTACTACGCCCTAGTGTTCCATGCAAAAGACGGAAAGATGGCCACTGAATTCGATGCGACACGGAGGCTAAGGCAGGCAGCTTTAATTTACAAGGAGCCTTTCGTTTCGTTATTAATTGCAGGCACGCGCTTTATTGCCTCGATACTCGCGTCCCACTCGTCTCTCTCCAGAGCGTACCATGATCGGCCTCCTCATCTTTCAACTTCGAAATGCCATGGCGCTGCTGGAAACGGACCGAAAATCAAAGGTCCAAGTTGAAGCTACAGTACTAAGCCATATTAAAAAAAAGGATATAGGTTTCCGCTAGCGTACACGAAACACCGTTTGTTGAAAAAAAAAACACTAAGAAAAACTTTTTAATATTCCTCGATTTTTATAGAACATTGATAAAGTTTTTCTGGTGTAATTTTTTTGTGAAATTTTCTCCTGTAGTTTTTTTTGTGCAATTTGTTTAGAAGTGGTCCCTTAATTTCTCTGTATTTTCGGAGGGCTTTTGCAAAAAATAAAAAAAATCTTAACGGTCAAGCCTGGTTAACTTGACAGTAAATTGATTGAAGTCGCAAAAAATGAAATAAGGATGACAAAAAAAAACAGATTTTCAGTGGTACAAACAATATTGCAAGTATTTTGAGTGGCATGAATAAAATTTTCCCTATATCGAAATAACCCTTGATTGATTACGGAGAAACAGAGACACTAGAAATGGTTGCCGAACACGCAACTGCTACTGATGCTGAGAGCTAGTCTTGGTCATCGTTGGAAAAGGACAAGCGCACGAGAAATAAATTAAGCGATGATTTGCGAGTCCAAGACGCCGGGCCAACACAGCTGACGATCGATTGTATCTTAATCTCTGTGTCAGCTAATTAAACAGGTGATTAAGCTTTTTTAATTAGAGTAGTTCGATGGTACGGTGTGGTGGGTCCCAGGATGGTTGTCTTGTTGGGGACGGGCTACCGGCCAATGTTGTGCACGCAGCCGCGCTAACAGACGGGTTTTTTTTTTGTTAATAGACACTGTCGCCGTGTCGCGTGACGAAATAGCAAAGCTAGTTTTCTATGAGTGAATTGGTAAAAATGCTACTGTAAACGCGTCGGCCGACGACACGTACCTCCCGCCGCGTCCTCACCGTCTGGACCCCCCTACCGCGCCACCACTGCGCGGATCCACACGTGGAGTGCTCCCATTCGTCCAAACCCCCCTACTGCGCGGCAAGCCACTTGCCGCAGGGTGGGGCACGGTAGGGGGATCCGGGCGGTGGGGCCGTGGCGGGGGGCACTCGTCGCCTGCTGACTCGTCTGTGGTGCTATTTTTGCCCATTTACTCGCGGGGGATAAGCTATTTTTTCTATTTCGCCGCGCAATAATGCTATTTTAGCCAATAACTCCCAAGTGGTTTTGAGTTTTTTTTTCCTTATTTAGCACGTTTTTTAAGCGAAATAGCAAACATAGCCCCTCAAAAAACGAAATGGCAAAAATTACACTCCAGCCGAGCAAAAACACCGCAGCATAGGACCCACCGAGCAACCAGATCGTGGGAGACCACCTGCCGCTAACCCAGTCCGCGATTTGGGTGCACAGAAGGCCCCCTGCCGCGGACCGGGTGCGTGGCTAGGATGCCATTTTTGCCATTTATTTTTTGGATAGGTTATTTTTGTCATTTCGCTTCAAAAAGACGCTAAATGAGCTAAAAACTAAATGGTTTCTCCTTAATTTTTGTCTCTCAAGTGTGGAATGGATGGCTACATCCGGTGGTTGCGCTCGCGTTTTGGCTACCACTGCACCACTCTGCCGCAGTTTAACTCGTACAACACACATTGTGCATACCATTAAACATTTCTTATCAAGTTTTCTCGCAAATAACTCGCGAACAAGATTTTGTACATGTTTGTTCGTACGTGTAGCAATGCTGAGCTAATCGACAACGTCCATATGAATTAGCTAGTGAATGGATACTGATAGACTACACTAGTTGACAATTCAAATATTCTACCATGTAAACCAGGACACCATGTAAGCAAGAGATCACAGATCGTTACCACTAGACGCGCAGTGCAGCAGAAGTAGTGTTGGAGTATGACGAGGATTGTTGACTAGTCAAATTATCCAGATATATCTATATTTATAAATAACCTAGATCTTCTATTGAGCCCAAGTTAGCTTGCTAGGCCTAGGATTAATTAAGCAGACAGAAGGTGGACCCAATAATCTTTTCTTCAGACCACTCTAGGACCTCTCCCCTGGAGGTCTCTTCATACCACTCCAGGACCTCTCCCCAACAGAGGAGGTCTTCGAAGGTAGTTGCCCACGTGTGGTTAATGACAACCCACGTGAAGAAAAAGTATTGGCTGTTACATCCGGAGACATAACAATTGCCATGAAGAGACGCAATGATTGGCTTAAAGGAACGCGACTATTGGCGTGAAGAGGCACCACTGCAACCAACTGCCGACATCTGTAGCACTATTAAAATCTGGCATATGTGCCTTTGTAATGATCCAATATCTTGTACACTGATTTTCATTCTCCCTGTAATCAGAGTATACTCTTTGCAATATACATCACCATTTGAGTCTTTAGGTGAATAGACAACAATCTCTATTTTCTTTATATACTTTTGTTTGTCCATTCTGTGATGAAAGTCCCAGACATCGACAATTGGTGCCATTCGTGGGGGTCGTCGTCATTAGCCAACTCAGTTCTGGTGATGCACCCAATGTCTTGCACATGAATCGAAGCTTACCGACGTGGAGAGAAGAAAGCATCCTTGACGTCTCTGACTACGATGAGCACATGGGGGAAGGTTTCGTTCTCATCTCCAGCAATACCAATGGTTCCCTCGAGACCGTTACCGAAGAACCGTCGCCCACCGAGTCTGCACCTGTTGGCTCTACGCCGACTGTGCTTTTGCCCACAAGCGCTACCATGGACGAATACTATCCCAAGCATATTTTCGTTAGAGTAGGAGATTCAAAAAGTTCTTGGAGCCCAACGCGTTATGATGATCTCACTAGTGGCCTTCACGTTGAGGGCTTGGAGAGAACATCTGGGGAGAATCTTCTCTCCACCTTACAATACACCTTATCCTCCTCTTCAAAGGGTGACTGAATATTCACCCTTTCTGCCTGTTCCGGAGTCCGTCAGGTCGCCGCCCTTGGTGACAGCCAATCCAATGCCAGTGAAGAACCTGAGACATCAGGACATCGCTAGGAACGGGAAGAGCGGGAACACCTCTAGCAAGAGGAACAGGCCCGACAAGCAGAGATACGTGCCACCACACAAACGCACATCTCGCAGATTCGCAGCAACTACTACCGAGATGCCCCTGGTTCCTCAGCGAGGGCGCTACAACAAACGATGCATACGCCACCACCGTGGGCAACGATGGTAAGGGATCTAAACGCCTTACCAACCCCCATGCAGGAGGATTCCCCCTACAGAGCGCATTCGCTATTTAGCGAGCGCCATTGCATGCCCTCCGAAACAGGGAGTGCAAGTAATGTGTGCTATTGCACAGGAACTGCAAGATGCCACGGAGAATATCTCCACCCGATCACATACTGTGCTTTCCCATACGGACATGAATCTTATTCACATAAACAAGCCACAGAAATCATCGGATTAATCATATTAACCCTATTCCGACCAATCTGATCACTGCTTTTGATACGACTACGTACTGCGGCATACCCCGATGGCGGAATTCCGACCAGTAGGAGTATCATGCAATGCGATCATAAACAAGTCGAGTAATCACCTGGTGCTTTCTACTTGTACCACCCGCAAACCCATCTACTACCCTCAAAACCTCGACCGATTTTATCGACCAGTGCTTAGACCGTTCTATCCATATGAACCGATCTAGGTTATCAGACCAAACCGTTCCTTGCTTTTTGTTGTAACATGGCACTAATATTAAGTTTTGTTGTATCTGCAGAACTCACAAAATAATGCTGGAGTAACACGTATGAAACCTCGTGATCCCTGTCGCATCCTCTATAATAACATAGCATAGAAGATTGAAGCAGGAAATTCTGTGCAAATGGTAGCAGTGATATGTGCTTTTGTTTGATGTAACGGATAAGACTATGAAATTACTACTTGGAACTGTTATATGTATCATGCCTTATGCTTAGATTTTCGAATTTGAACTTGAATGTTGTGAGCTCGGGGAACTGTTATATGTATCATGCCTTTTGTTCGATATATATATATATATATATAGAGTGAATTGTGATATTTTTCTTGTTGTGGAATGGATGGATGGATTATTTGATTGCTGAGTTTTCTGTTAGTGCAGTTCAAAATTAAATGCAAAATCGAATGTACAAAATTAGTGAAAAATGAGTTGGTGTTGTTCGGCAAATTCCCAAGTGTCGACCAAAAAATCCTCGAGTGTCGACACTCGGGAACTCGACCAAAAATTCCCCGAGTGTCGACACTCGGGAAATATGCCAAAACGTTCCCGAGTGTCGACACTCAAGAAACGTTGCCCCGTGTCAATTTTCCCTGGTTTCGTCGAAAACTTTCCCGAGTGTCATTTTTGCCATACACTCGAGAAAGATCGGCCACGTGTCAATTTTCCATGGTTTCATCGGAAACTTTCTCGAATGTCATTTTTGCCATACACTCGGAAAAAGTTGGCCACGTGTCAATTTGCCCTGGTTCGTCTGTCACCTTCGGAAACTTACCCGAGTGTTTCCTTCGGTACATTCCCGAGTGTCCACACTCGGTAAAGATTTCCGTTACGGTTGAACAAACTGTTGAGGCGTGTTTTCTCCCGAAGTTTTTGTTTCGAGCTCGAAAAATCGCTTTCGAGCTCGGAAGTATCGCTTTCGAGTGTAACACTCGGGAAACTGTTTTTACCCTGACTAATCTACCCCGAGTGCTCTTTCCCGAGTGTTGGCCTTCAAAAAATTCTCCCGAGTGTTTTGCCCCCGTTTCCGAGTGTTTTTGGCACTCGGGAAAAATCGGGTTTCTGGTAGCGGCGATGCTTTTTTGACCCGTCGATCGAGACTGAAGCAGGGTAATCGACTACAGATATCTACCATTGCGATTGTAATATAGCAGGATGCACTTGCTGTGCCTGCATCTGATACATTACCAAATCCACGCTACAGAGGAGCCTGCGTTGCCACATGTGAGCGGGCAGAGCGAAAAAGCTCACAAAGCCATGCTGTGCCTGCATCTGCATGTCGTCGTGTGACCACGTACAGGTACAGCACAGCACAGCGCAGGCAGCCAGATAAAGGGGAACATTTGGATTGGCATTCTGACAAATCATTAGTTAGTACTTGATTGCAAAGTAGTAGTAATTGATAAGCACCAAACGGCCGTCCGGTCCTTGGGATCGAATCAGTGCATGGCTGCCGCCGCTCGCAGTCCCGGCCAAAACACGTACGATTTGCTGTGCCCTGGTCCAACCAAGCATGCATTTGTCCTGCCATTTCATGTTTCCCGTTGCAGATCGACACAAAGCCACACAACTCCAGGATTCAGAAAGCAGAGCAGAGGCGGTGGTGTACTGCTATAATACTAGCTAGTCTCCTCTCCTTGGCTGTTCAAATTAAAGACACACATTTGGCCTCTTCTAGCTTTAATTTGGAGAGGATTGATACAAGCACTACAGTATAGCTTTACCTGATCAGAGGCTACTGACTATGTCCATCCAGGAGCCGAGCTGAGGTACCTTTTTCTCTGAAAGGACAGATTAAAGAACACATGCATGTGAACAAATCTTCAGATACGTGGATCATGGATGGAAGGCAAGACTTAGCTAGTATAATTTAGAGCTAATAGTGGCTGCATGGAAAAGAAAGACAATCCAAGTTTAGAAGGGTGCATGTAAATAAGGTATAGCGAGCATCCTTTTCGTTGCCCTGTGGTGGTCATCCAATCCATTGCTGTAGTTGGGCATGTACAATGTGTCGCCCCAGCCAAGTGCCCCGCAGGTCTAGATAGGTTCAGATGCCACGGTAGATGAGATGGGTGCATCGCAAGTGTCAGAGCAGCCTGCAGAGGAGGTGGTAGCTTGACGAAAAGGAGTGGTCCCGTTAGAGGAGGAGTGGTCCAGGGGGAAGGGAAAGGAGAGCACTTGGTAGCCCAAGTCGTGCCGCCGGTGTTGAGGATGATGACGGCGAGGGGGTGGCACTGGTCCGGGCGACGACGGTGGTAGCTGATTTGCACGGAGTTGAAGAAGATGACAACGAGGGCAACGTCGTCGGCAACTGGATCCGGTAGGATCTAGACCTCTGCCATCTAGATCCCGCTGGATCTGGACACCAGAGACACATCGGCGGCGATGCGGGAGAGAGCGGGGACGAGCGACTGGCGAGGGGTAGCAGAAGCAACGATTCCATCCAGCGAGGTGCAGCGGAGGTGGCGGCGGTCGGTCAGTGAGAAGTAGAGCTGGGACATGGGCCGTGCTTTTTCGGACCAGTCCAAAGCACGATCGGCACGGCACGGTCTAGGCACAGCACGGCATGGCACGTGGTGGACTGGGTTGGCACGGCACGAACGATGGGCCTGGCTAGGCCTAAGAATGCGGCCCGTTGGACGGCACGGTCAGTTGGGCCGTGGTTGGGCCGGTCCGACACGAAATAGGCTCAACCTTCCCATTCTAGCCTAATCCCTCCTTCTCTCGGCCTGGCCCAATTACTCCCCCACCCCAGCCTGGCCCAACCAATAACCACCTCTGCCACCCAGCCTAGCCTAACATCACTCTCGGCCTCCCCCAACCCCCATCCCCAACCCCTTATCCCAAGCCTGGCTCCCAAATTCCCAATCCCTAATCGCATCTCCTGATTCCCCTCCCTCCCCACGCACCGCCGATCGTCGTCTCCTCCTTCTCCTCCCCACCATCGCCGCCCCTCCTCCTCTCCTCCACCACCTCCTCCTCTCCTTCCCATTCGCCGTCACCCATCGCCTCTCCTCCTACCACCTCCTCGTCGCTATCCTTCTCACCCCCTTCGCAAGCACGCGATGCGGCGGAGGTGGATAGAGTTCTTCATCGACGTCTAGAGGAGGAGGAGGCTATGGTGGGGGGGGGGAGTGGGTGTGGATGGCGCACGAGTGTCTTTGTCTTTCTAGGTGGCAGCGGTTGTTGTCTTTCCAGACATCTATAGTTACTTAGTATTTGGGCTTGGATCGCACAACGACCACTCGGCACGACGGGCTTTGGGTCGTGCCTAGGCGATCGAGGCGAGGCGGGCTTAAACGCAAGACAAAGACGACGCTTGACTCAAGCACGCAGTGGGCTCGGGTTGTCTTAGGCTTAAGATGGCACGACCTAATGCCCAGCTCTAGTGAGAAGGGATGGTGGGGAACTGGACGGGAGGGGGGGGGGGAGAGTAGCGGAAGAGATTGAGGTGGCGGGTTAAAAAAAGAGAAAAGGTGGCTGACAGGTGAGCCGTGGTGCGTTTTTATAAAAGTATAATTTGAGCAAATTATGGTGTACCATGCAATTCAAAATTTAGATAAATTTCATCTTTACGTCTGAAATATTCAAAAATTAATTAAAAAAGTTCGGCTAAATTTTTTGGTAACCGACGAAAACCGTTGTTATCCGATAAAAATTTCTTACCGTCGATGTTTTCCCTGCCGTAGACAGCGGAGGGATTGCTACCCGATTTGCTTGAGAAGATCTTGTGGCCAGCATGCAGCAACACCTTGGATTTCTTAACTGTAGGCTGTAGCTAGCCTTATTTGCCGAGGCTGAGTGCATGCTCACTGCTCAGTGGACGCTCTCTTGTCTGCAGCCGTCACGACAAATCAACACGATCTAGCGGCAGCAATTAAGCAGCTCATCAATTAATGGCCGCGAAGAACAGTTGAGCAAACAGAAAGAGATTTGAGAGGAGATCGCTCATGCATGCGACTTCTGGCCCGATTTCTCTCTGGGCCTGACACCACAGACATGATAGACGCTGTGGCCGGCCCAACTGTTTGATCATCCGACTGTATATCTCTTGTTCGTTCGTCTTCGGATGCCACAACAGAGACGCTGTGGGGGACCTGGTTGCCATCTACCAACGGAAACGAGTTTTCAGTTCGTTTAGTCTCTTTAAGCGCCAGATACCAAAAATAGCCCCTAAACAAAATGATAAAAATGACATCTCTGCCGCCCACCGCGGACTCGAACCCGGTCTGCAGCAGATTGCCCTGCGCACAACACCTACGGGGCTGCCTGCCGCCGAATGGGTAAGGGTGTCATTTCATTCGCTGAAAGACTATTCTTACTATTTCGCTTAAAAATATACTAAATGAGCTAAAAACTCGAGCAAAAACATCATCACTGGCCCCATGCCTGGCTCCGTATAGGCTCGTCTACCGCATCTTCACCGGAGAAAATTTTATGGTTTCGAAAAAAAAATTCGAACCTCACCGATAGAGCCGGTAATCGCCGGTTAATGGATATTTCTGCAAAATTTCATACGAAAACTTTGAATTGAAATTTAAAATCTTTGGATGTAAAGACAAAATTTATCTAAATTTTGAGTTAAAATTTGAATTTGGATGAAAATTAGATAAATCCGATTTTTTTGTCCGGTATGAAATTTTATCAGACCCACCAATAACACCGGTAAACGGCGAAATTTCACCGATAGAATTTTCCCTGATCTTCACTTGTTGCAGTCGTCCATATTGGGACAAAGGAGTGATGTTTTGCCGGAACAGAGACCCTATGGGGCGATGTGGGGGCTCAACTGCAATTGTAACATATCTTCACTGCATCTTTTGATCTGCAGTTCTGCACCCACGGCTCAAGTAGTTTGCTGCCATCTCCGCAATACCCACGGCTCTATTTATGTTTTCTGGCTTGGGTTCAGTGGTTTTCTTTCCCTTTCTTTATTTGTCACTCTCCTTATCCTTTTCGCTGCGACACAATTCCATCGCATCTATGCGAGATGCATCGTTGAGTAATTTGTTGCTACAAGTAGCATTGTTGTGACTAGTCAGGTATAAGTACGAACTTACCAAAATGCGCAATATTAGAAGAAGAAAACAATTGACATCTACCTCTAACTTAGCAGTTAGCACACCCAGGGATCAAATTCCTGGCCGGTAATCAGTTACCGGCCGGGGGCCGGGATTAGAAATCCCGGCCGGTTTTCTCGGTTTTTTCAAATTTAAATTCTAAATTTTGAATTTCAGATGGTTTTTAATCAAATTTTAGCGAATTTCGTACCGGGAAACCGGTAACCGGCCAGTTACTGGTACCGGCCAGGGGCGGAATCCATCCCGGTTCCGGTTACATGAACCTTGAGCACACCAATTTAGCTCCAGCAAGATTAGTCGAGACAAGAGTCTTGAACAACAACTAAGCTTCGGTGGTATTTTAAACGAGTTATGCAGCAGACGAAAAAAACTTCAAAACAGGCTGGCAGAAAACACACCATCACTGACTCTTTGAGGATAGCTAAAATATGCACGGTTCAAGGCTGCTAGACAATTCACTATCCCTGAAATTCTTCATGCCAACTAAAAATGTGGCCCTGATAATCTTCATTATTTTGCGTGCATTGCCTGTCAGAAATAGCAGTCTCTAACAAGGCATCGTAGCAAAGTAAAGCCACTTCTAGGATTCTCAGAAATCAACACCCACCTGCTACCTCACCTGGCAAATTTGTGGACAAACAAGAGTAGAGCAAAAGGACAGACCCTAGCTTAGCCAATAGCCACTTCCAATTAGATACAACTTAGAACGCGTTATCTAAAAGAGCATCTGGATGTTCACAATGAACAAGAGGGCTTGTGGCAAGAGTATGTAGCCCTAAATAGTAGTATCTTATTTATTGCCCTGAGAAGCTTGAATCCCTTCAGAAATAGGGCATTTGAGCAATAACAATTGTAATTCCATGAAACAATCTTTCTAATTATCGTTCCATAAAGTTTTCCTAAAACAATTTTTAAAGAAAAAACATTGGCGTACCAAGTACAAAACCATGACAATACTTCCCATAGTAATATAAAAAACCAATGGTCTTTGTTGCCCTACTATCTCTAGGAATTGTTCGTCTGACGCAGCTCAAGGTAGACACAGTGGACTCGGTGGGGTCTGGTGCGGTGGGCAAAGCAATGGTGACGGCAATAAAAATCCTAGTCCAGTTGCATATACTAATCCAAAATAGAGCACACACAAGGAAAGAAATATATGTGCAAATATAAAAGATTCGTTTTGTTTTATTAATCCCAAAGAGAGATAGAATTGAACCTCTTACAATCATATATTTATTGTCTATCGTTAACAACATACGAATCCCATAAAAACCATAAAATCAATACGCAGGCGGAATATAGGTATTAATTTGTGCACCAAGAAGTGATAGTTTTGCATGAAAGTGCTAGCAGCTAGAAAGGACCTTAAGCGTTTGTAACATACAATAGCTTCAATGTATTGAAGGAGGGGAGAGTACTAACGCTACCATCAGATATCTTAATATTGCTTATGTGCTAAAAGCATGGCTATCAACATATTCATATAGGATGACAGCAATCCTAATGAGAACATAAGTTCAATGACAAACCACATTCAGATCATATGATTCACTTGATGGAACCATGTTCACCAATAATCGCCACAAGAGCACTTCCCATCCTTGAAATGGTGGAACCGCTTATTGTCCCTCACGATGAGCTCTCTGCCAACAATCCTTGACATGATCTTGATGGCATTGTGGCAGTCTCCGCATATCCTGAGGTTCTTAATGATGCGAAGTGGAGTCCTTGCCGGGGTGCTAATCAAACCATAGGCAATTGCCAGCCTCTCACTGTGGTACAGCAATGCCTGCTCCTTCGCCTCCTGATCAATGTCATGGAGCACATACCTTGTGTCTGGGACATAGCGCTGCTCGTTCACCACCTTCTTTTCAATCTTGGGTGGCAGTCTATACTCTGCCAGCTTGTTCCTCCCATCGAGCATGTTAATCCCAAGGCGCCTCTTTGGAGGTGGGGTTGGGAGCTTCTTAGGATTAACTTTGGATGGATCAAGCGAGACCAGCAACTCCTCTGCCCGGTCCTCAAGGTCAATGTCACCATTCATGCGCGCCAGGTTCAAGAGTGACTCCCATACCATAGCGGTGGGCTCGAATGGCAGCTTCTCAATGTACTCCACAGCCTCATTGAGATGCCCTGACTTGCCCAAAACTTCGATGATCCCAACATAGTGCTCCACACCGGGCTCAATGCCATGGTACCTGGACATGGCATCAAAGTACAGGAACGCCTCCTCGATGGCCTCTGAGTTGGCACAAGCACTAAGCACAAGCACGAACGTGTGCCCGGTTGGCGCAATGCCACACTTCTTCATCTCATCGAACAGCTGCAGTGCAGAATCCCCAAGCCCGTTCACCGAGTAGCCGTCGATCATGATGTGCCAGGAGTCCATGTTCCGGTCGGGCATATGCTTGAACGTCCTGGAGGCGTCGGACATGGAGGCGCACTTCGCGTACATCTCCAGCATCTTGTTGTTGACCTGGAGGTCGCCGCGGAAGGGCGAGCGGAGGAAGAAATCGTGGATCTTCTTGAGCTCGTCGAGCAGCTTGGGGTTGGAGCAGGCGGCGGCGAGCTCGAAGAAGGCGGGCGGGTCGGCGCGCGCCCCCTTGGCGAGCAGCTCCACTGCGTCCTTCACCCGCCCATCCCGGGACAGCATAATCAGCTCCGCCGGCCCCGACACAGGCTGAGGCGGCGGCGGCGCCTGATGCTGCGGAGGCGGAGTGGGAGGAGGAGGCCCATAGCCGTGGCGCGGCGGCGGCGGCGCCTGCTGCTGGTAGTTCCTCGGAGGCGGAGGCGGAGGAGGATGTGCCTGCGGGGACCACTGGGGAGGAGGTTGGCGATGCGGCGCCCACTGCTGCTGGGGCTGGTGGACATGGTTGGGGGCGGCGGCGGAGGAGGAAGGGTGGTAGGCGTAGGACGCGGAGGATGAGGAGAGGGGGCGGCCATGGGAGAGGACGTGGAGGAGGGAGCGGGACCTGGAAGCGGAGCGGGCGAGGGAACGGAGCGGGTGGGCGGCGCGGTGGATGGCGGCGGCCATGGCGAGGGCTTCTCTTTGGGGATTGATTCGGGAAAGGGTGGGGTTTAGGCGACGCGAGGTGATGGATGATGAGATTTTTCCGGGCTTGCCACGTTGCCAGTGGAAGTGGAGGATCACTCATGGGCTCTGCAGGGAATATTCGGCCAGTACGAGAATCAGACGCGGCCCGGCCCATCCATTCTATTCGCGCACTCTAGCCCTAGTTGGGAGACTGGAGCGCGGCCCGCCGCGCGAGTCGCCGGCGCCGGACACCGTGTCCGTGTGGCAACCGTCCACGGCCAGCGATCTATTACGAGTCCCATTGTGGTATCGATAGTGAGCAGGCGGAGGTGTTTCTTAAGCAAACCGGGATGAGCAACCGCAGCGCATCGCGTGCCTTGAGATCGTTATCCGTGGACGTCTGGGCTTCTTGAGTTTTGGTGGTAGGTTAAAGTAGAGTGGTAGCCCTTTGTCGAGGCGTTGGGGTGGTGTGTGTTACTTAAGTTTGTGTTTCTTTGGTCGGTGAAGGCATCTGGATTGTAAAGACCGAAACCCCATACTCTGAATATTCCCCAACCTACTTTCTCCTATTCCCCATCTAGTTCTACTTTCCCAGCCTAATTGCTCTTCCTGTGATCCTTCGATCCGGAGAACCCTGTTACATCTCCTAGATCGTAGCAATTGGTATCAGAGCCCTGTTTCGCAATCCTGGATCGACCACGTTATCAAACAAGAGCACAGATCCGTACCTTGGAGATGGAACAACAGATGGCAGAACTAACAAGGGTGATTCTAGCCCAGAGTGAATCGATCAAAGTACTGCAGACTCAGGGCGAGGCGCTTCAGGCCAAAAGCGATGCCATCCAGGCCTCGGTGGAGGAAATCAAGCCGGGAGTGTTGGATCTTCAGAAATGGAGACCGGAGATGGAAATATCCATGGAAAGACTACAAGCAGAGATGGGCGAATTGCGGACTCAGGTCAGTCAGATGGCTCATAACCCGGTGTTGGTGATTCGGCCAGTGGATTTACCGCCTATTCTTCCCCGGCCAGAGATCAAGAATGAACCGATGAAGGAGAAAGATCGGTCGCCGAAGGGCAAGGAGAGTACTCAGAGGGCTCAGGAGGACGGATTGATCGGACCTGTAGGAAATGAGGAGGAACTACTAAAGCGGGGAAAAACCGCTGATGACAAATCCCCGAACACCCAAACTTACAGTCGCATTAAGCCGTATTACCCAGAAGGGGGTTCATATGCGTGGGATTCGGGAGGAATTGGTAACAAACCTTTTGGAGGTCATCAACACTATCACCCTCCGAAGATGGACTTCCCACAGTTTGATGGTGAGAATCCGAAAGCCTGGCAATTGAAGGCGGAGAATTATTTCAGATTTGCTCTATTCCTTAGAGTTTATGGTGAGTATTGCTATTATGAATTTCGTTGGTGGGGCTTCTTTGTGGTTACAGGCTTCAAGAATACATCAGAGAACGGAGGATTGGGAAACCTTTGTGGATGCGTTGTGTGTGCCCGATTTGGACGGGAAGAGTTCCAGCATTTGGTGAGACAATTCAACCGAATCCGGCAGACAAACAGTGTTGGAGAGTATGCTGAGAAGTTCAATGAACTTATGCACAATCTGTTAGCCCATCATGAATCTTGGAATCCTATGTTTTTCGTTACCCAATTCGTTGATGGATTGCGGTTGGATATAAGATTAGCGGTAGTATTGCATCGGCCGCCAGATTTAGACACAGCGGTGTCTTTGGCCTGCCTGCAAGAGGAAATGCTGGATATGATCAAGAAAGACTCCCGTCGTGGAGAGTTCACTCCGAGAATACGCACTGGTTTGCGGACTGCTTTACCTCTTCCTCTTCCACCCGGCCGAGGGGCATCTGCTGCGGTAAACAGACCCGATGAAAGGAGAACTGGAGATGACAGATTGAGTGCACTCCGAGCCTACCGAAGAGCTAAAGGGTTATGCCACACGTGTGGAGAAAAGTGGTCTCGGGAGCATAAATGTGCATCCACTGTGCAGCTGCATGTAGTAGAGGAACTTTGGAATATGTTGGAGGAAAGTGAACAGAATACCCCGAAGGAAGATGAGAGGAATTCACAAGCAGCCGAAGAGTTGTTGTTTGTGTCCAGTGAAGTGGAACGCAGTGATGGCCACACTCATTCTTTCCGAATGCAGTGTACTGTTCAAGATCACGAGGTTGTCGCGCTAGTTGATTCAGGAAGTTCTAGCTGTTTTATCAGTAAAGAGTTAGCTAGAAAATTGAAAGGGGTTCGACAATCTATCAAACCCATGCAAGTTAAGGTGGCCAATGGGGAAATTTTGAAATGTGTTGATGAGTTGCAGGATTGTCAGTGGGAAGTTCAAGGTCAAGTGTTCCATACTACCTTGAGTCTTGCCATTGAAGTGTTATGATATGATTTTGGGAAGTGATTGGCTTAAGCAACATAGCCCTATGCATATTCATTGGTTGAAGAAAACTTTGTCATTTCCTTACAAAAAGGGGTTGGTCTGTCTACAGGGTATTAAGCCTTAGGACCCGCAGTGCTGTCTTATTTGGAGCACCCAACAGGAGGAATCAGGGACTGAAAACCTGTTGGTTGTGGGAAAGAAGGAGGAAGGGGAGACAGAAATACCACCAAGGATAACACAATTATTGAAAGCATTCGAGCATCTGTTTGCGGAACCACAAGGGCTACCTCCGAGGAGAGCTTTTGATCACACAATCCCATTGTTGGCTGGTGTAAGACCTATCAATTTGAGGCCATATAGGTATAACCCGATGCAGAAGGATGAGATTGAGAAACAGGTGACACAGATGCTGGCACAGGGTGTTATCCAACCCAGTAGTAGCCCTTTCTCCTCTCTAGTTTTGTTGGTTCAAAAGAAGGACAAATCTTGGAGGTTTTGTGTGGACTACCGTCACCTGAATGCAGCTACAATAAAGAATCGGTACCCGTTGCCTATCATAGATGAATTGTTGGATGAGTTAGCGGGATCTAAATGGTTTACCAGCTTGGATTTGAGGGCGGGTTACCACCAGATCCGTATGGAACCTGCAGATGAACACAAAACGGCTTTTAAAACCCACCATGGTCATTTTGAATTCAGGGTGATGCCTTATGGTTTGACCAGCGCTCCTGCTACATTCCAAGGGCTAATGAATACAATTCTTGCACCTCTATTACGCAAAGGAGTCTTAGTGTTCATCGATGATATATTAGTATACAGTTCAGATTTGGAAACCCATGAAGACTTACTCCGAAAGGTCTTTCAGATTTTGGACCGACATCAACTGAAGGTAAAGAGATCAAAATGTTCTTTTGCTAGGCCAAGGCTCACCTACCTGGGGCACATAATCAGTGATAAGGGTGTGTCAACAGATGACAAAAACATTGAGGCAGTTCGAAATTGGCCAAGTCCCACGAATGTGAGGGAAGTCCAGGGGTTTTTGGGGCTGGCTGGATATTACCGTAAATTCGTTCGAAATTTTGGGCTCATAAGCCGTCCTCTAACTGACATGCTCAAGAAACAAGCTGTGTTCGAATGGACAGGGGAGAAGGAGGAGTCTTTCCAGGCTCTAAAAAAGGCACTCATAACAGCTCCAGTTCTAGCATTGCCCAATTTCTCCAAAACTTTTGAGATCGAGACAGATGCTTCGGATAGAGGGATTGGGGCAGTACTCATGCAGGAAGGGCATCCGATATCATACCTTAGTAAGGCATTGGGACCCAGGACCCGATGTTTGTCGACCTATGAGAAGGAGAGTCTAGCGATTATGTTAGCTGTGGAGTACTGGAGGCCTTACCTGCAGCCAGCCGAGTTTGTGATTCGGACAGACCAACGGAGTCTGGTACACTTGAACGATCAGCGACTGACCACCTCCTGGCAACATAAGGCGATGACTAAATTGCTTGGGTTTCAATACCGCTTGCTGTACAAGAAGGGAATAGAGAACCGTGCCGCTGATGCTCTCTCCCGTAAATGTTTACCGGAAGATGGAGAGTTGACAGCCCTAACCACCTGTATTCCCTCTTGGATTCTTGAATCGATCAAGGATATAAAGAGGACGATCAAGCAAGCGAATGTTAAGCTGAATTAAGTATGGGGCAATCGCCACATCCGAAATTTTCACTCAAGGAGGAGTTACGAGATATGATGGTCGAATTTGGGTGGGATACAATCTTTGCGGTTCGTGAGAAAATCTTGGAGGCCATGCATGCCAGCGCCATTGGGGGGCATTCGGGGTTTAATGTGACTTACCTCAGGATTAAGAAGATGTTTGCGTGGCCGGGAATGAAGAAAACCATTCGCACCTTTGTGGGTAATTGCTCAATTTGCCGGCAGGCAAAGGCAGAGCGAGTCAAATACCCGGGCCTGCTACAACCGTTGCCTGTCCCTGAACAAGCTTGGCAAATGATTTCCATGGATTTCATAGAGGGGCTTCCGAGATCAGCCACCTTCAACAGCATCATGGTGATAGTGGATAAGTTTTCCAAGTATGCGCATTTCGCATGCACACACACCTTTTTCTTTGCGTTGCAAGTTGCCCAAGCTTTTATTAACAATATTTTCAAGTTACATGGTCTTCCTCAATCTATTATCTCAGACCGGGATCGGATATTTACAAGTTCCCTTTGGAGAGAGTTGTTTCGATTAGTGAACACCCAGTTGCGCATGAGTTCAGCTTACCACCCCCAAACCGACGGGCAGACAGAACGAGTCAATCAATGCTTAGAAACATATCTCCGCTGTTTTGTACATGCTTGTCCAAAAAGATGGTCAGATTGGTTGGCTTTTGCTGAATTCTGGTATAATACCTCGTACCGTACTACCTTAAAGAGATCCCCCTTTGAAGTGTTATACGGGCATAGCCCCAGGCACTTTGGAGTGACCGATGTGTCATCTTGTGCAGTGGAGGATTTGTCGGAATGGTTGAAACAAAGAGAGTTGATGTCTGAATTGTTGCGCCAGCATTTACACCGAGCAAATCAATGCATGAAGATGCAAGCTGATAAGAATCGATCCGAGAGGAACTTCGACCCGTTGGACTGGGTATACCTCAAACTACAGCCGTACGTACAATCTTCAGTGGCAGTTCGGGTGAACAAAAAGCTTGCATTCAGATACTTCGGACCATTTCAAGTGGAGCAGAAAATTGGAGCCGTAGCCTACAAGCTTAAGCTCTCACCGAATTGTGGAATCCACCCAGTGATTCATGTGTCGCAATTGAAGAAAGCTTTGGCTCCTAATGAACAAGTGTTGGAAGAAATACCTGTATCGGAGGATGTGAGGGTGCCCGAACAAGTGTCGTCATCGTCTTCATCGTCTTTGGAGCAAAATCTGGAACTCAAGTCTTTGGTCAAATGGTGGGATCGGGCTCAAACATGCAACTCGGGAAGACTTGGCGGAATTGAAGGCTCGATTTCCTTATGCCCGGCTTGGGGTCAAGCCGCATCTGAAGGAGGGAGGATGTTACGAGTCCATTTGTGGTATCGATAGTAGCTAGGCGGAGGTGTTTGAAGCAAAACGGGATGAGCAACCGGCGCATGCGTGCCTTGATCGTTATCCAATGGACGTCTGGGCTTCTTGAGTTTTGGTGGTAGGTTAAAGTAGAGTGGATCGCCCAATTGTCGAGGCGTTGGGGTGGTGTGTGTTACTTAAGCTGTGTTTGCTGGTCGGTGAAGGCATCTGGATTGTAAAGACTGAAACCCATACTCTGAATATTCCCCAACCTACTTTCTCCTATTCCCCATCTAGTTCTACTTTCCCAGCCTAATTGCTCTTCCTGTGATCCTTCGATCCGGAGAACCCTGTTACATCTCCTAGATCGTAGCACATTCCAGCCAAGTCCAAATCTGCTCTCACTTGTTCACCTCTCCGTTGTTGAAGGCTTCCTTCCCTCAAAATTACAGAGTAGCACGACAACAAACGAATAGGCAAAATGAAGGCAGGTGCTAATAGTAATAGGTCGATGGTTCAAGGCACCCAGAAAATAGTAAAGAGACGACCACTTGTACTGGTATTCAAGGGCTCCTAACCAACAACCAGAAAAGAAAAAGAAGAGAAAAATCTGTACAAGCTGCTGAACCAACAGAATACTGAATGAAAAATGACAAAGTCTCAGGGGATGGACCAGACACTGCTCTCTCGCTACCACCAAGGAGACCTACAATACCAAAATGATGGAATGCCCTCCAGAATCATGCCCCTCCCTTCCTATTCTCGCGAGTTCTTCGCCATGATCTCTGTTCTTAGGACTGAAATCTTGCAGATGGTCCTGAGTCTCTTCTGTCGCCACTTATCTCGAACTCGCTTGAGCTTGCCTTGGACTCAGTGTCAGCATTGCCGTTGTGGCCCCTTCGGCTCCGCCGGTCCTTCATAAGATACAACAAAATCTTCAGGTTTATAGCCAGGATATAACATGATGACGTTAGGGGAGCAAAGGAGAAGGAATACAACCTCCCGCGACGGGACATCTTCTGCCTCGAGCATCCGAACAACATGACCCATAGTGGGTCTCTTCTCAGCATCTGGGTCGACGCACCTCAGTGCCACTAGAAGAGCGCGCTTAAGAGCCCGAGTGGTTGGTTTTACCTCCATGTCAGGGTCCACTACCTCCTCATACCTTCTCGTGCCAACCATCATTTTGAGCCACTCCACTAGATGCACCTGCAAGGCATCCATGTATAGTTCATTAACATTAGCAGCTGACAAGTTATAACTACGCACAAATTGAAAAACATGCAAAAGTAACACAAGGGTTACTAGACATAATTGCAAGATGCCCATACCCCTGAAACAAATTGTCTCCCCTGGTAGATGTTAATTTGTTGTAAAACAAATGGCCACTAGTATGGACTGCTGTAGCATGCATGATACACCTGAGATAGTTGAATATATACTCACCTCATTAGCAGGCCGACCATAATCAACTGGATCCCTCCCAGTCCCTGCTTCCAGTAGCAGCACACCAAAACTGTAGACATCACTCTTCTCGTTTAACAGACCTGTGTTAGCATATTCAGGGGCCACGTACCTGAAATGATGGCAAAATAAATGGTAAATGCTTGTTTTGCAGGTCAAGCTCCCATAAAGCTAACTGCTCTAATACATGGAGAATAAAGTTCTCAGCACACAAAATCTCCTACTGTATATGAATACCACACATTTCCTGCAACTAAAGCCAAGTACTCCAAAATAAAAAAAAAACATACCCGAAGGTTCCCATAACTCGAGTTGTGATATGGCTCTTCCCTGCACCCAAAAACTTAGCCAATCCGAAATCAGAAAGCTTTCCATTGAATTCTTCATCAATTAGGATATTGCTTGATTTGATATCACGGTGCACAACTTTTGGCTCTATTGCTTCATGTAGATAAGCTAGCCTGTATATCATTTAGTTAGTTGCAGAAAATGTCTTACCCAACAAAACATATACACATAAAAGGGGCAAAGAGGTGAATCTCTTACGCCTTAGCAATTCCAAGAATGACTTTCATTCGAGCTTCCCAAGCAAGAACACCGCGTTGCCGCATGGCACCATGAAGCCACTGTTCTAAGTTCCCATTATTCACGTACTCATACACAAGTATCCTAGATAAAAATAAATTAAACGATGGGATCAAAGCTGAAATAGAGTACAAAACCATAGGACGCATATGAAGCGGATATATTTGCACGATGTACATTCACCATAAAAATGTTTAACAACAGAGCTGAACCTAGATGGAGAAAGCATAAGCAAACACTATAAGATCAACTATTCGCTTAGAAACCTCTAATTTAATTTAGCATGAACTGGAGTACAAAAGACACTGCTGTTGATCACATGAACAATTCTCAGATCAATGCCATAAATATGATGGATAATTTGTTCAATGGAAAATCGTAAATTGTAAGAGGGTGCAACAACTTTATCCATTTATTTAGTCAGATATGTCTCTGAAATAACAATTGAAAAATCGAAATTTTATTTCTAATACATATGTACAGTATTTTGGCTGATCAAACTTTGAAACAAACTTCTGTTTGAGTATTGTTAACCACATTTCCACAACATCATTCTGTTCAGATACAAAGATATGTCACAGCCTCACAGGGCAACCAGGAAGAGAAGCAGCATCGAAGGTGCCATGTTGGCATTTGTAAGCGGGACAAAAGAAAGTAGGGCAATCAACTGAGGTAGGCCGTAGGCAGTAGTTTCCTTTTGTGTTTTTGGCCCAAAACTCATCAAGGCCCAGGTATTTAAAGCTGATCTGTCTTTCATGAGTAATAGATGGTTGAACAGTTAAAAGTTGAGTAGGCTTATTAATTGTGAATGAAACCTAGCAACTAGCAATACTTCAGTAGAGATTGACCTAAGTCATAATTTCCATAAAATGAAATAGTGAACAAAAAGCAAAATTGAAAAAAATTGAGAGAATGCTACATTGAGGATTTGGCTGCAAGTCATTCCACATTAGAATTTTTCTTAATAATGTAGAAGGGCTGATTTCAATTGGTAGAATGAATGTACTTTGGCACATGCATTCTTGAATTTTAATCTAGTGTTAAATCTTTGAAAGGGTAGAGACTTCAGATTTTCTCGTGAAGAATTAACCACTTAGCGATGCTAGTGTGCAAGTAGATATAAATCAGTAGCCATCCTATACAAGTAAATAAATGCGATAGCAGAAACAAAAACTAGCTGTCCCATCGGTGCAAGTGATCGAAAATAGCTTCACCTGTGGATTCCCTCAACACAGTATCCCAGAAGGCGGACAAGATTCTTATGCCTGACATGGCCAATAGCCTCAACTTCAACCCTGAACTCCTTTTCTGCCTGGCCCCTGCAGTGCCATATCAAAAGAACAATCAATATACTGAAACCACCACAAAGAGATTAGCATGCTATTTTTAGTTCTGTAAAGAAAGAGTTGCCCTTTAAGATTAAAATCAACAGAGTTTCTTACATGTTATTAAGAAGCTTTTTTATTGCAACATCCGTTCCATTTATGAGTCGACCACGGTAAACCACCCCATATCCACCCTCTCCAATGACATTCTCCTTAGAAAACCGATTCGTTGCATGCTCCAAATCCCTCAGAGTAAACCAGTGACCCCAACCCAGATGTGAAAACTCCGGGAGACCAACCAGAGGGGATGCAGAGACAGTTGCATATTGAGAATACTGTCTCCTAGCATTGCCTGAGCTGCCTTCATCACCAGAATATGAACTACCAGCCCTATCACATTGGTACACTGAGCTGCATTGGCTCAAATTATCAGCATCGCTCGATTTGCTCCTAACCAAGTGCGCCAGCATTTTTCCTGAGTCTTTCTCATAATGTTTATCCTGCACTACCAGTGCATGGCTTTCTTGCACACGAAAGTTTTCGACAACAGCATGCTCCCGCGCTTCATCTACTGCAATCTCCTTGGAGACATCCGGGATTTGAGATGCTGGGATCTTATCAAAAGACTTCTTCGGTTTCCTCCAATATATAGACCAGAAGCACATGAAACATATTATAAAAAAAATTACCACCCAAATACTGATGCCAATCACAATCCACAGCCTCAGACCAAAAGGTGGCGTTCTGGATGATAGCTCTGCACGTAGGGTTTCGCCTATCGACATCTTTATTTGTCAGCAACCTACACACCAGCATTAGTAATGAAATGTTAGCTTAGCATTCATTCAGTTAGCTGTCATATCATCACCAATGTAGCACTTCACTGAAGAGAGCAAGCAAGATAGGCTCAAAGTAAGATCAAAGCATTGCATTGTGGGAGGAAAGTTGCATCTACATTGAACCATACATATCTGAGTCAGGACAAGAAAAGTACAGCAATAATAAGCTGGCCTATGGCGCACAAAGCAATCATTATTCATCAGAAATATCAAAAGAAGAAGGGAAAATGGGAAGAACATGAGGTGCAAGCAAAGCATTAATGACGAACTGTTTTTCGACTACCTGCCCCTCCCAAGTCGAACACTACTAACACCAAACAACACATCTATTAACTCCTGGAAGTGTACAGCCAGATCAAGGACACACACATTAGGAACAAAGGGACAAGAACGAAAGAGGAGAGAAAAAAATGGCAACTTTGTGGATGAAAACAAAATAATCCTATCAAATACGAGAAATGTACAGCAAGAAATGTAATCTTTCCACTATAGCCTTTCTTGAAAGATTCGATCTAATTTTCAAGCTGCTGTCCTCACTACCCCAGAAAGGAATCCATCCAATCTAATCAATCTTGAAGGGGTAGCAACCACATTGGATAAAAAATGGACCCAAGAATAGCTCACACCATGCCGCCTAGAGTAGCTTCCAAGCAGAGGCAACACCAAAGATGGCACTCTACTCCAATGCCAACCAAGCAAAAGAAGAGGAAAAGAAGACGTGGGGAAAGAGGAGAGCGATCAGTGTCGTTGCAACCTCTTGAGGGGGCCTCCCTGGTTGGTGAGAAGCCCTTCGTGGTCACCTCTTGGGCTCTTGGAGTAGTACTAATGGTACTACCCCCACTTGTTGATTCCTCCTCCTCCTCCAGCTCCGGCTCCGGCTCTTGGCTTTCTGGCTCAGTTCCTTCGCTGCGTCAGTGTGGACGAGGAGGAGGCGGCCATGGGAGGCTGGCTGGCTTCGGGGGGAGGTCGGCGATGTTGGGGACTGATTGGGAGGAGAGAGGAGGAGAAGGGGACAACAGTGGAAGGGAAGCAAGCAGCATTAAAGTTAGGTCACTACTGAGTAGAGAGAGAGAGAGAGAGAGAGAGAGAGAGAGAGAGAGGAAGAAAAGAATTGGTGCGAAGAAATGGAACAAAACAGCTGTAAAAGAAATGGGGATGGCTCTGGTGGCCAACCTATTTGCTAGGGGCCCCCTGATTAGTTTTGTAGGATATGTGCCTTCTGAGTGTCAGGGATAGATGATTATTTTATTATTTTTTACCGTAGGAGTCATGAAAAGTTTAAAGTTTGACGACTTAACCAAGTATTCTCGTGAAAGATGTAGTCAAAGATTCGCAAAAGCCAAGACTAAATCATACAAGGATTTAGAAATACGCGTTATACATTGTAGGTAAGAACTCTTATTTATGAGAACGTGTGGAAGAGCATGGTGAAGATATCGCAGCCAAATAAATGTTTGTGTGAACAAATTAAACAACATGATGAGACCAACATATCACTAGGATCGGCCGGAATTACAATGGAAAATATTTAGAAAGAGAGAAGAGATGATGTCTTGTGAAAAAAAAATCAGGGAGAGCAAAGCATGATTTGTCTAACAAATCGCTTTTAGTCAAAAATTATTGTATATTTTTTATCATCGGCTCTAGTTACCCTATTGTCGCATCAACGATGGATCCCGCCGACCTCAACATTTATCGACGGCAAGTTGCGCGCCTGAAGGCCCTCGGCCTCATCGACGACGAGACAATCGATTGTGGTTTTTGATACTGCAGCGCAGGCTCCGTTTTGGTCAATTCTCAGTACACGTGTGTAGCTTGTATTTCGTAGAGATCAGATTACACGTCTTGTGCATGACAATATTGTATTTTCCCCCTTTATATGCAAGTCAATGTATGACAATAGGGTCAATGTACTGTTTCAACCATTAATATAAACAAACAATTAATACGAACCAGGGATTATACTTCAAATAAAAAAAAATTACTTTTCCACGGTGCTGTGTGCAAGGCGCTGGGTGCACGGAGCCAAATTGGCCTTGAGAGCGTGACGAAGCACAGCACAGCACAGCTCACTCACTGACACACCTTCCAACACAAGCCATGGGCGAAAGGGATGGCCCACACGCCATCGAGATTACGCAATTCCCGTGTTGGGTTGCGGTGTGCACGCAAGAGAGGAGGCGTGAGCTCGTGGCGTGCGGTCAAACGGACACACAATCCAAATCTAGGCTCGCAGCGCAGGAGAGCGTGGTTATTTACGATTCTACCCCGCGTGGCGGGCCCCCACGGGCGCCCGGGCCCACGTGCAGGACCAAGTGACGGGGACACCCTTACAGACACAACGGCTAACTCCAGGGCTGCTCTGGGTCGGGCTCTGAGTCAGACACTGGGCCCAGCCCATCCCACCACGTCCATCAGCCCATGCTCTAGTGTACCTGCCTTCCAGTCTCGTACTCTCGTGTCGCAAAAGCAAAACTAGACGGCCGATGCTCTGGAGGCAGCAAGACGCGTGATCGGCGAGGCGAAGGCGGCGGCAAGGCCAAGAGCCAGTGGCAGCAGCTGCAGAAGAAGCAAAGAAGAGCACGAGGCAGCAAGCGAGGCCGACGGCAGCGGTACTGGCGGCAGCGGAGTCTTGTGACCGGTGGAAGCGGAAGAAGCGACATGAGCCTTCTGACAATTGAGGCGACGCGGCCGGATTGAGCAGCCTGATTGGGGAAAAAGCATAGGAGAGGAGGACCGTATAGCGGAGAAGAAGGAAGAAGAGGAAAAAGGCGGAAGGGATAATTAAGTCTTGCATAAAATTTGACAATCAAAGTGTTTTAACTGACGGTAACAGTAAAAACAAAATAAAGCTAAAATTTCAGTGGCACAAACACCACGGTTCAATTTACCGTGGCAGTACCCAAATTACACATCTTTTTAGAGACATCAACAAAATTTTTTTAAAAAAAACTTACATGTCAAATTTGTAGTTGAGATCTCGTGCTTCTGGTGTTCTCTGTTATCATTCGAGGTGGTAAAATGTAGGGCCGTACAAGCACAATCTATTGTGTGGGAGAGCCGGTCCATGGCTTGCCGACAGATGGAGGTACAAAGATTGCGTGGCTTTTGGACCGGTGTCAGTGTCACCACCTTGTGATCGAAGAAGAAAAAGGGACGATGAATGATTCAGGGTCAACTTGTATAAATAAAATACTCTGCTAAGCTGCACAATTACCTAATTTAATAGCTAAAGAACTTCTCGCCCTCTCACCCCAGCCACGTCGCCCCAAAATCACGAGCCGCCCGATCGCGCCTGTCCGATCCACGCGTCTGCGCTTGCTGCGTTTCCGCGGTCGAGCATGTCCCACGTCGCCCGTCACACGCGCATCGCGAAGGGTCTGCCTTTCCCCATTCACGCACAGACCCGTCCACCCCATCTCCAACGCACGGCGACGCCCTCCTCCCTCCTCGCGCCGCCATGCCTCGCGCAGGTCGGAGTACTTCTAGGCCTCTCTCGCGCCCTCCACCTCCCCATCTGCCATGGCAAGACTTCGCTTCCTCTCCATGGGCCCCCCGCTAGGAGCGAACCGGAGGAGGACAAGGGCAAGAAGGCAGCGGCTCGGCGGTCGTGGTCATGGAGGTGAGCGCTAGGGAGGCCTCTCCCGCGCCCTCCACCGCCCCATCCTACCGCCCACACTCTCCCGCTTCCTCTCCGCTGGGCCCACCCCCGCCAGGAGCGAGCCAGAGGAGGACAAGAGCAAGAAGGCGGCGGTGCAGCAGCCGTGGTCACTGAGGTGAGTGCCAAGAGCCTGATGGAGGGGCCTGAAGCCGGCTGAAGGAGGGTCGGAGGGCAGCGAGGAGGACGCCTTGACCTCACTGGAGGAGCTGGAGGCTCGACGTTGCCTGGCTCTCCAAGGCCCTCGAGCCCACCCTGTAGCTCTACGAGCACTATAATTGGAAGCCTTTCACTTGTTCGTCTCCTCTACTTCATCTGCTGCTCTTTCATATTTCATATTATTGTGCTTTCCTTGCATGTCTCGGCATTTTGGTTTCGCGATGCTTTTGGTTCTAGGTAGACAGAGGCTTGTTTTCCCCCACGGAGTTGTTGATAACGAAGTAGTTTGCAACGCATAATGAGGCTAATTCATGCAGCGCAGGGCTTAGGATTTAGGACTAATAAAGATTTCCTTTTTAGCAAAGCTTAATCTTTTCTAGAGAAACTGTCACTTGGTGTTTACCCCCAAACAACTGCTATATCGCACAAGAATCAGCAAATTGGTAGCATGGCTTAGATTCTTGGGAAGTATTCACTCATCAATGTAGGACGATTGGTTGTAAAACAACTAGGCTAGAACAAAAAAAATGTTTTGATAGTTACAGTCATAACTAAGAAATCAAGGCGCTTTTCAATGGAGCTTTGCTCCAATCAGCAGAGGACTTATACATAGTTGTGTCATCCATAGCACACCATTATATGTTTAGTGGGTAAGACACATCATTATCTTGAGTAGGAGGTTGCTATCACTCTTATTTCTTAGAATGAGTATACCTGTGCTAATTCGATGAGGTAGGACACATAATACTAACCATTCACTTTTAAATATATACTGAATATTATTGTGCCAGTATATTGGAAATTTCATTGTTAAAACTAACGTACCTATGTTTTATTTTTGTATTAAACACACATTTAGAATTTTGGTATAGTAGTGTTCCTTAACAGGTTAAAGAATGAGAAAAACTGACCTTTAATACTTGATATTTCAGATATCTGAACCGCCACGAGAATGGTTTGCCAATAGCACCTGATGGAGCAATTTTTGGTATCTTGGTTAATCCCAATCTCTCTTAATTCTCTCTTTATATGTCTCCCTGTAAAAAATATATGTATATTAGCCTAATCCTGATATCGCATTTATACTATGCAAGGATCCTATGTCAGGTCATTATGCTATTTACCAATGAATTGGCTTATGGAGGTCGCTATCCTTGCCATCTTTTACCATGATTCATCCAGTTGGGGACTTGATTTTTATTTCTCAATGCCTCTGTAGGTTTAATATATGTAATATTTTTTCTGTGAAAGAAATGCCGTCGAAGCGGGACCTCTCGAGCACCCTCACGAACTTGAAGGTGAGGAGCCCCTTTTCCCCTGGTCCTTCTCTCGCCATGCTTGGCATCTCATGGGTTGTTGTTGTTGTCCTTTGTGTTTGTGTGTGTGGTGCTGTGATTTATGCAACGCGTGGCGGTCGCGCAGAAGATGGCTGAGGAGAAGCCTGAGGTGGAGGCATAGGCGGCGGTGGAGATGGTGACGGTGATGAGTGGACGCGTTGGGTCGTCGGTTCGGGTCGCCAAAAAGTGGTATGGGGATTAAAAGCTTCGTGTTTATTTTAATCGCTCCTGATGTTATTGTGTTTGAATACAATGCCATAAAGCGATTTGGGATTTACGGAAGTACTATCAAGATTTACATTTCGGTATATCATGGCAAGTTTGTATAGTATAGTAAGTTACATTGAGCAGATATTTGAGTTCTCAAGCATAGTTTTGGTCCAAGCAAAATTGAGTTGCATAGGGGAAATTGGTTGAAAAGTGCACGCCTTTTGGTTGAAATGTTTGTTATGCTGGAAAGCCCACCAAAAAAATTTGTGAACAACATCTATTATGCTTAAATTGGTTGAAAATTGCACGCCTTTAGATTGAAATATTTGTCATGCTGGAAGACCCACCAAAAAAAATATGAACAACATCTATTATGCTTAGATAGGCACCGTATATAGCAAGAGTAAGGTATGAAAGTGTAGTCACAGTTCAGGAGAGAGAGTGTGTGTTGCCAAAGTGCTACATGCTTGTGTGTATATCTTTTGAGGTTCGTCATATGGGTTGCTAGCCTAAAGATACATTACGAACCTAGCAAACATTTTAAATTAATTATGTTATCATTGGAATTTGTTTTCCTGTTTCCTCATGAGATGTAACGTTTCATTACTAATTACTTAGCTTATACAACAAAACCTTTATGGAAAATTATTAGTTTTTATCTTTCAGTGCGACTAAACCAATACTAATTTCTTAATTCAGCATAGTTATCATGGAGGGCAATCCTCATCCAGGAACTGTAAAGGGTCGATTGTCATTCCAGAATTTTAACCCATCCATCAATGTGAGTTTTCAAGGTTGTTCTATTACATGTCATTTTGCCAATTATCTCTGTGTACATGTGTGTTCCCTTAGACAAGCCTAGACCAGCAGAAACTAAATGAATAGCCAACAGGTGGATGCTCCAGACGAAATATATGCTAATTTCTCTTGAATACATGCTCCGCAAAATAGGAGACCTACCTCTTTATGACAGCAATAAATTTATGTTCTATTGCATTAGTGATAAGTAAGGAGCCCCTTTCATTAATAAGAAAACATATAGATTTATGTTCTATTGATCTAACCCTATAAATGATCATGCATAATTTCATGTCGGCTCAACTATCTCTTCTGCAATTGACAGTGTTACCATTTCTAAGTCATTACATATTTTGGAGGCAATAGTTACTTGTGTATGCGCTTACATGCATGTCCAAATCGACATCTTTACTTCTAAGTGGATAGGGGGTTTTGAGCATATATTCTATTTGTTTCACTTTCTAATGTTTGTCAACCATAGATCTGTCAGCTACAATTTGATGAATTGATAATGCTTTATCAATAAAGTTCTTTTGTTTCTCGGCTGAAGAAGCAAATCTGGGAGGAATTTGTTCCTAAAATTAACGAGTTGCTTGAGCTAGGTCAAACAGGAGTAGTAGCTTCCATTTTAGCATCATGTCAGCGGCTTGAAACAAATCGACTTAAGGTATTCTATCAACTTGAAATCTATGCGTTGATATTTGAGAACTATCTTTAACTTCATTATATGTGGTTCCTCTACTTTGAACTGCAGAGCTCTCAAACTATTTCTGCAGCAATATGTTCACATTCTGAGTCGCCTCATAGCATTGTTGCACATATACTTTTTCTTGAGAATTCCCTCTGGGAGAAACCTTCTTGGAAATGGACATTTAGTGCAAAGATGAACGTCCTTTCTTCTTTTCCCATTGTAAATGTTTTTTGCTTCTTATTTAATAAATATATACAGTAGGCCTAGCTTGTTCTTACTGTTTTCCTATTAAAAAACAAAAAATGCGCTCCTTGGTTGCCTGATGCTACAATCAATTTTTCAATACCCCTATGTTAAAGTTACCGTATTCTTTTTAAATTCCCTTTTGCATTATTCCAATGTTCCAGCTTTACAATATATAATCCAGTTTTAATAGTAATGCTGATGAGCATTTCATCGACGTTCTCTGTTGTATTGCAAATTGTTTTGTGGTCTCTAACAAACTCATTTTGTTATTGTACTTTTTGCTAGCTTTTGAATATATTACACTGTGTGCTCTTCACCTGCCAACCATGTTAACTTTGTTCTCTTACACTATGTTGTTAAATTTATTTTCTTAACAATAATATTTACAAAAATGTGTATAGTCTTACCTATTGTCGATTGAATCTCATTGACGTAAATTAAAAACTATTTGTTCGATAGATTTTGTTCAAGAAATTATACTTCTTATTCAATAATTTGAATTGCTTCTTTGATAGAAAAAAAAACTACAGGTAAGACTATATACCTTACTTTTAATTTACAAAAGGTATTTAGTCTTACCTATTGTTGATCCAGTCTCATTGACGTAAATTAAAAACTATTTGTTCGATAGATTTGGTTCAAGAAATTATACTTCTTCTTATTCCATAATTTGAATTGCTTCTTTTATGGGAAAAAAAACTACAGGTAAGACTATATACCTTACTTTTAGTTTACAAAGGGTTTTTTTTTTGCGTTTCATTTTCCCTTCCTTTCAGTGCTCAAGACTAGCAGGACCACATTTACAAAAAATAATATGTTTACAAAGATGATCTATTAGTGAAGCTCATGACCGACAGCGAACACAGAAAAATACAACAGCCTCCTCAAACCTATAAACAATCACATCCGCGCCAATTGGCGTGGGTTAACTTCCAGTAATAGGAAAAGAACATGGCAAACCTGGGTGTGAGAAGAGAGCTCTCTCGCTCGCACTTCTCTCACACACAAAACACCTCAACTCCTACAATTCCTTATTCATGTGGTAACGTGCGGTGCGCTTAGAACTGCAGATACATTTGAACATTATGGATAAAACTGGATCTGGACCTAGAGCTATAGTTTCATGCTTTTTTTGTTTGTACTTAACTAAAAAAAGGTAAAGCATGAGAAGAGGAGAGCAAATGCAACACATGTTGCAAATAGCAATAAAAGATGCTTAGGTGAAAGCTGATATATAAGAATAATTTATGCATGTCATTTTTTAATTTTGGTATTATTATATTGAATTTCTAAACTTATTATTATTGTTGTACTTATGTTTTGATAACATTTTTAGCTTTCATGATGGCTTGAGATATTTGTTATAGGTTTTCTCTGACATCGCCACAAAGGCATGAAAATCGCAATTTAATATTTTGTTTTTCTCGTATGAATCCTTTAGCGATGTAATAAATCTGTTTTAGTGATGTAGTAAATCTCTTTTAGTAAATGCATAGAGACATTTTTATTTGCGAGAGTTATACCATTCTATTACCCTCGTCGTCACTAAGATACCGGTGAAACCCGTTTGTGAATCGAAGCTTCCAATCAAAATTTATTCGTAAAACAAGAAAAGAAATATTTATGTACAAACAAGGAATCTATTGTTTGCTAGTTAACTTGGTCTCTGTACGACATGGGCGTCGGGGGATTGATTTTACTACCGGTATGTGTGCTCTTGGGCCATTTTACTGACGATTGCAGCGTGGTGCGTGCAGGTTTTACTGTTGGTTCCAAGGAGGCGTCTGGTTGGTCGTGCGAGGGAGGTCGTGGGTTGGCGCGTTGCGTGTCGCACTGCCTATGGTGCGATCGGAGCATAGAATAAGCTATTAGAGAGTCTTTTTTTTCTTGTTCGTGGTAGCTACATGGCAACTACATGGCGGGTGCAAATTGATAAGATTTTGTGCTTGTCTATGTTGATTCTTGATGGATTCTTCAGCAGGGACATGAGTAGGTGGTGGAGTGATCCTTGAGGGCTTGTTTGGAAGCAAGGGGTAGAAAAACGAGGGCTCAAAATCCATGTGGGGGATTTTGAGGGCACATGAAATCCCCCTCAACCCCAAGGGAAAATCTTCTCGCTCGGGAATAAAATCCCTATTGCCGTTTAGGAACAATAGGGATAAAAATCCCGGCCATGATTTTTTTTTTTAAAAGATCATAAAATTTAGAAACAATAGCTATAGTGTACTTGAGTTATCAGCAAAAACACAAGTCTCGGCTATATGCCGCATATATGAAATACGTCATAACAATTACACCTAGATTTAAGGCAACATCACGAACAAGACTACAAGTAGCTACCACAAGAAGCCATAAAGGACATGATGAAACAGGCTATCCATGTCCCTAACTCAACAACCAATAGTTAAACAAACTTCGGACTCTTTACGTACATTGCATCAAAATACCGTCACCACCCATCAAAGCAAGATTGCTAAACTTACAAGGCTTTTCTCTTCTCCAGACGATTACCGCAAGGAAAGAACTGGTATCGCCAATATGAGACAGAATGGTGAAGCAAAGGTAGAATCCATTAATCTTCGAAGTTTGGACACCAATGGCCTCCTACACCATCTTAATTCCAAAACTAGCCCCCCGAGCCCCAAAGTTTCGATTCTAGCCCCCATGCCTTTCTTTGCTTGATTTCTGACACCTAAGCCATGATAAGGAAGTCTTTGCGGTCCCCACCATAACAAGGAACATCTTTGCTCTCCCCGGTATGATAGCTTCAAAGAGAGAGAGAGAAAGGAGAAAAAATTGAAAAAATAAATAAATTTCAGAAAATTCAAGAAAATTCCATAAAATCCTTGGAACATGAATAGATTTAATAAAATAATTTTAAATTTAATTGAAGTATATTTTATTTATTTAAAATGTTTTTATTTTTCTGAAATTTTGATTAAGCTTTAAATAATCCAATAAAATACAAATGGTTTATTTTATTTTTAAAAGCTTTCAAAAGACTTTGAAAAATGGGAAAAATGAAAAGAAATAAACATAACTCAAAGGAAATGACAACAAGGTCTTGGAAAAAGAAATCCAAGATAAAACTAGAAAAATCAAATAATCAATTTTTCTGTTACAGCTTCCTCCTAGAACTATTCTTATCCTGCCATCAATGATAAAAATAAAAACTGATCCAAAATTATCTGGCGCCCAGTCCTTCAGTCCTACAACACTGTAAAAATAAAAAATGATCCAAAACTAGTTGGCCCCAACTAGTTTTGGATCAGTTTTTATTTTTGCAAAGGTCAACTAGTTTTGGACCAGTTTTTTTATTTTTGTAGTGTTGAAGGACTGAAGGACTGAAGGACTAGGTGTTAGATAATTTTGGATCAGTTTTTATTTTTATCATTGATGGACGGATAAGAATAATTCCAGGAGGAAGCTGTAACAAAAAAAAATTGATTATTTGATTTTCTGGTTTTATCTTGGATTTCCTTTTTCCAAGACCTTATTGTTATTTCCTTTAAGTTATGTTTATTTCTTTTCAGTTTTCCCATTTTCCAAAGTCTTTTGAAAGCTTTAAAAAATAAAATAAAATATTTGTATTTTATTGGATTATTTAAAGCTTAATTGGAAATATTAGAAAATAAAAAATGAATAAAATAAACTTCAATTAAATTCAAATTTATTTTATTAAATCTATTCATGTTCTAAGGATTTTTATGAAATTTTCTTGAATTTTCTGAAATTTGTTTTTTCCAATTTTTTTAAAGATTTCCCCCCTTTCTCTCTCTCCTCTTTGAAGCTCTGTGGTCTTGCTTTGAGAGAGCAACATGTTCCTTGTCATGACTAGGGACCCATGACACCTCCTTATTGTTGGGTGCTACGACCGAGTGGTGCAAAGAGCAAGCGGAGGGGGCTAGAATCGGAATTTTGGGGTTAAAGGGGCTAGTTTTAGAATTAAGATGGTGTAGGGGGCCAACAGTGTCCAAACTCCTGAATCTTCCATAGGTGGGATAGCAAGAACCTTAACCTAGGCATGGCGTTTAAAAGTTAAAAAAAGTAGAAAATAGAGTAAAGCATGTGAGCAAATTAAATTTAGTGCAATGAAAAGACGCAAACTAAACATATATCTCATAACATATATATAGTTGACAAGCTCACACACACAAAAGAGTACATCAGCATGGCAGTACACACATACAAAGTTGACAGGTCATGCTAAACTCCCTCTTTATTTGTCTCTCTCTCATACATAGAGTCGGAGTTGGTGTAATCTGTCCAACAATATAATCTGATGATACTTACTTCCATGAAAGAAAGGAAGGATGGACCACGAAACCGGACTAGAACTGAAAGGCGCACGCACCGGCATCACCACACATGCACACAAATCAATCCAGCATGTCTGGCTCTCAGGAGAAGCAGCAGGTGAGAAGTAGATCCGCACCTTGCCTCTCAGGCAGAAAACACACGCGCGTGCACACACACATCACTGAATCTTGCAAACACGACACACCAGGACGAGCGCAGACTAATAAAAAATATATGTGGATTGCTCCTAACATGCTGAATATTAATCACTTATGCACCCAAAAAGAGCAATAAAACAGGCATTGTGTATTTATGTGAATTGTGGTACTCCAAAAGTGCTCCACTTGCACTATCCAGGCAGTGCCATTTAGAAAAGAATGGCTAACAGTAACTAGTGTCCAAAACCATAGTCCATGACATAACTTACAAATAATATAAGGATTACTCACATTTGCAGCAAGAAAACTCTCTTTCCTTTAACCAAAGTTAAAAAGAAAATCTATCTCTGAGGCATTCAGAGAAAGTAGGACCAAGACATACCGATACTAATTAGACTAAATAGATTAAATAGATGACAAAAGAAGAGCTATTTTGAATCAATTAGACCATAATTGTAGCAAACTCTACATGTGCTTCACAGCAAAGAGCGACATTGAATACCAAAAATAGAAACAATGTCTTAATTACTCTATGTGGCTATTGTCACTATCAAAGGTCTTGATGGAGCAAAAATACCTATGCCAAATTTACATACATGCACAAAAAAGCACCTTAAACCAACAACCACCATCAAGTAAGCCCTTCCAACAAAATAGCACCTAGAGCTGGTAGTTTCAATCCATAACTAATTCAATGAACCACTAGTAGTATAGTACCGAAAAGAATAGAAGTCAGATCCCAAAACTAAGCTATTATAATTTTGAAGAGCAGATCATAGAAACATTATTGTGCTAAAGCAGGCCTACCAAATCAAAACAAGAACTAAATGACAAGATGTAGACAATTGCAGAATCAGACAGAACAAGATAAGTTTTATCAATCAAATGGATTTGTAGGCCAAAGATATACCCTCATGACCTCCTCGTATGTTCTGAATTATTGGTATCTTGAATTTTTGACCTCTATTTAATTTAAAGTGATGAGGCTATATACCTCCTCGGCACCATGTCCTAGATTTTAGTGACAGAAACTTGATGCCAAATCCTTACATCATCTGTTGAATACACTACAGAACCCTAATTGAAGATCATATGTTCTAACAAAGATGACACACATTACTTATGGCTTATTACTATATTAGGTGAGATCCATACTCAAATTTATCCAAGACAATTTGGTCCTTGCTACCTGTCGGTGTTTTAGGACCTAACCTACGTAAAGATTATTTGATTCAGGGGTTCCTCTAGGCTCAAAATCACACAGAGATGGAGACACGGAGAATTTTATACAGGTTCGGGCCTTCTCCTGGGAGAATAACAACCCTACTCCTGTGTGTATGTATTGAGTGTGCTGGATTACAGAATAGAATCGAAGACTAGAGTATTGTGCTTCTCATCTTCTCTCGGTCTCCTCCTTGCCCTGATGATCCTTGCCTTTTATACCGTCTCCGGGGTGCGCCGTTGGATCTTCAGTATAAAGGTTACATTAACGCACCAGATCGTGGAGCTGTTACCGGAGGTTATTATGGGGGTTGTAACGTCCCCACGTCACCAGGCAATTATCATCATAACAAGGAGTTAAATCGTGCTGTTATTCCAAGGAATAACAGCGTAATTGAGTGCTCTTATCCTTGGATACGGTACATAAGATTCCCTAATCGACTAGGCCCACATGTCTGTTAGTCTTGTCGACTAAGGACTGGTCGTAGAAGGGCTTACGACCAGGTGGTGGTCGTAGGAGAGCCTATGACCACAGATCGATCATAGTAGAGCTTACGATCACGGGATAGTCGTAGAAGGGCTTACGACTATGGGGTAGTCGTAGGAAGACCCACGATTACACGGTGGTCGTAGGAGAACTTACGACCTCTAGCTTCTCCCTTATAAACATTAAGGGGTATACTCAAGAGTTATATGACGTCATTATTATCCATAATATGAATTATCCTTATGAACATTAAGGGGTATACTCAAGAGCTATATGACGTCATTATCATCCATAATATGAATTATAGATATATGATTAAATGAGGATTGTTATATCCTTGTCACTACCTTTCTCCTATCCCACCCTCCATAAATCCTAGGTACAAAGTTGTTCTCATGCTTACAACTAAAATAAGGGCAATATCATGCACGATTGTTGGATCAACATATTGTTCACAGATTCCTATGTATTCTGATCTAGAGCCCTAAACCAAATTAAGCATATGGTAGGTTATGCTAAGCACAACTAATTCGACAAATTAGGAAAGCTAGAACATGTAAACGGCTATATAGTAACTGTAGGCTTGTCAAAGAGCAACCAGTGTCGCAAGGTCCGTTCCCCCTTGTTATATGCCATATTTCGAGACGCATAGTCACAAAAGAAGACCATGTGTCAGATACCAGATGGCATTAGAAGCTACATAAAGTTTCTACATGGATTAAAAAGAATCATCGATAACATCTAAGCATACAAACCAAACAGGTCCTAAGTATTAACCATCCACAAATCTAGGTAACCACTAAATCACTTCAACACAAACTCAAAATGATGTACTACCGAAGCAATAATCACAAGTAGCAGAGCTGCAGGTCCAAGGGAAGCATACAGATCTAAGTTCGTAAATAAAGATCGAAGTAGCAGGTAAACTAAGAAGCCGTACGAAACCTAGTAGATTTGAGAAGCCGGACTAAGCTAGATCACAACACCATACATGGTAGAGCCTTAGATCTAACGCACATAAAAACAACAAGAATAAAGCAGGACGGAGAAGAGATCTAGGGTGGGGAGGAGGGCAGGAGAGGTTGCTCACCGAAGATGGTGTTGATGCAGTTCATGGCGACCTAGTTCTTAGCAGCATCGCCGATGAGCCTCTTGAAGTCGGTGAAGGCGGCGTAGAAGGGCGTGGTGCGGTTGCCCTAGTCATTGGCGATGATCTCTACGCGGTCGTGTTGCCACACACTGATGCACGAGTAGGTGGTGCCCAGGTCAGGAGGGAGGCAGAAGAACGCGGTGGAGGCGACGGTCCAAATTCGGGAGCGAGATGAGGAGAAAATCCCGACCTAGGGCGACATTGATTTTCTCCCTCGTGGATTAGGTCGGGTTGGACCGAAGTTTCCCCGTCCCTAGCATCCCCAAAAAGAGCTACATCATTGACTGGGAAAATCACCCACGGGGGGGATTTTCCTTGAGATTTGGTCTAGATCCCAACTGAGATTGGCACTCCCAAACAAGCCCCAAAAAAGAATGGAAGGAAGGGTAACGAGAGGACACTATGAGAGCAGGGTTGACATTGAGTTCTCTATATAGGATTTTGCCAATTAGTCCCATCAGTGATCAACGAGAGAATTTTTCTTTATTTAATCCTTTTTTATTAATATTTTAAAGTTAATCTCTCGCAAACTTTATTTCCAATTCTGACCCCTTTGGTCACGCCACCAGACGTGGCGTGGCAAAAACATGTTGTCACGCCAAATATTGTGGCGTGGCAATAGATGCCACATAAGCCCTCAGCCGCGCGCCATGCTAGCGTGGAGGGCCCGCGTGGCATCTGTCATGCCGGGATCCACGGCGTGACAATGCTCCCTGTCAGTCTGTCATGCCTCGATACATGGCGTGACAATGGCCACTTAATAGTAGCGCCGCAGCCCATTTTCCCCATCTCCTGCCTCCTCCCTACATCCCGCGCCTCTCTACCTCCCGCCGCCCTCCCCCCCCCCCGCCGCCGCGCTCCTCCCGACGTCAGCCGCCCTTCCCCGCGGCGTGGCGCTCCTCCCGACATCAGCCCCGGCCTGCCTCCTCCCGACGCCGGCTCCTCCTGCCGCCGGCCGCCCTCCCCCGCCGGCCGCCCTCCCTGTGGAGGTGCATCCTCTCCAACGCCAGCCTCTCCCTCCGCCCCTCACGCCGGCCCCGATCCGATCCAGTAGGCTTGCCATCACCTCCTCCCCCTCTCGCTCGCTCGCTCTCGTCTGTGTGTATGTATGCATGCATTTGTGTGTGTGATTAGTGATCACAGTTCACCCTCCCCTTTCCGAGCGGCCGCCGCATCAGTTCCCCACCTCTACGGTGCCGCCCGCCTCTGTCGTTCCCTGGATTCGGTGGCGGCAATCACTGGATTCTGATGCGGCTTCCGAGTCGGGGGTTTGGTCGGCCGAGGTGAGATTTGAGCTCCCCCTAAATACCTGATGGATGGATGGACGGACGGACGGATATTATGGTCACAATGTGTTGATTCGCTAGTCCTGCCCTCTCCGCCGTCGGCTCCATCATCTCCTTCCCTGCTGTTGTCTCTGTGTGCTGTGCTTTGATGTGAATACTAGACTGCATCTCCTCTCATACTGAGAAGGAAAAATTGGTAAACGAGATGCCTCTGGTCCAGAAGGATAAATGGAAATAAATTGTGTCAATGGGCAATAGTGACCACATAAGCATGCTTACCTTCGAGCATTTGAGGAAGACATCTGATGTGTAAATGGACCCGGACACTTATCTCTAGAATGAAGGAATGGAATGCTGATGAGTGATGAGGGGCGATGATGATCAACCTTTTCTGAAAAAGCATGCTTTTGAGCAATCGAGGCAACTATGGCTATCAAACTAGAGCTGACCGTCTCCTCTCTTGGAGCCTATTTGATCATTCATTAATGTTGGTGGATCTGTGCCTAGGATCGTGTTGGGGTTAATGTTGGAGACCCTCTGATCTTTTTTGCTATTGCGCAAAACCTGGAAGATGGCAATAGCAGAAATCACCCTTTCCTGTTCTCATTTGGAGTTAGACTAGGTTTAGTGCGCCAAACCATATGTGAAGCATGCGAAGTTATTGTTAAAATTATGGATAAGTGTTACTGATGGCTACAATATGAATTTGTTGACCTGTTTTTTTTTTTTGCTTGTGGATGAGAAACACTAAGTTATTTTCTAAATCCTAGAGGGCCGTGAATAGTAGTGCAATTTTATGCTGGCGACTTGAAATAAACATTTCTTGGGAACTATATTTCTTGTGGGAACAGTTGGATTTCTTATTGCTGAAATAAGTTGTGATATATTTACATGCATATCATTTTAATGTCTCTGTCTGATATTCGTAACCTTTTATAAAATATTCGGCACAACTTGACTATCAATATGAATTTTGATGCCTTTTGTTACAAATGCATATACATTACAAATGCCGCCTTCTTGCAATATGTCTAACTAAATGAATATCAGGCAAATGTAGCTCTTCCATAAATCTTTGATCAAAGTCGAGTTTTAACATATTATAGGGTGTAGATATAGTAATTAATAAGGGACCATATGCAATTGCAAGGACCTTCAAGTTCTATCTGTCTCTAATTTTTTTTTTGCATTAATAATAACTAATAAGTGTTCAATAAGCAAAAGTTACTTTAATTGGGTGCATGAAACTACAAAAAATTACAAATTATGTTGACAAGTAAAGTAATCATATGGCATGCAGTACTGACTTTGCAATATTTGGTTGGATGTAGATGGACAAAGTTATACGTGTATTTACTGGTGGGGCCATTAGCCAAACTGGGAGTTCTATCGACTTCGGCGGCATGGAAGCGACCGTCCTTTTGTTTCGCGAATCACCGGACTTTAAAACTCTTGTGAGTATGATTAAGTCGACCTTTGGATGGGATGAGCCCGGGGTCATTGTCGGAATGCAAGGACGATATGACGCAGGGGTGGGTTCTAGGGTGCACGCCTTGTTGGTGCCAATCCTGTCTGCTGATAATTGGGACATGTACAAGGAAATTGTGCTCGCATCTCAGGTCCAGTTGTTGGAGGTGGCAGTGGAGAGGACAATCGTTTTTGAGGATTTGTCAGACAATTTAGATGTGGTGAATGGCAACACGGAGGAACTAGACCCTGCTGCCCATCATTCGCGAGCCCCCCAATGGAAGAGCGACCTTTCGAAGAGTTCGTTAGCATCAGTCGTACCAACCATGGCCCCCTGTCGGTGGATCTGCTTGTATATTCCCCGCAACGTGTTATTGACCCTGTGATTGATTTCAACGGCGCTATCATGAACAATGAGCTTGAGGAGGAGTTGTTTCGCGATGGAACAACCCGTGAAGTGGAGTCTGACGAAGGATGGAGCTCGACTGAAGACGAGGCTCCCGCACCTCTTTTCTCCTCAGAGGAAGGCAGGGTTCTTCGCAGTGTAATAGGTGAGGTCCCGTCGGTGTATTCTTTCGATGATGTCAGTATGTCTGATAAGGCAGTTTGTGCTAATGGGTTGAAGAGCAGGGATGGCATTGCGGACCCGGAGAATGACGTAATACGAAAGAACATGTTGTTTCCAACCATGGAGGATATGAAGGTTTGGCTGCAAGAATACTCAGTGCGGCACCATCGTTCATTCATAGTGCAACACTTCGATGTGAACAAAAGGTACACCGTGTGGTGCGAAAGGGGGTGCGGATGGAAGGTATGGGGTTGCAAAACAAGGGACAAGCATTGAAAAATAGTGAATGTGAAGCAGCCTCACACTTGTGGGACCGCACAAGTGTCCGAGGAGCACCTCCAGGCCACCGCAAATTTCATTGCTAGGCGTATTATAAGGGTTGTGGCTGTCGATCCTGATGTGACTGTCGCCACCCTCATCGAGGTTATATACGGGTTCATTAAGTACCGTGTGAAGTACGGGAAAATATGGAGGGAAAAGCAGAGAGCGATGCAGTTATCGTGGGGTGATTGGAAGGAGGCTTACTGTTTACTTCCTCGAATCCTAACCGCTATGCAGGCCAAGAATCCGGGCATGGTGTTTTACCCTTGGCACGGTAACCGTATGGAACTCGATGGAGAGGTTATGAAACATGTCCTTGGGAGGGTGTACTGGTCCTTTGGGCAATGCATAGAGGCCTTCAAGCATTGCAGGCCTGTCTTATCTGTTGACATTACATTCCTGACGGGGAAGTACCATAGTGCCTTGATGCTCACCGTGGGTATTGATGCAGAGGACCACCTGATACCATTAGCATTCGCATTGACAGAGGGTGAGAACAATGCAAGCTGGGAATAGTTCCTGGATATAGTTCGTCTACACCTCGTTGGGCCTAGACGACAGGTTTGCATCGTCTCGGACAGGCACCGTGGCATTCTGAACACTATGAAGAGCAGACTTGCGGACACCCGGATGTCTTTGATAGGTGATGCATGCGTCATTTAGCGGCTAATTTTTTAAGCAATGCGCAGAGAAGATCTCACCAAAAGTTCGTCATAGCGCATGCTTGGAGAAGAGGGAATTCGAGGTCAAGTTGATTTGAGTCGAGGGGACCACCAACTAACGGGTAAGTCGTGGTTGGACGAGGTCTTGCAGCAGAAGGAGAAGTGGGCACATGCATACGATAAAGATGGCTGTTGGTATGGAATGATGACAACGAACATCTCAGAGGTGTTCAACAATGTTATTAAGGGCATCCGTGCAATGCCAGTATCTCCTATCTTGGAGTACTCGTTTCGAAAGACCAACTCGTACTTTGTGGATCAGTGGACCCGAGCAAGGGATGCATACAACGCTGGCGAGTGTTGGGGTGCGGCTGCTACCAAGCACCTTGCTATCGCGGAGGTCGAGTCATGCAATCAGGAGGTGGAGGAATACGATCCCATTAAGCATATATCTGCCGTCGAGCCGGGCACATCGACAGGGGCGAACGTTACGGTGGCGGAACCATAGAGTGAACGACCGAGGAGATCAGACTTGCATGGTCCCGACGTTGCTGCATGTCCCGTGCTCTCATGTCATCACCGCCTATCGCGTGCGCGGTGTAAGTCACCTAACCTTTGTTGCGTCAGAATTCTCGAAGCTAGCCACGATGCGAACTTAGGAGAAGCGATTCGAGCCTTACCTAGATCCATCGCATTGGCCACCATACGTGGGGGAGGAATACATTCCCGATGTAACAATGATAAACAAGCGACACGGTCGAAAGAAGAGGAAGAGGCTTCGTAATAACATGGACCTCTCACAGCAAAGCGGTAAGGACATGTACTCTCTAGGGGACTTCAACGACGCCGGCAGCACCAACAGGTGCTCGGAGTGCCACGAGCACGGACACACCAGGGCAAAGCACATCAGTAGGGATTCCCAGCCGCGTAGGGTCAGGAGGCGGCACTCACATGTCGCCCCACCTGCTTGAGGTATCCAATGCTGTTGTTCCACACAAATGGTTGTTTTTTACGTATATAGTACTTTCATTTGCATTTTACATATTGTTTTGTACCTCACGTGATCTTACAAGAATCCTTTCCTGTAATGCAGGATGCCACAGCACGCGTAATACGCGTTGCTCCTTTCGGAGTACGATGACGACCACCGCGCTTGCCGCATAGCCCAGGATGGCCGGGAGAGATTTGCTCATCTTCTATTCCATCGTGCTTGTTGTTTCACTTATTTATTTACGTATCTCTCTTGTAGGTACTCCAGCCACTTTGCCCTCGGACCCACACCCCCCTAGATTGGGATGAGCAGTATGTGCCACACGTCCACTCAGCCGGTCTCCTTGCTTTCGCGCGGATAGTCATCAACGGGCTCACCGCATTGGTGGACTGGTGGCGCCCGGAGACCCACACTTTCCACCTACCGTCAGGCGAGATGATTATCATGCTTCAGGACGTTGGTATGATTACAGGCCTCTCAGAGGGTCCGCACATTCATCGGGGACATCAACGGTGTGAAATTTGGCGAGACCGAGTGGGAGAGTGGCTCGAGAGTGCGACCGGAGGACCCTGCGGACTCGAGGAGAATCGCCATCTGCGGTGCTTATGCGCCATGGTGCAAGACGCACTTCAACGTGTGTCGCCGAACGCAGATGCGCGCCAGTCTGGCGCTTCGTGCGGGCGTGGATTTGGCATCTTCTCGGCTCCTTCCTCTTCTCGGCCGTGCACTGCAACGCTGTCTCTGGATTTACTTGCCGATTTTGGCAGATTTCACGACGGTAGGGACCTACAGTTGGAGTTCTGCTACACTAGCGTGTCTGTACCGGCATTTGTGCGACGCGTGCCGATTAGGGAGTGCGGAGGGCAACTTGGGTGGCTGCGCATATGTAACATCCCAAAAATTTGGTCTGTTTTAAAATTTTAAAAGAAAGATAACCATTTGAATTTTCCTGCTAAAATTAAAAGCTTAATTGGAATTTTCAGAGTTCAAAAACAATTTAATGTGATTAATGTCAACATAAACTATTATCAAAATTATTTTATTTGGATTTTATGTACTTGGATATATTTTCTAGATTTTTTTAGAATTTATCTGAGTGCATTTGCTATTTGGAGTTGCTGCTATTTTCTAAAAAAAGAAAAACTAATTAAATTCTCAGATTTCGAATGGGTTGAATTCCTTTGGGTCCAGCCCATTCCTATTAGTTTCGGCCCAACCCTTCCCCACTGCCCATCTTCTTTTTCCCGCTCGGCCGCCTCCATTTTGTTGCCGTGCGCGCGTGGGAGCCCAACCACCCGAGCGCCAAGGCGGTCGCCCTGACCACTGCGGCCGTTTCTCTGGCGTGGGATAACCTACCGATCGAGTTGGCCCCACGCTGCTTTATCCGTGGTGCTTGCCAGTGAGCCGCTTGTTGAAGCCCACACCAGCCTGCACCTCTATCCCTTTGCCCTCCTATGCGAGCACGCCTGGTCCGAACATCACCCGCCCATTTTTTTCATGGCGTGAAAAGCCGAGAGCGGTGATCGGATCGCCGCCCCTCGCCCCTTGTCTCCCGCGTGAGCATCCGGGCCCGCTGCCGCGTGAAGTCAACCGCAGCCGAGCCGCACCATCTTGTTCCTTTTCCTGGCGCGTGGGCATCCAGCCGTGCCGAGCCGCATGCTCCTTTTCTCAGCCAGGCCGCCGCTCGCTTCTTTCCTTGCGCGTGAGCACCAAAGCCCAGCTCGTTCCTTTTCTTTGCACGCGATGGAGCCCAAGACAGCGCCGAACTAGCTGTGCTTTTCTTTTTCTCGCTCCCGCTGCCAAGTGGCCCCAGCGCACTGCTCAATCGTCTTCTACATGGATTTCTGTCCCGTGTCCGAGATGAACACGTTCAGCAGCTGCCCGTGTCTCTCCTGGACTCTCCCCTCTCTAACCCTATTTAAGGGCCTCCTCTGCGTCAAACGGTGCGCACCATCCATCTCCACCGAAACCCCAAAGAGCTGGAACCAATCTCGTCTCAACCACGCCGCACTTCGTCAAGAACCGAGCGCCGCCGCAAGCTCTTCGGCATCGGATTGCTCCGCCGTCCGTGCCTCTCCGCCCTCGTTGTCTTTGCCATCGGGTCCGCAACAGCGTGGTCTTCACCGTGACGCGTTCTTCTTCTCCCGAGAACCCCTACATCGCCGTTGTCGTCTTCGTCCGAAAAACCAGTCGCCGGCACTCCATCCCGATCTGCTATTTGGTCAGCTCCTTCGTCGTTCCGAGACTTCCCCTGTGGTCCTGGTGATGCCGCCACGCCCGTGCTCCTCTCGATTGTCCTTAGGCGCCACTCCTTTGCCGTCGCCGACGAACTCTAGTAGCCGCCCATGGCCGCCCTCCTCTGCCCGTTGTTCGCGTCAATCATCTCCACATCAATGACCTTGTCATCATTTTTGTCCATGTGGCATGCCATCCTGACTTTGTCAATGCCCATGTGGAACACCAAAACCTCACCGAGCCAATCATCCATTGATCTGGTTCACCATGGACCTCCCTGTATGACCAGTGGGTCCCACTTGTCATAATCGATTTCTTTTATCTTTTCATCTGAAAATCATTGATGATGTCAGCATCACTCAATTAATTGTTTTTCCTTCAGAGAAACAATTCCCTAAATCTGAAATTCTGATTTCATCATTTCATGTGATCTTCCAAAGCTCATATCTTTTGCATCCGAACTCCGATTCAGTTCATTCAAATTCCTAAATTCATCTAAATTCAATATCTAGCTATCTGAGATTTTTATTTAATTTTTGGAGTTTATTTGCTCTCTGTTATTTATTTATTTTGTTTATTTGCTTGTTTGCGATTAGACGTTGATACTTCGGGAAGCTTTGAGCAAGGAGGAGTATACCAAGATCAAGACCAATCTCAAGATTTATTCCAAGGCAAGTCGTAGTCCTTTGATCATATTGAACCTATTATTTCAAAAGTATATTGTTTTATACAATTGCATGCTATTTTTATACAAATTGTTTTGGGATTAGTTATTACTTGTTGTCATTATGCCTCCTTTGATTATTTGAATGCCATGAATCCTTTGTCACCCTAGCGGGGATAATTTTAGTTGGACATATTTATATTGCCAACATGGGTAGCGTATTGATGCTTAGTTATGCTTAGTTACGTTGGGGGTTTATCATCACATGTGTCATAATGATTAATCTTGACTTAATGATATATGGAATCGTGGTGGTGAGCCACTCTTGTTAAAATTTGTGGATACCATCACGGGGTGAGTCATGGGTCTTGGTTAAACAAAATGGTTTTCGCTCAGGCGAGTGGTTGGTGGATAGTGGGGGTGTGGATGGAACACGGATTGGGTTTGTGGTAGTCTCGCCTGAGTAACTTGTCAAGGACTTACTCTTGTGCGCCATTGAACTGGGCCTTAACCGTACAACCACAAGTCTGGTATGGGACGGACCTGGCTGACTAATTAGCAATGTCTTACTTTCGATTCTATCGTGGGGAGCGTGAGTTACGGGAAACGTATTCTCACAAAGAAGAGGGGCCCCGTCAGTCGGAAAGACATTGATGTTGAAACCTTAGCGCATGTAATTGGGTTAAGAAGGAGCTTTGTAAAAGCCTTATGATGATCACTTAAGTCGCACACCCAAGGAAGTGTGGTCAGACTCTTTGAGTTGATTAATCTCTTGTGGGTCAAGCTGTACAACCTCTGCAGAGTGTAAAACTATTCGAATAGCCGTGTCCGCGGTTATGGACGTGCTCGGGGTTTTCACATGGGAGATAGAGTTTCTTTAAAATGAGTCGGAGTGTGGATGGGAAGTTCACTTGATGAATATAATGTTTGTTTGGTGAACATGTCATTCACTTGGTGGTTTGCGTCGATTAGTGAATTGGGGATTCACTTATCTTTGGTTTGGGAAGTGAATGGGAAGTTCACTAGTCGTTTCAAAGAAATTGTTTAATTAATTATTATTGTTTTCAACTACGCATTTCAATCTATTTATTATATTTATCGTAAATCTTGCTTTTCGCAAAAGAACCATCTGACTAACCTTGTCAAGCCATGCATGAATACTATTTGCATACATTTCCCTACGGTTTGTTGAGTACATTCAAAAGTACTCATGGCTTGTGCCCTCTGTTTAAATCAGCAGTTGAAGAATATCAAGCTGCCCAAGAGTTCTTCGAAGGAGGACTATGAAGGTTTTATGCGGATTAGGATCGTTCTCCACTCGATTGCTTGTGGGCATGTTGAATGGCCATTTGAAGAGTTTTGTTTCATTGCAAGAGTTTTATTTGTTTCTTTAGCCTGTGGTAAGTTATAAACGTTGACCATAAGGTCCGATTATTATTATTATTTGTTACTTTGAGATCTTTTTAGTTAAATCGAATAAATGGATGGTATTTCATCACTATTTCCTGTGTGAGCTAGCTACTGATCTGGGACTAGTTCTGAAAACACAGAAGGTTCCTGAGATGTATTTTCGGGTCCCGACAGCATACCTCCTGTAGATCTGGATGTGGGAGCATTTCCCCGTGGGTCGACCCACTCGTGCTGCCTTACAGGTATGGATTTTTTAAAGCAATCACACATATCTCGTTCTATAAGAAATACAACTGATATATATCTCTATGCAGGCATGGCCATGGCCCATTGAAGACGAGACCTCGCGACCCACAGTAGCTGTAGGACCGAAAAGGCGCCTAGAGGGGGGTGAATAGGAACACGCCTATTTTTCCGTTTGGATTGGGTTCAACACATATTTCACTCCAGTAGCTATGGAAGTTGTGAAGATCAATAAATAAGTATAGCGGAAGGCTTATGTTGAATCCACTCCAAACCGCCAAGCAAAGCAATCAACAAACACAAAGATATGCTGAAGACAGGGAAATCGGTAATACTTCTATGTATGGGCGGTATTGCCAAATATCGGTAATACCTCTGTTCATGGGCGGTATTACCGATTCTACTGGAGCTCAGCCCGAACGAAACCAAAATCGACACAACTTTTGATCTACTCAGCCAAAGTCTATGAAACTTGAAACATAACTTCTCTAGGAGGTTGAGAACCTATTCCAATCAAGGATTGAGAAGAGCCATGTTAAAGTTTCAACCTTTTTCCATTTGAATGAAGTTTGGTTCAAAACCGAGTCAAAAAGCAAAACAAGATCTAAATCTTGCTCGTGGGAAAAGAATGATCAAGATGGACTTAGATGCACTCCCACATGTCACAGCAAACTAGAACACTACAAAGATTCTAGAGAAAAGCGATGGATCATCGAAAACTCCAAATCATCAAAATAGAAGGCAAGAACAAAAGAGACTCATCTTTGGGAACTTGCTTGGATTGATTTGAGATTTGAGATTGATGTTTACAGCCACTTCATCTTGGAGGACACAACTCAATACATGAGCACACAATTAATCAATCCCTAGAACCCTAACTCTCCTCTTCCTCTCTAAAACCCTAAAACCAACTAGGGTTTCTCTCAATAAAGTGCTTGGGGGCTGCTGGACAGCACCCCCTTCTATTTATACTAGAGGCTAGCATTTAGGGAATATTCATAACTAGGCACCCGTTAAGGCCACACACAAACGGGTTTATCACACGCACGTATCTCAAAGCACCGTCTTCATCTTTCCTTGACCTAAACCGCTTCTCCTTGCGTCGTCTTGCACCGCGGTTTAGCCCAAGGTCACCAAGGCGGTATTTGGTGAAATTACCAAAATACCCCTTCTTGATCCTTCTCAATAGACCGAGTCCAAACCTGGTGAAGCAATCGCTTGCTTCGCCACGTGTAGGTTGATCAACGGCTCTCATCATGTCGGCAAGTCTCTCTCGTTCGGCTCCCGCCGAAACCACCAAGGCACTTGCACCGACCCCTACGCCGCTTGATCCAACCAGTCACATCGAACTGCTCGTTCGATCACCCTTGTCCATTCTGCGCCACACTTGAGTCTCCTAACCTCACACGACATCCTTGATCATTCTAGACCCCAGCTCTCCAAGTTTAGTCCCGATCATCCTCGCCGTTGACCGTTGTTGACTTCCAAGCAACTTGCACAGTAATAGACCAAGAAATCGTTTTCGGGAACAAGTTCTTCACAACTTGACCCACGTTAGCCAAAACATGCAATAAGCAACATCTATGCAAAGATAAACATGAACTTGACCTAACCCAAAACAAAATATCCAAGAGAATCGATGACATCTCGTAAACGGTATTATCTTAGTGTAAACCCCTAGTATTACCACATTGCGGTCATATCATCAAACAACTAGCGGTCATACCGCACTTCAGAGAAACCCAAAACTCCTTAAAACATCCTCTCGGAAAAACCATATCATGAAACCTTGGTAGATACGCTTATTCGACTTGCGGTCATACCGCTCAATCAATAATACCGGCAGACACAAGCGGTCATATCAAGATCATTGTAATATCAGCAATACAAAGCGGTACTACCGAAAAAAAACGACACTTTCTTTGAACTTTCTTTGAAAAACAGGAGTTTCAACAAACCATTAAACAAATTGCCAATTGTATCATCACCTAAGATCATGAGCATATCCCCATGATATCCACAGTAGCCTACCTCTGGAGCTCCATTATTGCACCTACTGGGCGTCCGAGGTCAAGGTACCTCGCGTATACAAATGAGCTCGACGTCATCACGCAGGACCAGGTACTATTTTATAAGTTATTTTACTTGCTGCATTCACCTATTGAGCTAAACCTACTTGCTGCAGGTCACGTGGCTACCATACATCTATGACGAGGTCCTCCAAATTGAGCTAAACCCGATGTGCGAGCAGGGCAAGCTTTCGTGGTTGACCCTCTCGCCGCTGATCTACTTCCATGCGGTGAAGTACCATTTGCCCCATCGGGTGATGAGACAGTTTGGGAAGTTTCAGGCATGTCCTGGTCGTTTAGTATGTGCGGCTTCGGTAGCGCCTTTTGTGCTAACTGTTAGATTGTCCCCGTCGTAGGATGAACCAAAGGCGAAGGTACCGGCACACCGACTGGTCCGCTCATCACCGAGCCTATGTGTTGGAGTGGCTGGACCGGACAAATCAGTCGAGGAACGTGCCCCAGATCCATCAGAGGTATGACTTCGTCAGATACCTTGAGTGGCTACACGACGTCGCGCGTCTCCAGCTTCGACCAGTGATGACTGATACGGATATAGGTGAGGGTGGTGTCGACGAGGAGGACATCGTGGATGACTACGACGAGTTCACACGGACGGGCACTCAACCGGATAGGGCCCCCATCAACGCTTACTACGTGAGTACATTGTATCCCACCACTAATTAGCAATGTCACCGTACGCAAACTAATTTAATGTGTTGACCCGTTCGCAAGGAAAGCAGCTCGCCCGCATAAGCAACGAGGCTGGGAAGGTTCTCATGCTACAGGAGGGTTCGGAGGGGAGCTTCCAATGCTTCCGGGACTTCGCTGAGGTAACACACACTACGTTAAATTAACATGTTATCCCTTGTTATTTATTTTGTTATTTAACCTTGTAGTTGGTTCGCCGCCAATGCCGGCGAATGGCCGCAAAGATGAGCTGTGTGGTGGCAGCAGGAGAAGTCGTGCAACCTGGCCTGGTGCAGACGAGGCCGAGGAGGACGAGGAGGACGTCGACGAGGAGGAGGGTGGCACAGACGAGGCCGAGGAGGACGAGGAGGAGGCCGGCACAAACGACGTCGGTGAGGACGATGAGGAGGACGTCGCTGCTAGGATTCCTGATAAGATGGTCCTCGCGGAACTGGTTGGTGCACCGCCCCCCCCCCCACACAACCGACTCAGGCCACCCCACCACGCCGCCATAAACGGCGTGATCGCGCGGACGTTAGTTCCGTTAACGTCGTCGAGGGCACGCGAGGCCAACACCCAGCAGTGAGGTTAACGCTGGGGTCGGGTGCGCGCCGAAAGCGCAAGTGATGGGATGAATGAATGGGTGCATGCATTTTGTACGGTTCATATTGAATGGAACTTTCTATGTCCATTTTGAATGTTGAATGAAATAAGATGAATGATGGTTGTTTGAATGAAATCATTGTAATGATTCACCATGCATGAAATGAGATGACTAATGGTTGATGGTTGATTCTTATTGTTGTTTGAATGAAATCACACTGCTGTATTGATTCTGGATGCATGAAACGTTGAGTACATCAGTCCAATTTGATTTATGTGAGTAACAACTACTGTCACGCCACTACTGAAAGTGTGGCAAGGCAGTCCTACCACGCTAGGGAAAATGGCATGACAGGACTTGGCCCCGGCAGCTCTGGCCCTTTTTGGCAACGCTTTTGGAACATTGACGATTGTGGCATGGCAGTACGTTTTTGCCACGCCCTAACTGGTGGCGTGACAAGGCATTGTTGTCACACCGGAGTAAGTGGCGTGACAGGACTTACCCCGGAGCGTTGGCCCTTTTTTTGGCAACGCCTCTGAAACGCCAAGGATTGTGGCGTGGCAGTCTGTTTTGGCCACGCCCTGGATGGTGGCGTGACAAGGTAGTTCTGTCACGTCGGGTCAAGTGGCGTGACAGTATTTAGGTTTAGGGTTTTAGATTTTAGGGTTTAGATTTAGGTTTAGGATAGAGTTTTAAGTCTACGTTAAGGTTTAGGCTATTAGGCGTTTAGGTCTAGGTTTAGGTGTTTTAGGGTTTTAGGTTTTTAGGTTCAAGGTTTAGGGTTAGGGTTAAGGCTTACGGTTAGGGTTCAGGCTTTTCAGAGCGACTGGACAAGCCTGACCCTCGCTAGGTATTCAGATCGACGTGACAACACTCTACGTCTTTCTTTGCAGAGTCATGTCTTTTCGATGCGAAAAAGTGGCGAGGCGGTCGTGGTTGTCCTTCGCGCAAAGTCTGTCCTGTCTTGTCTTGTCCTTTCGCTAAGGTCGTCTCCTTTGGCCTTGTCACTGCGCAAAGCTGCTCCGTGTGGTCTTGTCACTGCGCAAAAGTTGCCCCGTCCGGTCTTGTCACTGTGCAAGGCTGTCTCTTTTGGTGTTGTCATCAAAAGTCGCCCGTTTGGTTTTATCTTCTGCAAGAAAGCGAGCGGCCCGTCGCAGTCTTCTCATCTACAACCTAACACATTACCCCGTCAGGTCTTGGCCTCTCCTCGCTGGCTATAAAATGTGAGCTCTACGCTCCGGAAGGACCACTCGACCCTTGAAATCATAGGAAGAAGAACCTTCTCCATTGTACACTAACATACCATGGCAGGCGCCCAGGGACCAGTCCAACCGGGGTCGTCGAAGCAAGACCTTCCCCTCGAAAGGAGGGAGGACTTCGGCCCTAACTACCGGTTGATGCTAAACAAGCGTGCTCAACTGGTATGGCCGAAATACGGACACAGGGAGGACGCTATCGTGCAGGTCATAGACGACCCTTTCGATGGCGGACGACGTTTCTTCCGATGCCCATACTCTAGGGTAAATAGTTTTGTTCATGTTACTGCTAATACATCCTCCATACTAACCGTCCCTTGCAGCAGATGGCGAAATTCAACTTTACCCACTGGATCGATCATCCTCATGAACGACATGTTGTGATGCACGTGGATACATTGTGGAACTGAATCTTTGATTTGGAGGCGCAAATTGACGATCTCAAGGAGCAAAATGATGACTCCGCCAACCGATGCAGCGCGAGAGGGGCAACGAGGAGGTTGTGAACATAGGAAGTTCCTATGATCCCACATGTTGCTGCGCCAACCCTAGCTGCATATGTGCGTGCCACTGCAACAACGGCCAGCCACGTCCGAGACGCCCAGCTGGAGAACAGTCTATGTGGGTAGTGCAAGGCACCTTTCCGTACTAGTTTCCGGAAGGTCTAATTTATTTCCATTCAAAAAAGACGCATATGTATCGTAGGAGTACTTCGGTTTGTTGCATCGTGCATGATGTTGTTTCTTATGCATGTAACCAAACCCTGTGCGCTATGTTATTCGAAGCTTTATTATGAAGTCTATTTTAATTCGCAACTTTAATCTCGTCGTCTTTTCGCATTCAATTCTTCGCATAGTAAGGCATCCAACAACATGACAAAAACGAGTTCCAGAAGTTTATAGTTTGGTCTACGACCACAAACCTATCATTCCACTATGATATCTACGTACCACCTATCATTCCACTAGGATGTCTACGCATCTTTCATCAGCGATACTGTATAGCATATATGCATAATTGTGCCTCATGTTGTACTACACAATCCACATATTAGTCTTTTTTTCAAGATGCATTATGTATGACTTCTGGGACATGCCCTGGAATATTGTGAAGTGTCAAAGGTTTTCAAAGCACAAAAAGATTACTGGTCCATATATCTATTTACTCTCAGTTAAAAGGATAGTGTTATATTTGGTTACGTAGAGAGGTCTCTATTTTCAAGTTGTGGATTATTAAATGTTACATGTACATAGTGTTATGCATCACCGTATCTTCAATTGTTTTTTATCTTTCAAAATGAAGTCCCTTTGTTGGTTCGAAATCGATAAATCCAAATAGAATACAAACAAACTGGATTAGCCCCTATCACGCCGTGCTAAATGGCGTGACAGCTCTGTCACACCAAACAAAAAGGCGTGACAGGTGCCACACAAGCCCTGCACACTTATGCGGCGCGCGGCCGAGGGGCTTGCGTGGCACCTTTGGCTACGCCGCTACTGGTGACATGACAGTTTTATTTGGTCACGCCACGGGAGGTGGCGTGACGAAAATGGTCAGATTTGGAAATAAAGTTGGCGAGAAGTTAACTTTAAAATATAATTAAAAAAGAATTAAATAAAAAAATTCTCAACGAGAGGACACAATAAAAGAATTTCATGGGTAAAAGTCCCAGAAGGGACTACCTCTGCATTAAAAAGGTTTAACAGCACAGCAGTACAATTTACCCTTTGAAGTAGATAAATGCCCTCAGGAAAAAACAAAATTACATTAGTACCACTGAAGGCATCTGTTGGACAACGTGGGTAAGGTGACAGCTGCGCATTGACGTGTTCCTCCATGCTTGCTTTGGGCGGTGGTCACCGATGCTTCCAAGGTACGCCGCTGTTGGAGATGAAAGCAGGGCCGCCGGAATAGTAGTAAATTTTGGACGGCGGAGTCCAGAGAGCGGAGTTCGACGAGTGGCGTCGCTTGTGGAGACAAGCCGCCTGGCTTCCGTCGAAGAACCACGGCTGTTGGCGTAGCCCATCGGACCATTGAGCCCGGTTTCGGTACCGATCGGCATGTATTATTTTGTCACATAAATCAGTAAAGTCAAACATTCTGTACCGGTTTTGATACCGGTCAATACCGATTCGATATCATCAATACCGGATAATCTTGATAGAATTGATAATACCATGTATCGTACTCATTGAATTATAAGTTATATTTGATTCTATTACTATGTATTCGAATAATATTACAAGTGGAATTTGGTGTACATATAATTAAATATGTATACACACACACACACACACACACACACACACACACATATATATATATATATATATATATATATATATATATATATATATATATATATATATATATATATATACATATACATACATACACACACACACACACACACACACACATATATATATATATATATATATATATATATATATATATAATTGAGGATTTGCCACTACTAAGGAGTGATATATAGGATTTGCCACTCATGTGAGGATGACACACAAACACACATATACATACACATATATATTATTATATTAAACTTGTAAGCAGTACTATATTATTATATTAAACTTGAGCGGTAATCGATATAGACTGTAACATCCCAATTTTCAAAACTTTAAAATCCTTTGAATAGTTAGTAGGAGAAAATTCACCATTTGGATTTGTTTGAATTTAATTTAAAAGCTTAATATTGAACTTTGAGTAACAAAACAATTTAATATGACTAAAGTCAACATGAACAATAGTCAAAACTATTTTATTTGGATTCTCTGTGCTTGAATATATTTTCTAGAATTTTCTAGAATTTTTCCAAGTCCATTTGCTAATTTCCATTGCTTATTTGAATTCCTGCTATTTTCTAAAAAGAAAAACCTATTTTTAAATCTACAAATAGTGTTTGGGCGAATTCCTCGGCCAGATCTGTTCATCTCGGCCGATCCTTCAGAGTCAGTCAATCGATTTGGACGCTTGGACCTCAGCTGCGTCTCTCTCTCCACGTGCTCGCTAATCCTCACCGTTGGATTGCGGCGGACGACCAGATCTTAGCCGCCATGAAGCGCCTCGCCCTTCTCTCTCGCGCGTGGGCCGCTTCATGATGTCGTCGTCTTCGCCGCTTTCTTCTCCAGCGTTAAATCAAGACAACCGCTTATTGAAGCGCGGGAAGCTCGCCAACGGACCGCTTCCAACCACCCACGACTCACGCGGGTGTGCGACGAGACTCACACCTCCTCCACACGACCCCACGCCTCTTCCCTCTTCTCAAGACGCTTGGCGCTTAAGCCGCAACCGCCGCCACGATCTCAAGACACGACCTCCTCGTCGCCACGCCGCCTGGTGCCTCCGCCCCTATAAAGGCACCCCGGGATCGCGCCTCCGCAACTCAAACCCCAACCCACACCTCCTCACGAGCCCAGCCGCCGCATTCGAGCTTTAGGGCTTTCTACGCCGGTGGAATTTCTTCGATTATCTTTGCCGTAGAAGCCGCGCGTCGTCGGGAGCACACCACCGAAGTTCGCCATCGCCTCTACCTCCGGACCCCTCGACGCCAATTCCTCGCCGGGCCTTCGCCGACAAAACCCAAGCCCTCCTCCGCCCGACCTCGCCATTGCCACCACCGTCGTCCCCGACCACCCGGACCTACACCACGAGGTTCGCAATAGCGCCACTACACGCCCGCACCACCCCCTCACGGCGATCACCGTAGCGCCGGTGACCATTAGTCGTCGTGCCGCCGCCGCCGCCGTTGTCGTTCCGCCGACGTGGGCGCCAAGTCACCGCCACCTCACCAGGCTCTGCATGTCATCGCGTGGCGCCAGGTCACCGCCACGTGGCGCCACGTGGCGATCCAGCGGCCAGATCCAAAGACTCGGTGGACTTAGTCCGCGTGAGTTTTGCCTCGACATGGGGTCCCACATGTCGATTTTATTTTAATTCTTTTAATTCCCGAAATCCTTTGTTGATGTCATGCTTGCGCAATAATCCGGTTTTTCCTTTAAGAAATAATTCGAAAATCGATAAATCCAATTTCTAGGGTTTTTCTTTAGATTCAAACTTTGAAACCTCATATCTTTTGCATCCTAACTCCAAATCAGTCCATTCAAATTTCTAAATTCGTCTAAAATCAAGATCTACCTAATGGAGATTTTTATTTATTTTTTGAGTTGTTTTGCCTCTGTTATTTATTTATTTTGTTTTTGTGCTTCGTTTGCGAGTAGACTTTGATTTGTTGGAAGAGTTGAAGAAGAAGGAGCTTTCCAAGACCAGGACCAGTACCTAAACTTATTCCAAGGCAAGCTATACCCTTGACCATTTTGCTTCCAGCTTTTACAAAAGTATTTTAATTCAAATTATCGCATCGTAATTCAAGTATCTATTTGAATGTTTTGGGTGTAGTAGTTAATTCCAAATTGTTATGCCTTCCTTGTGTAATTGTTATGCCCTGATCCTTTGTCACCCTAGTTGCTATTTAGTTGGTAATATTGTAGCACCAACGTGGGTTGGTTAGTACGAGTAGATTGCTTAGCCATGCCACTTAATCATTTACTCATGTGAGACTGCAATTATTAATCTGACTAAGTGAATATGCAATCTTATAATAATCTGTGTGTACTATGTGTCTTTGTGGCATGTGGGGCACTTAAATCAACTGGGTGGTAAAAAGGATTTGGACTGAGGCAAGTGGTGGATACTGTGTGATCTGTGTGGACAATAATCTGTGTGATCTGTGTGAATAATAATCTGTGTGGCTGTGTGGTTTAATTAGCATGTGGAAGTCTTGCCTTGGTCAATTAAGGACCTCACCATGTGCGTCATTGAACTGAGCCCCCTGTACGACCACATGTCTGCATTTTGAGACAGCCTAGCATAGTAAGATAAGGTATCTGAAATGCTTTGTTATGATTAGTGCTAGCTACACTAATTGTATCTTGTGGGTAAAGTGTACAAACTCTGCAGAGTGTAAATTAATCTATTGAATAGCGCGTCATGATCATGGACAATGCTCGGGATTTCACACTAGGGGTAGATTTTCATAAAACGTGTGGGAAGGAGTCTGTGTGGTTTAAATCATCCAAACTATGTGAATAATCTGTTTTAGGTGTGTGCGTCTTTGTGAAAAAAATTGTTAAAATTATTATTGTCTATTTGTTTTATCTGTTTTCAATCTATTAATTGTATTCAATTACAAAAGTTGCATTTATGCAAAAGAGCCATGTAATGCCTTTCCTTGTAAAAAGCCAAAGATGTATATTTTGCATCTCGTGGTGTGGCTTGCGAGTACGGTTGTGTACTCACGCTTGTTTTGACGAATCAAGCAGAGGAGGAGTCTTCACCAAAGATTCGAGGACGAGTACATCGAAGGTGCTCGATCGTGAGGTCTTGATCCCGATCGGTTGCGCGTGGCGAATCGATGGGGTGCCACTACCGCTTCGCTTCCATTGCATTTTATTTTCTCTGTTAGCCCTGCGTGGCTCAATAGTTGTAAACTCGACCTTAAGGTCAAAACCATTATTTGTTAATCAAAGCTAATCGTTTATGTTATTATTCGCTTGTATGGATCGATTGCCATCTTTGTTGACACTGTGTGCACTAGTATGATCCTGGGCTAGTGCATTAAACACAGAGGGTCCCGAATCGTAATTTTGGGTCCCGACATAGACAACATCAGAATAACTCGTTCTAAGAATCAAATTGGTATAACCTCCGAAACGGGTTTGACAAGTATGGGTAAGAGGCGTTGCTTGTGCTTGTAGGCCGCGAATCTACTACCATTATTGTCGGACTCAAATTTAGCCAATCCAGAATCCTTTGTGAATCCACTACATTATTCCTTGAATCAGTAGATAGTGCTCAGAGATACATCACTGAATCATTTCATACAGGACATAAACCGTACCATACATTAAATTACAAAACATCAGAGTTCACATAAACCACATTGGGTCAAGTTTACAATAAGACCGATCAGGCCAAATGGATACATTACATAAAAGCGAAAGTGGTAGCGGAAGCAAAAGGGGTAAGCACATCTCGCCACAGGCAAGCGACTGAGGTAACCTATGTGCAGCCGATATTACCCAAAGACTTGGATAATATTGGTACGCGCAAACACCGACTTAGCCGGCTAGATTAAAGCGAGACCTAGACTACTAGAGACTAATCTACTCTCCACTGTCTTCGTTGCCATCAACATCTAGATCCCCGTAATATGTGCATTGTCCTTAGTCTACGGCTTCTAAGAGATTTGGGGGAGAGCGAGAGTGAGCACAAGCAACAATGCTCCGCGAGCCAACACACAGAATGCAATAATTATACATGCATAGTTCAACAAGGATGGCTCGTGTTCTTTTATTTGTTAAAAGCAATGTTTGTAAATACCATAATTAGAATCTCCTACGACTTAACATTTTAACCAAACCATAATTTCTTAAAGAGAGTAAAAGTGTGCAATATTTATAACAGTGCAGGTTACATCCACCTTATGCTTAATTTTGATTAGGGTTACGTCCACCCAATTAACAGCATTGTGATACATCCACCCAGGAAAAATCCAAAATCAGAATTACATCCACCCAACGAGTTTTTCATCCCACCCACAAAGGTTTATAAATTAGAACTAACTCGAGCAAGTTCACATGCCTACCCTTGACCGTGGACATGACTGTTCGAACAGTTTATACTCTGCAGAGACTGTACACTTTATCCACAAGAGATAATCATCTTGTTGTGTTTCACACATTTCCTTAGACATGTGAATTAAGGAGATCATCACAAGACCTTTACAATGCATCCACCAGTGCAAGTTACACCATTAAGGTTTCATCTAAGGGTGGTTAGGTCTACCACACCCAGACCCCCTCTTGCACCACACGGCGGTTTACACCAGCGACATGACCTGTGTCCACGACGGCTTAAAACTAGCGACACGATTCGTGGGTCACTCCAATGGTGCAACTCACACTGGTGGATACAAATTATTTAGCTAGGTTGACACCATTATAGACTTATGGTTGCACTGTTTTACATTGGGAGGTCATCACAGGATTAAGTCCTTAAAATTATCTGTACGGTGCATACCACATACCACCATTTCTCTTGCTACATCCGCACCGACCATCATACCATCCTCCTAGATGTGGTAACACCAAGTTATTAGGGTTTTGAGAAGCATCAAATTAAGTTATCTCAAATATTCTAGTCATTTACCTCCAATGACTGCTCAAAACAAGTTTTATGATTAAAAGATGATGATTAAGGTAAGTGATGCACTAGCATGTCAGCTAATTTCGTGTTTACAGTAAATGGTTTAGGTGTAGCAAGATAATGCTAGCACCGATGGCCTTTAGTGTCCATATTTTCTCTGGCATGCCTTCCATTTTTTATGTTTATGTTTATCAAGTCTTCCAAATTAACTGTGCGAGAATGTCATAGGCATGGACCCTCAAATAATTAGTTGTATAGCTTACGTGAGGTTACCTTTCTTTTTGTACTCTGTTATATTAGTCACGACAGTTTAGAGGCCTTGTTGTGTAATTTAGTTATAATATTTTGTTTTTGCTTATATCACCTGATGTTTCTAAGCAATGCATTGCAACCCCTTCTCACATGGTGTCTTTTCATATAAGATTGTTTTTCATGTATTGCAATCACTTCCTGATCAGTTTTGCTTGCAAGCTTCTTTAATCCTAAAGAGACTACATCACTCCTATTTTGATCAGGAGTTCTACCATTTGTGGCATCATGTAGGTCATGTATATATTATTTTGTTGTATATAGGTTGCTGTTTTTTTTTGTGGAAGAGATTCAGACTATTATACGAATTTTCCTCAAACATCCCTGTGTAAAATATGGATGTTCATAAGATAGCCCTGTGTAAACCTACCTCGGGTCTGTAGTGTTCTGAAATAGATGCTATGCCTTGGGATCTTTTTCTTTTATGTACCCGGCTAACTATCCTCAGTTCATTCCTCTCATACATGCTGTTGCAGAGTTGTCTTTGTATGTTAATATTAAATGCAAATTGAAATGCATTATCCATTTTCTGGTCACTCAATGCTTCCTACATTGTTTCCAACTTTCCATACATTTTTTCAGTGGCGGAGCCAGGAATTTAGTAATGGGGGTGTACACTTTAAGGTTGAAAAAAAAATCTTGTACAATACATATGTAATTTCACAGGTTCAACACAATTACATAAAAGAGTTCGAAATTAGTTAACAATGCAATACAAATAGTTCAAATAAAATCTTACATGAATAAAAGAGTCCTAAATAGCTAATGAAAATCACAATACCACACGACGCAATCTCATTCCTTGGAAGCACTTGATTATATCATCATCACTAACCTTCGAGAAGATATCTCGCTCTGTAGAGGTGACTAAACAATCATTCAATACTTAATCGCTCATAGAACAAGATTCATTGCCAAAAATACTCTTTCAACGCTCGTCGTTGCCACCGGTAGGAGCAATACCAATTTGAGAAGCAAGCACACCAACTTGTAAATGTCATACTTTCTTGTTTCAATAAGCTTAATAGAAAGCTCACTAAGATTCTTTACACCCTTAAATCTATCATCGCTTCGTATATCATCAATGAAGTTATCAAGTTGGAAAGAAAGTCTCATTAAATCAGTGCTTGAAAAATCATTGGGATAAAAGTTGACAAGGCTAAGCACTTTGTCCCTATCATAAGAAGCAAATGAATTCAGATAATTTAAAGCGGACATGCAAACAAGCAACTCCATATTAACCTTGTCAAACTGATTGTCAAGCTCTTGGAGAACATTATCAATGATGCCAAGATACACTTCCTTCTAAAATGATTATCATTTATTTGTTTTGGGTAAAAACGTGATGATCTTCCATAAGGCACATATCTACCATCCAGCTTAGGAACTTTGATGCCATATTTAGTGCAAAATGATGTTACCTTTTCTTGAAAAAATTCTTCCCACCCATCACACCTCATTCGTTGCATTCTATCATTAGCCAAATTAACAAGTGTCATAACATTAATAATATCTTGGTCTCTCTTTTGCAAAGACTGAGACAACTCATCTGTGTATCTAAGTATGACAAGCATCAAGTGTGCATTGAAAACAAAGTCAAATGACTCAAAAGCTCCCACCATAGCATGTATTTTTGGCCAATCATTCTTCTGTGAGGGGCATTTTCCAAGCTGTATGAGTACTTTGCGGATTGTTGAATACATACCAATAATATGTAAAATAGTTCTATAATGAGAACCCCAAGGAGTGTCACTGGGCCTAGCTAATCCTATCTCTTGATTTAATCCCCGTCCACTTTCTATCTTACCCAATTCTAGTACTTTGAAAACTTCTTGGGTTGAATTGTTGAAATTTGGCCAGTCCAAGTGCCAATTGCTCATACATATACATAACTAAAAAAAAATTACACTTTTTTTGGGGGTGCCTGTGCACCACAGGCACCCCCCTTGCCGCCGCGCGCTGCACATTCCTATCTAGTTACAATAAAAAGAGAAGAACAGGTACAGCCAATGCAATATAAGCAATAAACAAATAATATATCGTTAGCAAAGATGTTGCTCACCCCAATGGAGGTTCTTGTCGAGACCCAAATATACAAATGTGGACCCTCTGTGTATACTACACTAGCCTAGGATCATGCTAGTGCATATAGTGGCAACATCGATGAAATATAATTCCATATGCAAAGATAACTAAGAAATAGGCAAATAGTAATAATTATCAGAGTAACGACCTTAAGGTCAAAGCTTACAATTAATGCCTTAGAGGCGAATAACACAATTAAGTTGCATCGTAAGGTAATGGAATAACTTCAATGAAGTCCATCCATACGCCCATAGGAAATCGACCGGGGTAGCGCAACCTAGTCCTCCATGATCCTTGAAGTAGACCTTGTTGACCGACGATGAACTGTTGTAGCCTTCTTAACAGAACAATATTGTTTATAGCAAGAATGAGTACATAGAGTACTCAACAAGTCATACCACAGAATGCAATTATAGATGATGGCTTATTCCAAAGGATACGACATCTATGATTCTTTTGCATAAAAGCAACAGTTGCAGTTGAAATGAATAATAAATTGAAAGCGTAATTTAAAACAATTAACAATAATAGTTTGACAATTGTTTTCACAAAACTCACATAACCTAATCAATTTGTTTCACACAGCTGCATAAATTTCCCCACACAGGTGTCTCTTCCCAATTATTTTATGAAAATCTACCCGTCGTATGAAATCCCCGAGCATGTCTATGACTGCGGACACAGCTATTCGAATAGATTGATTAACACTCTACAGAGATTGTATACTTTACCCACAAGATACAATTAACTCATCATGTCAGTCATGACTCATCATACGGAAGTATGCGATTGAGTAATCATAACAAAACTTTTTCGATACTTCATCTAAACAATTGACACTCCGATTGTGCTTATTGCCGGCACCAACCCCCACATAGGTGGTTAGCCCGTCGCACACCGTTGGACCTGAAGACAGTGAACCGCTCATAAATGTGAATCGCCGCACAACAGAAACACACCTCCATCCTGGCACACAGCTTAAACTATCTGTCTGAGTAATCAATATCAAAACTCCATAGCTTACCAGGTTAGGCCCGTCCCATACCAGGTATGTGGTTGTACAGTTGTGGCTCAGTTCAATGGTGCACAAAGTTAAGTCTTTAATTGACCAAGGCAGGTCTACCATTTACTACCAACTATCACATTCATATTTTCCCAAGTGCACACAGCTCCACCATATCACAATTCCATCCACTTGCCTCAGTCTAAATCTTTTCCCACCTTATTGGTTAAGTGCAACACATGCCATCAATGAGTAATAGCATATTGCACACAGTTTTATACAAGTTCCATAATCACTCTGTCAAGTTTATATTTGCAACTCAAATGATATAAATGACTCGTTGCATTACTAAGCAAACTATTTGTAACTAACCAAACCCACGTCGGTGCTATGATAACACCAACTAATAATTAACCAAGCTAGGGTGACAAAAGAGCATGATAATATAATAGGCAAAGTAGATATAATCAAATGGTGTATAGCTAATCCCAAAACATTTAAATAAATACTTAAAAGTAAAATGCAATAATTGAATCAAGGTCATTTTGGAAAACTGGGTTCAACATGGTCAAATGTACAACTTGCCTTGCTATAGCAATGATGTTCTTATTTTATCTTCGATCTTCTACTTCCTTGACCTTAAGCTCCTTCGGACGATTCCAGAACGTTAACGTCTAACGAGAGATAAAGCAAAAAAACAAAAAAAAATTCAAAAAGACAAATCAAATAAACTCCAAATTGAAATTTAATGGCACTAGATGGTAGATGTTGAATTTAGATGAATTTAGAAACTTGAATGGGTTCGATCGGAGTTCGTATGAGGAAGAACGAGCTCTCGGAAGTTTGATTGAGAAGGAAAATACTGAAAAAGGAAAAAAGAAGAGAGAAACTGACAGATGGGGTCCACAGAATATTCTCAGAATATTTTATTTCGGGGATATTGGAAAATGGCTGAGGGTATGACATGTGGGACCACTGAGATTTATGGATTTTCAAGAATTAAAAGAATTCCAGAAAAGAGGACGAGGAGATGACAAGCGGGACCATTGGTCCATAGACCAAGTCCACAAGAAGGTGCTAGTCCATGGTGGATCAAACTCGTGCCGCTAGGGTTTGACCAGGATTGACCTGACATGCGGGGCCCGCATGTAAGTGAGAGAGGAAAGAATCTAGGGTTCGGTTGAGTGGATAACAAGTGGGGTCCACATGTAAGTGAGGGGTGGGTCTAGGATTTAGAATAGTGGATGACGTGTGAGACCCAGTTGTCATGGGGACAATTGTTGCTGGCGAGTGGGGTCCACACATGAGAGAGAAATATGGTTAGGGTTTCGGATTAACACATAGGCATTTATGTGACTAACATGTGGCATGATAGGGCGGACATGTAGGACCAAGAGGTGACATGGCAGATTGAGGTGGCGACCCTGGTTTGGATCTGGACCACGGGACCCAAACGTCACAGAGACAAGAGAGAGAGAGAGAGAGGATGGCCCACACGCAAGAGAGATAGAGGGAGAGTACATAGCCATGGCCTCTCAGGTCAACGCTGTCGGCGGTGAGCGATGGCCAGTGGAACTCTAGCAATGGCAAAAATGGAACGAGGGCACCATCCTGGGGCTATGGGAGGCGATGACTCGGGCTGAGGTGCTCTATACCTCACCGGCGACAGAGACAAGGGAACGTGGCGGCGGTGCTCTGGCGGTGGGGAAGATAAATTGACAGAGGGGAAACAATGAGGAGAAGTAGGGGAAGGTGTGGCCGAAGGGAATTTGTTTGGCTCTTACCGAGGGCACCGAACCAAACACGGCAGCGGCCTTATCGGCGTTGGGGAAGACAAAGTTGGCTATGGTGATGCGGCGCATGGGTGCTCCAACCAGTGGGCAAAATCGATAGTGGATGTCGAGGCGAAACCAATAGTGGAAGGAGACGGCTCAGGAAGCTAGGATGGTGGAGATCGGTGGCAAGGTCGGTGTAACATCACAATTTTCAGGGCTTTTTGAAAAAAAAAAATAACCATTTGATTTTATTAAGTTGCTAAAGCTTAACTTGAAATTTTAGAAATTAAAAGCAATTTAATCTGAGTTAACCAAACTTTAATTAATTCAAATTTGGTTTAATTGGGTTTTCTGGTATTTAAAGTCAAAAAAGATTATTTTATTGGATTTTAAAAAGGGTTTTCCTTTTTGTTCGAAGTTAAAAATAATTTATTTGCAAAATTAAAAGCTAAAGTTAAGTTAAAAGTATTTTTATTAAGTTCCAAATGCTTCTAGGAATTTCTGTGTATTTTCTTAGAATTTTTGGACCCCATCTTCTATTCTCTAAAAAGCTTTTTGCTTTGTTTCCTTTTTTGAAAATCAAAAATCTTTTTATTTCCTCCTCCGGCTTTGGGCCGAATCTCTCGGCCCACGATCCCTTTTCTCTCCCCGTGGCCCATCCACCCTGGCCCGCTTTCACGATCTAGCCCAGCCCCCTTCCTCTCGCCCCGCTGACAGGTGAGCCCCACCCGTCAGCCACCCTTGCGCCCCTTTCTTCCTCCTCCGTTCTTCCCCATGTGCAGCGCCCTTCGGACCGCCATGGTCATGTGACAAGCTCCCATCAAATCCCTTCTTTTCCTCCCCTTCCTCTCCCGATTTTGCGCGCAATGAATTCCCCGTTCTCCGCCGACCCTATTCCATCCGTCACCTCCCACCTTCTCCGCGCGGAATCCTCGGAACACGCAAGCTCCTCCATGAAAGCCACCGCCACTCCACACGCGATTCCTCCCCTCCGAACCTCCTCGTGCCCTTATAAGGCAAGCACCGAGAGCCCCTTGGCCACCTCTCCCTTCCCCCCCTATTCCCCCCTCTCTCTCACTCTAGCCCGACAGTATTTCACACTTTCTCCCCGCCGGCTGAGCTCGTCGCCGCTACCTCAAGCACCGCCGCCAAGCCTCCTCCGACGCCGTCTTCCTCACCCCCGGGTTCGCAAGGCCGTTGCCTACCTCGTGCTCACCTCCCCACCTCTAGAGCCCCCAGAGCGCCACCGCCACCTTCACCGCATTCGCTTCCTCCTCTCGCCGCCGGCTGCTCCGCCACTCCCTACCGACGAGACCGTGAGCCCCTCTCCCTCTTGGTGCCCTCGCCGACCGCCGAAGGTCCACCGTTCACCGACGATCCATCGGGCCGTGCGTGCCGCCGACTCGGGTGCCAACATGGCTGCCACCTTGGCGCTCCGTCAGCGCCACCTCAGCCCCTTCCACCTACGTGGTTGCCCCGTCAAAGCCCGCGTGGCATTACCGGAATTTCCTTTTGAAAAACAATTTAGTCGAAAATCTAAATCCAATCGCTGACGTCAGCTGACGCAGTAAAATGAATTTCCTTTACAAAATTAAATCCAAAAATCAGGAAAATACCCTTTTCATCATTTCATGTGTTTTTCAAACTTTTGAGAGTTCTCCCTCGTTCGAACTCCGATTCGAGTGATTCAAATTTCTAAATTCATTATCTTTATGTTGGTGCTTATTTGAATAGTTGTGTCCCCGGTCATAGACAATGCCTGGTGATTTTACACAAGAGGTAGACTTTATCAAAAAAATTGTTGGAATGGTTTGGATGGATCTGAGTAGTTGGTTTTGGTTGATGGTTGGGAAGTGAACGGGGTGTTCACTAGTTGCTTTAAAGAAACTTGATTACTTATGTATTAATATTTTAAATTGTGCTTTATAATCTACTTACTGTATTTACTGTCAATACTGCTATCAGCAAAATAGCCATAAAGCTATACTTGTCAAGCCTTGCATGAATATTATATGCATACATTTCCCTACAACTTGCTGAGCACTTTAAAGTACTCATGGCTTTGCGTCATTTGTTGATCAGTCGCCGAAGAAGAACCAAGGAATACCGAGTTCTACGAGGAGGACTACTTCGAAGACTATGCGAATTAGGTCGCGCCCTCCACTCGATTGCCTGTGGGCATGTCGGATGGACACCACGAGATATTTTGGTTTAGTTGCAAGTTATCTTTTGCTTTTAAGCCCCGCATGGCAAACTTTGCAAGACTTGACCATAAGGTCATTTTGCTACTAAGTATTAATTTGTCTGCTTCGTCGATATTTTGTTGTATGGATAAGATTGCATCAATTTTGCAACTGTGTGAGCTAGCTACTGATATGGGACTAGTTCAGAATACACAGAGAGTCTCAGAGTTGTACATCTGGGGTCCCGACAGTCGGTGCCGGTCTTGAATAAGACAATCTCGGTTGTGGCGCACGATGACTTCTCTTGCCGCAGCAGCTAGGGCACAGAGGCGGCTGGTCGGGGCGGAGCGCGGGCGCACGAAACAAGGATGACCCAAGGCTTTTATAACCTTGGGAGGCGTGGGCGGCTTGGATGCCAAGGGCGGTGCAATGAAGTTCGCGTTACTGTAGCACACAGAGGGCGGCACTCGGTGACATGTGGGTCCGTGGCGCTAGGGTTTGGTAATTTGGTGGTGAGGGATGTGTTGGGTGGAGGAATGGGCTGGCGGCCCGAGAGAGGACAGAGGAACAAATGTGCCAAGCCAATTCGGCCCATGAAGGTTAAAGGAAAAAGGAAATGCTTTCTGAATTTAAGAAAAAGCTAAAAGTCAAATAAGGCAAAATAAATAGCAAACAAACTCGAAAAAATACAAGAAAATTCCTTGGAGCACAAGGAACCCAACTAACACTGGTTTTGATTTAATAGAAGTTTACATTAATCAGATTAAATTGTTTTAAAATTTAGAAATTCTCATTTAAGCTTCATTAATTCAAATGAAATTGGTGAAGTTTTCAGGGACCTAAACTACTCAAAAGATTTTTGAAAACCCAAATTTGGGACGTTACAGTTCTTGCAAGGAGGAGACCACTTATCTTCTGCATCGCTAAATGGAATCTTCAACATGGCTAAGGCTGCATTTGGTTGGCGGAATCCTCCGAGGATTGTTAGGAATCCTTCAGCAATCCTATGAGATTGCCTTGTTTGGTAAAACATCTAGTATTCAGAATCAAGAATCTAATATTACCTTGGGAAACATGTTACCATCAATTCCAGGATTTCTTTTGTCCCATAGAAAAGGGTGTATCATATTACCAAGCGAAAGAAATCTTTGTTATTGCATTTTTATCATATGCTTTTGATTCATCATAGTCAAATTTTGAACTTTCATAATTCAAAATCCAAATTATGATTTATTTTAATATTCAAATATCTAAAATATGGAGTTTAAAATAGTTTTTTTTTCAAAATATGAATTTCAAAACCAAAATATCAAAATTCGAATCCTAAATTTTGGAATCTTAAATTCAGGCAATTTAAATTTGAAAATTCAAAATTTCAAGATTGGATTTCAAAAATCTATTTTTTTGAAAAAATGAATTTGGATTTTATTTATTCAAATTTTGAGAATTTAAATTTTATAAATTTGAATTTTGAAAGCTTCAATTTTTAGCTTCGAATTTCAAATACCGAGAATTTAAAATCCATAATTCAATTTTTTCTTCATCGTCTAGACACATATTTATCTGATGATAACCAAAGTATGTATCTAGGAAACTTAATATTTCACAAACAACAGTGGAATCAACTAATTGATCGATACAAGGAAGGGGAAATCATCCTTTGGATAAGCTTTACTTAGATCGGTAAAGTCTACACATATACACCATTTTCCATTAGACTTCCTAACTATTACATGGTTAGCCAGCCACTTTGGTTGGTCAACCTGTTTTATGAAACCTGCTTTAAGTAGCTTGTCCAATTCTGATCTAATAGCATCTCGTAGATCAGGTGCAAATCTTTGTAATTTATATTTTACGGGCTTCTTGTCAGGCCGTAAAGCTAGCCTGTACTCGATCACCTCCCTAGGGACTCTAGGCATGTCGGATACTTGCCACGAAACGTCTTCCTATGCGGGGTCAAGAGCGACACCGATGCGAATGGTCTTTGAAGGCTCCTCTATATTAAGTGGAACTTTTTTGATTTGGTCGTTCGTCTTTGGGGCAATTTTAGACAGCGACTGCTTGGTCGAAGATTGCACTTTGCTTGCTTCTCGAGTTGGTATTTGGCCAACTATCTCGAGGGACTTATGGTCGCATGTAAGTATTATCTTTTTATCACAGCGGGCTATGATTACTCCTTTGAGACCTGGCATCTTAAGATATTGATGACCATAATGAGCAGCCATTAGGAATCGTGCCAGAGTTGGTCGACCGAGAATAGCATTATATGCCGTCATGAAATCGACCACATCAAAAGAGATTTTCTCCATCCTGAAATTGTTTGGCGGTCTAAACGCAACAGAAAGGGAAACTTGACCAATATACTTGGCCGAAGATCCCAATACAATCCTATGAAATGAGTGACGTACTGGTTTGATCTTTGTTCTAGGAACTTGCATTTCGTCTAGGGCACTCGTAAATAGTATGTTTAACGAATTTCTACCATCAACTAATACGCGATTAACTCGACAGTTATTGATGGTGAGATCGACCACGAGCGAAAAATGACCAGGTCGAGTTGAAGGGATCGAACAGTCACCTTTCTCAAAAGAGATGGTGATTTTCGACCACTTTGGTACTTTATTGACAAGAGAAAGGTCGATGGAATTTACCTTATGTTCGACAGCTTTGAGCTGTCGTTTCAACTCATATGCTAAAGATCCCCCATAGATGTGATCGATGGTATGTTCTGGATCTTGAAATGACATCTCTTCATCATCATCCGACTGTTTTCGACCACTCGTTTGTCCCACCTTTTCAAGTGTAGGAAGCGGTCCTTTGCCGATGTAGTAATCCCCGAGTTCCGTTGAAAAACTCGGCAGTTGTGAAGGTCATGTCATTCTTTTTTTGTGAAAAGGATACTATCTAGGCTTGTCATTCTTCCGTTCGAGACATTTACCTTTGGTTTGGTTGGAGTATGGTTTGGAGCTCTAAGACTCCTTGTCGCTCACGGCTAAGACCTCCTTAGAGGTTTTGACTTAAGGTTTTTGGCCTTTAGTCTTGCTCTTGGATTTTCCATCCTTTTTATCTTTCTTCCTGCTACCTTCACCCACTCCTCATGTGTCCTTATCATCAATCGTGTGATTCCATTTGACCGCTTCTGCTGCGGTTGCATAGCGGTCGGTCATTTTGAAGAGCTCAACAACGGTAGCCGGAGGATTTCGAGCGACATCCTCTGCGATCCTTCGATTGCAGACTCCCTACTTGAATGCCCTAATGACAGAAGAGTCAGAAACTTCATGAATTGAATTGTGAACCTAACTGAAATGCCTAATAAATTAGCGTAGGGTCTCGTGAGAATCTTGTCGCATTTTATGCAGGTTGTCATCCTTTCCAGGGCGGTTGTAAGTGCCTGAAAATTGGTTAGCAGTAAGTCGCAGAGGTGCTGCCACAAATAGATCGACTCTTGTGGCTGATTTAACAACCACGATTGAGCAGATCATTCGAGTATAGTAGGAAGGTAATTGGTCATGGCATGCTCTCCTCCTGCTGCTGCTCGAACCGCAGTGGTATATATTTGAAGAAACTCGATGGGATTTTGTGACTCATCAAACTTCTCCATGTTCATTGGTGAACCAGGGGTGTATGGCGCTTGAGGGTCGAGCAAAACGCCTCGACATCCGTAATGATATCATAACGCCTTCTTTGCGGGAAGGAAGGGTTGACATCACTAGGCGATCGTACTCGATAATACCCAGTGGTAAATGGACCTAACCTATCATAGATCTCAGTCCTACGTGGATAATACTCCTCGTGCTCTATCTATTGATGTAGATTTCTTGGCAGAAGTGGTGAACGACCACCTCCCCTGGGAGTATCGCAAAGCTGCTCCCAAGTATAGATAGATCCGACCGGTAGGTTAAGCAACCACGATCGGACAGACCCTTCAAGGACCGTTGTTAAATAATGTGCCATCACGTTATCGTTACCACCAGCAGTCTTGATGGCGGTAGAATAAATTTGAAGAAATTCCTATGGGTTCTGAGTCCCATTGAAGTTCTCTATGTTGGTGGTCGAACTCCGTCCGACCAGCGAACAACAGAGACCACGCGGCGCTCGGCGACTGTAATGGAGTCGTGACGCCTTCTCTGAAAAGGAGCCAGATTATAGTCAGTAGGGGATCGGTTCCTCATATTTGCGTATTTAGGATCCAGTGTCCCAACCCTGTCGTGGACGTTATGTCAACGTCTTTGACCACCCGCTTAGTTCAGATGATGCCTGAGATCACCTGAATCAAGCGGTCGTTCCTCTTGATGAGGAGGAGGAGTGGCTGCTGTGAAAAGCTATCTCCCCTCGTGATTTCCTGGTCGAAACCTACGAGAGGGTCTCAGTGTTGATCGATCCTCTGCTTGACCATGTTGTCCCCTGTTGAGAGAGGAACGCTGGGATGAGGTCATCATGTGACTTTGCGAATTCCTCTGCTCCTGGTACATTTCTGTACGCTGCATGGTTTGTTGGAGGATCTCTGACACCTGACCTGCAAGCTGAACATAACCTGGAGTTTCTGCTAAAGCAGGGTCTGGATTATTCAGAATAACCCGAACTCGTTGTAGGTTTTGTATCGTTACCAAAGGTCGTGGCAGATTTCCGCTTGTAGTGGGCGTCCGATGAGTCGAGTTTTCCCTCGACCTTCCGGTTGGCCCTGCCTAATTCCTTACTCGCGATGGGGTAGGAACATGTGAATTAACTGATGCACGTCCATTAGCTCGGTTGTCTCTAGTAGTTGGTGCTTGAGCGTCCGTACCATCTCCACCAGCAAGTGGTGGTGAGTTAACCCGTGGAGGATCATGCATGGCATCTGGATTGGTATCTCTAATTGTGTTAACTTCGTGGCACCAATAGTGATCTTTCAATGAACTCCCATCGTAGCTAAGGTAGAGCCTTCCAGTGCTTCTACAAGGAGCCTCCACGATGGGGAGCGATCGAAGATTACAGCCTTCGATGGGCTTTGTGGTGGACTCAGCCTGATCCGGCGGACTGCTAATCGTATGCTGAGTTTCATCATGTTCACCTGGCCTACGATCGGTGATAACTTCATTCATACCCTTACCAGATGCCGCTTGGTCCCTGGAATACGTAGGAGTCATTGGTGAATACTGGTCGCCCATGACAATATCGAGAGTACATGGACTCTCTGATTACAGCGCTGGGCTTCCATTGCCGCTTTTGCCGGTCGGATCGAACGGGCTTGCAGAGGCATTCGGACGTTCCGAACTAGTCGGAACGAGCGGTTCCTCTGAAAGCACCATTTTGGTGGCGGTGTATTCTCATCTATTCGGTCGATTTCGCCAATCTCAGCGGATGGCGAGCCGGCGGAGGAGAAGGATGATGACATCCCGTTTTCTTCCATGATGCAGATGCATGCGTCCATGTCGAGGTTGGAATAGTCCGCCAGGTCGAACCAGTTTTCCTCATCCCAAGTCCCTGCCATGTTCGCATGAGCGATGATGGAGCAAAGGAAGTGAATGAGGAATGATTGATGAAGCAATCTTCAAGAACTCAACGTCTTCTTCCCCACGGACGGTGCTAGCTGTCGACGATCGAGTCGCCGATCTTACGAAATAAACAGAGAAAAATGGCAAATAGTTCTTAGGAGAGGATGAGACTGCTCTTTATTGTTATGAACTGGCTATTACAGGGAGTGCCCTAGACAAGGCAGTGGACTAATCCTAATTACACTGAGCATAATGCTTGCTATATTGCAGAATCAGACTTGAAACATGAATCTAACGCCGATTGCCTTGCTTCAATCTGATGCTCCTGATCCATCCGCGCTGCATCTTTAAATAATCGTCGAAGATGTGGCAGTTGCTCCTTGAAGAGACACCTGTTGGAAATGCTGTGACTGGTCGAAGCGAGGCAGCGGTTGATAAAGTACCAACCGTTCAGCGGTTGTGTGTCTGTGAGATAGTCAACCGTATGGTGGTTGTTGTCAGTGTCTTAGGACTATGAAACGTCGCATGGCATGGAGCAAATATAACATGTGTTCCATTCATCACACGGTAAGGAATATACTTAGAGTTATATCTAGATGTCAGTTCATTGCTTCTACGAGCAATCATCTGGTCGGGGACTGGGTTCAGGACCTTATCCGACCAGGATACTTATTATGTAACCTTTGGAATCCTTACGACCACATGGGTCGTAAGCCTTAGGGGTTACGACTATGAAGACATATGGTCTTTTAATATGTATTAAAGTAATACATAGAGATTTTAATCCTCGTCAATGTTTAAGGGCAGTTATTGTCAGAGATATACCCCCACGTCACCTTGCGGTTATGTTAGAGACATAGGTTTAATACGTGCAGTTATCTTTAGGAATAATAGCACGTATTAATTACTACATGTATTAAACACATAGCACAAATGTCCCTAGTTGATTGGGCCAACATGTCTGTAAGTTTTATCGACCATAGGGTGGTCGTAGTAAAACTTACGACTATAAGGTGATCGTAGTATGACTTACAATCAATAGGTGGTCGTAAAAGAACTTACGACCATATAGGGTGGTCGTAGAAAAGTTTACGACCACTAGGTGTGCATGATCTCCCTCATTGTTAATATTGAGGGGTACCTTTAAAGGTTGTATAAAAGACATTATTAAATCCTCGTCAGCAGAGGACCCCGTTGCTAATTGCAACGGCAGAGGACCCCGATCCGTAGCACGGGTGTGGGAGATGAGGGTCTCACCGTGTGATGCAACATGGATAATGCAAAAAAAAAAAAAAAAAAAACTACCATCAGCGGCGGCTTCCGGGCGCAGCAAAATTGGGCTGAGCTTTGGCCCAAACGAAACCTTGGCTGTGACAATGAAATGACCGAGTAACATAGGGCATATTTGGTTGGTGTCTATACTTTCCCACAAAAACTGTGGCAAAGTGTGGCATGCTGTATTTTGTGGTGGACAAATCATTGGCCACAACTGTGACAAGTTTTGACACAAAAACAAGTGTACGACGAGTGGACTAGGTGGCTAAGAAAATATGCCACGTCATAATTGTGGCATCGAACCAAACACTAGATAATTCAGTCAAACTCTCCTAAGGCAAGTGTGGCAACGTTTTGTAAGATTACTTCATAATCGAATGTGTCACGTGCAACTAAACAGAATGATTCTAATAAGAATTGTCTCGTGTGATGGTTGCTTGACTTAAGAAATTAGAATCATGGGTTTAAATTCCCTCTTCCCTCCCTTTAAAATAGCTAAGTATACGTATGTGTTGATCGGTTGTGTAATAACAACCAGAATGTATAGTGCTAAATAGTGGCTTTGTGCTCCTAATGAATTGTCATAGTGGCTATTAAGTCTGGTGACCCGAATGCATGCATGGAGTCAGGGGCGGATCTAGCGTCCCTTCAGCTGCCCAGGCTTGCTGGCGACGTGTCATAGTAGCTCCGGTGAAGTTCCACGACGATCACGACCGAAAAATGACGTCTTGTCCAGGCAAAACAAGACGATTAACGTCTTCTCACAGGCTTGCCTAAGCTTTAAAAAATTTCTGGTTCCACCATTGCATGGAGTTACACTTCTAGACGGCCATTATTTCGGCATTATGGCATGTTGATGGAGGAGAGTGCTGCATGAACCAGTTAACACAAGAAAGGAATAGATGCCTAACGAATGCATACATCAGTTATGACTTGGAATGTGAACTGATGCATTAGCAAATCTCTATATATATTGGTCTGGTGTTTGATTCGTGAGAGCAATGGAACAATCATGGAGCGAGTACACATGCAAGTACTATGTTCTCTCAAATTAAGATATGTGATAGATAATTGACATAATTGCGGTAGTGTGCGTACAGTTTGAAAAGAACACACGTACGTCTTGTTCTCTGATCATCAAGGGATCGAACACTAAACGAAGAAGGAAGAGAGGAGAGGAAACACTCTACAACTGTGTCTTACATGTGGTAAGTTAGTTGTTCATCAGATAGGACATACATCATAGGAGTTTCTTCTTATTGACCACAAAGATTTCCAATCATGGATAAGCCATGCCGATCAATAGAAGAACGTAGCTAGTTCTTCTTTTTTGACCCAATGGGATAGTTGCCGCCTATCCGTCTTCGGCCTTGACGGTCTGGATGTCGACTGAAGTAGATGTGTACAGGCATTTAGATCAGTTGGACGCTTAGACAGTGTAGGCCAGTTGAGCTACCTAATGTTTGATTTATGTCTGGGCTGAGCCCAACTGCAACATCACCGAAGATGCATCACATTGACGACAGAAAAGTATCGCAGAGAGGGAGTTGTTCCAGTTTGATGTTGTAATGGTGGATTGCAAGTCTAGCCGTCGATAAGCCATGTGAGGTTGGCATGTTGGTGTTCACGGGCGGAGCTTCACCTCGGCCAGCAATACTCCTCTTCGTTTTAGTATCTCTCTATGTATAGTTAAGAAACTAATAGGCTAAAACATGACTAGCTTTGCCCTCTCTAATCAATAATTTTATAAGGTTAAAGAATAATGTTACTATTTTGTTGCTCCATCTCTGTCGATACCCCTCTTAATTTTTTTGTCAGGCTCCGCCACTGTTGGTGTTGCTAACCCTCGGTTTAAAATTGTACCGATAGGAGAACGCCACAGCTTACGGTAAACGTACGGTTTTCCAGCCCACGTGCTTTTGATACCTTCAGGTGAATTCATGGCGGCCTCCAAGCCCCATCATCCGAGTTTTTTTTATTTGACCCTATAGCGTGACGCTAAATACAAAAATAGTCTATTTATATTATTTTTGCGAAACTAGCTCTCAAACGATCGCAGAATCACCGTAGAGCCGACACGTGGCTCCTTCCACGGTCGCCGAGCGCAGTAAGTGTGACGTGCGGGACCGGAACCAGTGGAGCGCGAAAGGGCCACCTTCCGCGGTGGAGGAGCGCGGAAGGGCCACTTCCCACGGTCACCAGGTGCGGAAAGCGGCCGGGACACGCGCCCTTCCGCGGCCGTCGCTCAATGCCGTATCTGGAGGAAAATGCCACGCTGGCCGACTACCTTCCATGGTCACCGAGCGCGGAAAGACCATGTGTCGGTTTCACGGTGATTCTACGGTCATTTGGAGACTAATTTCACAAAAACGGTGACAAAAAAGCTATTTTGGCATTAGCATGATGTTACATAGCCAAATCAAAAAAAATTCCCATCATCCGTCCAAATTGAAATAGCTAGCCTTGACTGCCATGGCTCTGGCTCTGGCTCTGGCTCTGGCTACTTGGTAGCGTCAGACAGATACGAGTATTCAGATATCATGCCATTGTCGTCTGACAGCACATGCTCGCCTAAAAAACTGAGCACTACTCATAAGCGCATGCAGTACTACCATATCAACTTTTCCTTGCTACTCGAGATCAGTAGCAACTGCTCCTCCTCTACAGTACATTTAAGTAGCACGGTGATGTACAAGACAGCGCAGCGCATATACATGCATGTGAAGTGAGGTGGTGTAGCACTCATCGGTGGCCATTGATATTTTCGAATTACTTTAATCTAGAAATATGTTAGATAAAATATGAAAAATACTCTAGCTATTTTTACAAAGCAGATCACAAAGAATACTATAGCAATACTAGATTCTAGAAGAACAGAAGCTAGCATTCATATCTCAATGTTCAAGACAACAATAGACAGTAAAACAACTTGAGCTACGGAGGTGGTGGCGGAGGCGGCTACAAGGGTGGTGGCGGAGGTGTCGAGTTCGTCATCGACCCGGCGTGTGTGTCCCCAACTTGAGCTCATGCGAATGTGTGCGTCCCCAACTTGAGCGATCGCGGCTACGGCGGCAGCGGCGGCGGCTACAGAGGTGGCAGCGGAGGCGGCTACTAGGTGGTGGCGGCGGCGGCCGACTGCAGCCAGGGCGGCAGCGGCGGTGTGTTGAAGAAGAAGCGATGGTGACATGGCAATCGAAGAAGACGAGGGCAATAACGTCAATATTTGTGAAATATGTAGATCAGTGGCATTTCTATGAGAAAAAAATGTTTGCAATGGTATATTTTGAATATCGAAATGAGCGATGGCACTTCTCTGAAATAAGCACTTTGCAGTGGTATTTATCAAAATTTCCCAATATAATAATAGATGATGAATTGTGATTTTTGCTTCAAGATTTTGAATGGTTGATTATTTGATTCACTAGAAATGGTTGAAGAGATATTTTAGCATTGTTTTGAGGCGGTGCCAGTGCTAGTAGAACCGTTGTACAAAGCACAAGTTGTTGAATATAGTTTCAAATGTTTGTATACGGATCGTAATTGTTGATTCCATCTAATATCGTATACTTTTATCAGTGTTATTAGCGCAATCATTGTTTTGCTTGTGGATAAAACTCTTGGTTCACATGAATAATTCCGCCGATAGCTAACGTTCAGTCCTAGATTCGCCATCGTCGCCGCGAAACAACGGAGCGCATGAAGCCGTGATCTGATCCCATGAAAGCGGCGCAAGACGCAAGACGGTGTCATATGCTCATGCCGTGCGCCTATTGCCGTACGATGCCGCGCCTACCATGGCAGGTGGCTAGCGGCATGGCAGGTGGCGCGGCCGGCTACAACTCTGCGCTGCGGTACGCCGCCCCGATCGATCCAAGAAAAGAAGAGCGAGCGAACCGTGCAGCCATGATGATGACTATTCGGAGAAAAAGGACCAGACCAGGGGGCCTACACCTGCACCGGAGCGTCGATCTCCGAGATTTTTACTGTTCTGGCCCTGTAGCATCTTTTAATTTCAAAAATAACTCTCATTTGTCATAATTTGCAAAAATGACCTCTGCAGTGCTCTGCCATGCGACTCTGAGAGGGCGGAAGCGACCGCCTCGCCACGGGCGCGGAGACAGCACCCCGGCCGGAGAGGGGTGACTTGCCCCATATGGTGGGAGCGGTAGGAAGCCAGGAGAGAGAAAATAGGAGAGAGGAAGAAAAGAAAAGAAAAAAGGGAAAAATCCGAAAAAATTTAAAAAAATCCGAAATTTAAAGAAAATTACATAAAATCCTTGGAATATGAATGTATTTAATAAAATATTTTTGAATTTAATTGAAGGTTATTTTATTCATTTAAAATGTTTTTCACTTTCTGGAATTTTGCAATTAAAATTTAAATTGTTTTTCACTTCCCAGAATTTATTCATTTAAAACTTTATTCGTTCAGAATGTTTCTCGAAGGTCAAGGGAGGTCACGGAAGGTCTAGGGAGGTCTTGGGGGGGGGGTCACGGGAGGTCTAGGAAGATCTCAGGAGGTCTCGGAAGGTCAAGGGAGGTCACGTGAGGTCACGGGAGGTCATAGGATGTCAAGGGAGGTCTCGAGAGGTTACAGGTGGTCTCGGGAGGTCTCAGGAGGTCAGCGGTGGCGGCGGTGGCGCACAGTGGTCGTGCGCCAACGCCACGCGCCGTGCTATCTGGCGCTGGCGCACGGCCACCGGGCGCCAACGATGCCATATCTGCAAATACGTCATACGGTGGTCGATCCGCAAATACGCATAACTGCACGCGCCAGATCCGCCAAAAATTCGTTATGTGTGTACTCCTGCACCGTATTGTATATTGACATCTCTAACGAAGTTGCAATGCAGTTTTTTTCCATACATTTCAAATCACATGAAATCATGAAACCCTAATTTTCAAACCTAAAATCCAAATTTTAAGTGATCTAAATCTTGTCTCCAAAACACATATAAAATTGTCAAAACATTACACAATCAAAGTCCACTACATGAGGAGCCTTCAAAATAAAATTCATAATTTTTGGGGCTCATTTTCTACATTTACAAATTCGTACAAACAATACACTTATATGAAATTGTGAGAAACATTCTGAAGGAATAAAGTTTTAAATGAATAAATTCTGGGAAGTGAAAAACATTTTAAATTTTAATTGCAAAATTCCAGAAAGTGAAAAACATTTTAAATGAATAAAATAACCTTCAATTAAATTCAAAAATATTTTATTAAATACATTCATATTCCAAGGATTTTATGTAATTTTCTTTAAATTTTGGATTTTTTTAAATTTTTTCGGATTTTTCCCCTTTTTTCTTTTCTTTTCTTCCTCTCTCCTATTTTCTCTCTCCTAGCTTCCTACCGCTCCCACCATATGGGGCAAGTCACCTGCCCTCCCGTGGCCGGGCAGGTGACTGTGCCACGGGTCGGGCGAGTCCTCGCCGCGCCAGTGGTGAGGCGAGTCGTCTGCCGCCCTCGTGAGTCATGGCCAGAGAGCACCAGGCAGTGACTTGCAGCGCCGGGGCGGGCAGGTCCTGCCGCGCCGGTGGCGAGGCAGTCGCTTCGCCCCCTCATAGTCATGGCAGAGAGCACCTGTAGATGCTATTTTTGCAAATTATGGTAAATAAGGGCTATTTTTGAAATTAAAAATTACTACAGGGTCAGAACAGTAAAAAATTCTCAATCTCCAACGGCACGGAAGGCAGGAAGAAGACAACGTGGTACACTTCAAATCCTCTCCTACTAACACGGTGCATCCCAACGTTCGCTTCGCTCCATGCTTTTCCTCACCGATCCTAGACCGGAGCGCTCCTGCAAGTTGAGCTGATCCATGCGACAACAAAGCCCTCATTTGCGTGCACAAGAATTCAACACCGTAAAAAACCTGACGGAGTTAGTCCAAAAAAAACAACCCAGGTTTGCACCATCTCTTTATGACTGCCCCTTTCTTCTTTTAACTGCCCCTTTGCATGATCTTTCTGGCACGGGTTCGGCATCTCCTTCAACACTCCTGCCGTTACAACTCTGCCCCGCCTACCGTGCTCCTCATGTGTTACTGACACCAGCTACAACACCTTCTTACTATTCTATGACATATTTAGAGACATATTTGGAAGGGTTAATCGGGTTGGTACTGTCGTGAACACAACAGTTCACTTTAATACCACCATATTCTTCCTATTTAGTTTAATACCACAGACCATGCCTGTCACCTCTCTGCTATCTGGCCTATCTAACCCCACTGCCTCTCTTTGTTAGGAGCGGAGCCAGCACTGGCCTAGGCCACAGGCCGGCCCAGCGCATTTCGGCCCAAAGTCAGATTTTGGCATTTTCACTTTTACCAGGCATTTTTTCGCTGGGCCTCGGGCCATTGCCCAGGAGGCCTGAGGCCCAGCTCCACCCCTGCTCTCTGTCATCCCCTTTTCATCTCATTTGTCACCCGCAATCCCAAAGGTGAAACCCTAGTAGAGTCGGCGCATGATGCATGCGGAGTCATCGACTCGGGCGAGCGGTGAAATAGTTGGGGATCTTCCTCTTGTGCTATGCCGATGATGCGGGCTGCAGGTGGTCGACGACATCTCGTACAACGAGCGCAACCCTGGCCAAGCCTACTACAAGTGCTCAAATAATTAGGGGGTATTTGATTTGGATTTCCTTGTATGTTATTGTTGACGATTTGGTCAATTTTTGAGCCGATTCATTTTTATTTTGGTGCTGACCTGGGCAATTTTGGATCTGATTTGTTCCATTTTGGTCCCGTGTACTTAAAAATTGGTTTTGTAACTCTTGTTTTGGTAAGAAACTAATTTCTTATGCTTGATGTATGTGTAGCGGTTCTCTGCATGTAAGTTTTACATGTGGGAGAACCAATATATAGAATATTTGAAGGAGATTAGAGTTCTTGGTGCCCAAGTGCTCGACAAGGGCATGCTTCCAGTGTAAATGCAACCAACAAGCCATGTTGGAATGGAAGCACACACCAGAAGTGATGATGCCGTTTTCGGAGACATAGTACAAGGAATTGCCCGGTTGGATGAAAGAATGAGCAAGATTATTGGTGCCTTGGAGAGAATGAACACGATGCTTGGTCTATTTGTGTGTGTGTGTGTGTGTGTGTGTGTGTGTGTGTGTGTGTGTGTGTGTGTGTGTGTGTGTGTGTGTGTGTTGCTGCTAGCAACCAATGTAGGCAAGTAATTGAATGAGTAAGATATGGAGCAAGTTAGTTGTAATGTAGAGCATAAATGTAGTCGATTTACTTTAATGTAATCTGAATTCAGTTATTCCTATATTTGGTTATTTGTAATTTCAAGCATCACTCCGCTAGGCACATCATAGAAATCTGACAGAAATCTCAAAATATGACCATATGCAATCTGAGATAAACACTGACAATATATATACAAATTCACATCACAAAAATCTGACAAAAATATGTGCATATGACCATATGCAATCTGAGATAACACTGACAATCTGAGATAAACACTGACAATACATATAGGAATTCCATAGATATAGGTTCACAAATCTGACTGATACAAGTTCAGAAATCACAACAATACGAGGTAAACACTGACAAGGAAATAAACATGTTCTCGTCCATACAAACCACAACAATCTGACTTATGCAAGTTCAGAACACATGACACATGACTCATAACATGCAAGTTGAAAGTTCAGAGCTTTATCTTTCTGATTCCTAGGGATGATGCTTGTGTAGCAGCCATTGCTTCAGCTATCCTTTCTGCAGTAGACCTTCTTGGAGTTGATGCTTCAGCCGCCACCCTCCTTGTTGTAACTTCAGGGCTGTTTTGAGTGCTTGGCTGCAATGTAACTTCAGGGGTGACCTGCTAGAGTGGTGGACTACCATCTTGAGTGTATGTAGTTCTTTTCTTCTTGCCCCTACAATCAAGAAAGGAAATACTTCAAACTCACATGCATAGCATGAAGGATGAGAAGGGAAAAAAAACAAGGGAAGACAGATTACCTTTTTGTTCTCTTAGGGGGAGGTGCAGCTTGAGAAGGATCATCTAGTGGTGTTAAACTACATCCCTTTTCTGTATGGCCCACTAAAAGCACCTCTTACACTGAAAGGTCTTTTTGCCGCTGGACTCATCCCTTTGTTTGATTCTTTTCTTTTTGTCGTCGGACTCATTCCAAAGCAATCCAGACCCAAATCCCTCAAGACTCACACTACTACAAAAAGGCTAATACTAGACGTCTCATCACAGACGGTTGACCAAAACCATCTGTATTACATGCAATCACAGACGGTTTTAGTTTAGAGACCGTCTGTGTTACTGGCTGCGCTAAAAATCGTCTGTGAAGAGATAATATCATAAACGGTTCATAACTAAAACCGTTTGTGAATTATCACAGACGGTTATTGTTAATAACCGTCTGTGATAATTCTACATATCACAGACGGTTTTCAACAAATAACCGTCTATGAAACTTCACAAACGGTTCTTAACAATAACCGTCTATGATATTACTACACATCACAGACATTTTTTTGTTATAACCATCTGTGATAATATCGCTACAGCTCCCAGTTGAAGCCCGATGAGTTTCTTTGTCACCGATGCGTCTCTTTGTCGCATTAATGCCGCTTCGGTTCCCGGATGCGTCTCTTCGTCTGACACTCCGAATTTATTCCATGTTTTATAAAAAGGATCATCTGCCATCGAAGATGATCATCCCCACATATAGATCTAGTACTTATAAAAAAACAGAAATGGCTGGTGATATTAAACTGAACCAAAAGAATACGATAGTATTAAAGTGAAATGATGTGTTCATGATGGTACCAATCGAATTATTCCTATTTATCGTTTTTAGGGCGCGTTCCTCCTCAGATCATACACTGGAGATGCCACTCTAAGTGCGAAAAGAATGCTACGTAGAGATCGGCACGTGATCTCTATCTGAAAATCTTTCTTCTTCCTCGTTTCTTCATGTAATTCACTAAAACTTAGCACAAGTCAATACAATTCAGTGGGATCCTCTCCCCGTCACTCTTTCGAGAAAAAAAAAACCAGATCAAAGAGAAGCGGCAAGCCAACAAATTAAGAGCCGAGTCACAGCCAGCTTACAAGAATTAAAACAGCTCAGTGATTACGAGCAATACATGCTCTCAAGTCCTCACTCTTAGCAGCTCTTGGGCACGAAGCCGACGCGCTGGCCGTCGCCGTCGAACACCACGCGGAAGCCCTGCTGCTGTATGTTGCCGATGATGGACACGCCGCCGTCGGTGCCCGCCAACGCCAAGCAGAACGTACCCCTCGTGTCCACCGGGATCAGGTAGTTCTCCGGGGGCAGCGCCACCTCCGCGCCGCCGGCGAAGTGCATGGACAGTGTCGGCACCTTCACCACCCTCCGCCCGCTCATGTCGTAGCAAGTGTCGAACAGCGAGAACCCCCCGGGGGACAGCCGGAGCCCCGCGGCGGCCGCGCGGAATGCGTCGCGCACGGCCGCGTAGACGGGGCGGGCGAGACGGGTGACGGACGTGCCCGAGTCCAGGATCACGCCGCCGCGGCCGGTGGATGGGTTGAGGCGCAGGTCGGACTCGGCCACGCCCTGGACGCGCGCGCCGCCGACGCTGAAGCCCAAGAGGCGCACGTAGTAGAACGTTGCCATCCTGGGGTTCCTGACCATCGAGGTGAATGACGCGGCGGGCGCTGCAGCCACGGCGCCGGTGCCGAAGGTAACGGCGGAGGAGCGGGAAGAAGAGGGCTTCACCGACGATGTGCGGTCCACGAGGCAGTACGAGAAGCTGCGGCCGTAGCGGCGGGCAATCTGTGTGGGGAAGGACAGCCTGCCACGGCCAAGGCCGAGGAGCCCGGCCGCGGCGACGAAGAGCCCCTCGTTGTCGTGGCCGCACCCGATGGCCACGCGCGTCACCCGCGCGCCCCGAGCGAAGGCGAGCGTCTCGGTGGCGAAGTCCCCCGCGGTGACGGAGCCGTCGCCGTAGGCGACCTGGTAGAGGCAGGACTTCCGGCGCGTGTCGCATCCCCCGGAGTCGAGGCGGTGACAGAGCGGCGCGGCGCAGGCGACGGCGCCGTAGGAGCGCGAGCGGCGAGGGTCGAAGACCTTCCCAGCCTGCGCGTAGCAGCGGCGGCAGGGCGCGCACTGCAGCCAGACGACGTCGCTGCCGGTGTCGAGCACCATGAGCGCGGCGGTGGGCGGCGTGCCCACCCCGAGGTGCGCGAAGTACTCCCCGCTCCCCTGCGCCAGTCCGGACAGCACGGGCGCCGCGAACCCGCCGCGCCGCCAAGTCCCATTCGCTGAGACAGTCGCCGCTAGCCCCCCGGCGCGCGTTGCGTCCCGTGCCAGGCGGTGCACGAGTAGGTCTGGCGCAGTGGCGATGAGTGCGAAGGCCTCGCGGTGGGCGACGCGGAAGTGGAGGGTGGAGGCGTTGTTAGGAGCGGTGTCGTCGGCCGCGGCAGCGAGGCTGGTGTCGAAGAGCTGCTGATGAGCGGCTGGGGCGGCGGAGAGCGGGGTGGCGAGAAGCGCTTGGTACCGCGTCCGCGTGGGTGTGGAGAAGGCGGCGGCGAGGGGCAGTAGCAGTAGTAGTAGGAGGAGGAGGAGGGGTCTGGGCGTGCACGGCGACGCCATAGCCGTTCGGCAGCAGGGGAAAGAGTGAGCAGCGGTGAAGCAGATGAGATGGCGCGCGGTTATTAATGGGCGAGGTGGGCACGGGATGTGGGTTTTTCACCAGATGTCGGAGACGCCGAGCGATGAGTCTGCTGGGCTCGCTTGACCCGGTGCCGGTGGAGACACGTCTCATCTCTCCCTCCATGTGGCTCGCCGCTGCCGCTGCAGCCTCTCTCTACTGTAGCGACTTCAATTGGACGTCAGGGAGGGTTTCGACGCGTACTCGTCTTTCCGTCGAAGAAAAGTGCAGGTGAATCACCGGAATGCTGTGCGGATCATGTACTGGTAATACGGCTGCGTACGATCACTCGCGAATTCGCCGAGGGCACCATCAATGCGGTGTGCAGGGACCTGTGCCCGCACGCCAAGCCGCAATAAAGCATACCCTGTTATGGCGCAGCAACGTGACAGCGCTACTGTGATATTTCATAGCAGCTGTCGGAGCGGGAAGGAACGATGAGATCGTGCTCGGCGCGGCTGGGATATACTGTAGCATAAGCCGTACAGCATAACTGCACAAGCTGATCCAAGCCGGTTTTTTTTTTAATCGGACGGTTTAGATCTGTCGAATATCGCAGTACTGTGCTAATGCCGATCCCCAAGCTGCTCTTCTTCTGCGGAAAGGCGTCTCATGTCATGGTTGTGTTGTTGGTTTCTTGGCATGTGCCCGGCGTCTACGCCATATCCGGAGCCTTGATTGTTACGGTTTTTACTTATTATTTCTATTTACTGATCGTTCATAAACGTATACTTGTTTGATTCGTTGGTTTGGGACTCATGAACGGAGATGGTTTATGAATTCTGAGTACAATCGATCAACATAATCGTTTGATTTGTTCGTTTGGATCTCATGAACGGAGAATAGAGATAGTTTCTGAATTCGAAAATAGGTGCCATAGTGATACTTGAATTGACCACAATGATGTTTTAGGTTTAACGCTTGACTAGGTTCCCTGGTTGCCACACACGGAAATGGCCATCATAAAATGGATACTAGCACCCGCACGTCCGATTTGGGGGCTAGGATCGGACGCCGGGTTCTCTTTCGGCTTTACGAGATCTGCCTGACAAAGACTCGCGTCTTCTTGCTGGCGCTTCGGGATCTCATTGCGGCAAGAAGATGTCGAGATCATCATGCTCTACAAGGCCTAACACCACGCGTGCATCATGCGCTTGCGCATACATATATCGATCGCAGCCGCAGGTGCTGATTAATTAATGTACGTATGCAACATCACCATATAACGATTGCAACATTCTCGGATAACAGTTCAATATCATCGGACAACGGTTGCAACATCACCAGACAACGGTTGCAACATCACCAGACAACGGCTGCAACATCACCGAACAATGATTGCAACATCACAAATCAAAAACAAAGCATGTGGCCAAGGGAGGGCCCGGAGAGAGAAAGACACGCACCGGCGCAGGGAGGCGGGGAGGAACCGGAGGCGCAGGCCGAAGGCCGGATCGGCATGGGAGTGAGCTCGAGCTGGGGACCACCGTGCCTATCGGCCTCACTCCGATGCCTGTCGGTGCCGCCATTGCTGGCTTAGTAGCCACGCCACCACTGCGCTCGGCCTCCACGGCCAAGGCCCAAGAAGTCGCGTCCTCGGCCAGTGGTCGAAGCGCGGCGTGCATGCGAGCAAGAAGCGCCAGCGACCATTGACGCCACGTCGCCATTAGCGGCGCCGCCATTGATCGAGTCGCCAAGAGTAGCACCTCCAGCTGGTCGTCGACGGCGTTGTGGTCGCCCCGACCCATCAATTGGCACCATGGGGTAGCCACTATGCGTGTAGGTGGAAGAAGGGGAACGGGAGAGGAAGCAATGGGGAGAAAGGGGAACGGGGAGCAAGGATAAGAATGTGTTGCTGTGAGAGCATGAGGAAAGAGAGTGAAGTGTCTGATGCTATTAGTTTATAGGAATAAGTTCGGTTTACTCTCTCCAACTATCAGAAAAGTCTGGTTCACCACCTGAACTTCAAAACCGGTTATTTAACCCCTTGAACTTACGAAATCGGGTCAAAAAAACACCTCAAGCCAGTTTGAAGGGGTGGTTTTGCACACGTGGAGGGGGGGGGAAGTCATTTACTAGGTGGGGCCCAATCGTCATTCCCTGTAAACACACACGCGCGCAGAGGGAGACAGAACCACAGTGCAGAGAATCAGAGGAGGAGGGCAACCGGTGGTTCGTGTGGCGCTCAACGTCGGCGGAGGAGGTGACGGAGGCGGTCATGTGCGGGCAAGATGGCACCGGGAGGCCGAGGCGGCCCTAGGGGTCTTGGCGGCGTAGCTCTAGGCGATTGATGGTGGGCTAGAGGTGGCGTGGCACGACGGAGGCGACACGGCCGTCATGACAACGGCGCTAGAGGGAAGGAGTGGAGGAGAAGGGGTGCGTATGAGCACCGACAAGTGGAGGGGAGCTCACCGCAGCTGACGAAGGGGCCGAGGCTGTGGTGGCTGGCAACATGAGCCCGAGCCTGGCCAAGCAGTCCATGTGGAGACACCGTGACCGCACAAGAAGAGGAGCGGTTAGTGGCTGGCATGGCATGAGGAAGGGGAGAGGGTGCTCGGGGCAGAAGTAATTAGGGTGGAGATCATCGAGGGAGGAGCGGTGACGAAAATGGCAGATGTGGCTAGGGTCGGTGAAGAAGACGGCTCCGACGGGCTCCTGTGGATGAATGGAGGAATTGGTCGAGGGCAATAACTCCTTATGCTCTAGGACACAGGGTGACGCGGTCGGTCCGGGGAGGAGGTCGCCGGCGCAGCAAGGGGAGGTGTGGGTGGTGCGGCGGCTTTGAGTGGCGCGTGCGTGCTCGGGTCTCTCTCTCGGTTGGGCTCAGTGGAGAAGGGGGTAAGGAGGGGATGGTGGAGGAGGGTGAAGCCAAGGAAGGGATGGCCAGGCGGCTATGCGGCCTTTATAGATGTGGGCGATGATGGTAATGAGGCCGGCATGACGGGCGATGCACTCGGCGACATGGGCGTGGCGAGCTGGGGTGTGGGCGAGCCAAGAGGCGAGGCGGTGGCGGCAAAGTAGCAGTGCGGTGGGCGGGGCGGCGGCCGGCCAAGGAGCCGTGAACTGAAGTCAAGTGAGGCGCCAAGAACCGAGAAGAGTGGAGAAATGGAGAGAAGAATGAGGAATAACAGGGAGGAGAGAGAAAGAAGTGGCCACGTTGTATGCTGACTTGGACAAAAGTGGCAACGTGTGCAAAATCACCCCTTCAAACCGGCTTGAGTTGTTTTTTGACCAGATTTTGTAAGTTCAGGGAGTAAACCAGACTTTTCTGATAGTTGAAGGGAGTAAACTGGACTTATTCCTAGTTTATATCAGACGTAAGAGTAGTACTATTTCCTAATGAATAAGTAGCGACAACCGAAGAATTCCTGTTATGTTCTGCCACGTCACTTCTCTGCCAATCTGCACCATATGCTAAGGATTCATGATTGCAATATGTTTCCAATACTGTTGCATTCCGGTGCCTACTTTAACAATGGCGAACCCATTGTGCATGCATGCAGCCAATACAACATCCGCAATGCTAGGATGATATTTCATCCTCCAAACACCGCCCCCAAAATTTATGGATTTTTCGTTAACAGGTTTCACCATTGATCTCACATCCCAAACTCTGATAAATTCATCATAGCTTCCAGTGAGTAACATGTTCCCCTCCGATGGGTTCTGAGCGAGGCAACATACACCCGTATTATGAGACTTTTTTATTCCGAAACACAAAGTTCGATGGGCTTTCTCGCAGGTCCCAGCAACTGAAAGAGCAGTCGTCAGATCCGCTGTACAACAACTGTGGCCTTGCACGATCAAAATAACATGTCCAAACTTCATACTGATGAACGGTCCACTGTCGTCTCATGGAAACCACAGACAGTGAGCCGTCTGATAATCCAAATTTGACCAATGTTTTTTTTAAGAAGACTAGCAATCCAACACGAATTTGCTTTGAACATCAATCAGCAGCAAATTACCCTTCTTCCCGATAAGGTGATGACAACCTTCCCAGAATATCGCAAAGTAGAAACAACTTGTTCTAAAGCAGATTAACCTTTAGTATGACCATTGGGAACCTCTCTTTTTTTTTTTAACTCTAATCAAAGAACTAGTTTCTGCAAACAGAGGAACAAGCAGCACCTTTGTCGGAGCAGTCCTCCTGCTCCAGGCGCCAGAGCGCGAGGCGGCCGTGGGCGTCGGCCTGCGCGAGCAGCGGCGCCGCGGGGCCCCACTTCATGTCGGTGTGGAGCAGTCGGAGCCACCGGGATGCGTCCTCGGCGCCGGCGTCGACGGAGAAGAGGGACACGGTACTCGCGCGGTCCTATTTCTGCTCCTCCTCCTCCTGCAGCGTGTAGGTAGCGGCGGCCAGGACGTTGCGGAAGGGGCTGTGTGGGCAGAACTCCACCGCGTCGGCGTTGCCGCCGAGGTAGCAGGAGCCCAAATCCATCCCTAAAAATCTCGCCTTACGCGTGATACAGCTCTCGGCGGCGGCGCAAGAGTCGAATCGTTTCGCTTCCGCCGCGGGCAGGCCTGCCCAAACAGGCCGCCCGGCCCGACTCGGCACAGACCCGGTTAGACACGGCCCGTTTAGGCACAGTCCGTTTAGACCTGTGTACTATTCGTGTTGGTCCGGTCCGAACTCGTTTGGTCAGATATGAGCCGTTTGGCCTATAAAAAAATCCAGAAAAAATCTAAAAAAAATTGTAGAATTCAGAAGTAAACAGGAAATTTTTTTTTTTAAAAAAAAATAAGACAATCATATTAAAAATGTAATAAAGAGCTTTATTAATATCCAACTGGCTGCCTCGTTAAAACATTCGCCAAGTAAAAATTCAAAATAAGAAAACCTTGGCAAAAGAAAAAGAGTACAACCTATAGCTCTACAATTCTACATATATGATACATCTTTGTTCTATGTGTCGGTGTATGATACATCTTTGTTCTATGTGTCGGTGTCATTGTCTAAGTGCCGATTTTCGAACACCTCTGACAACTTTGGATTTTCCACAGAGTGTTGTGTTTGTGAATCAGCTTGTTCCCAATCCTTCACAGTTAGAAGAATCTCCACCATCTCACTTGTGAGACTTGTTCTTCTCTCCTCCAATATCCTTCTAGAAAGACTGAAAGCAGACTCGGAGGAAACCGCAGAGACAGGAACAGTTAACACATCACGTGCAAGTATGGATAGCATGTGATATGTTAACTTATGGGCTTGCCATCATTGCAAGATGTCGAAGTCTTGTGAGTTGAAATCCACCGTATCGCTGTCCAGATAGGTGGATAGTTCTCTGCTCCTTGTGGGTTTTGGCTGAGCTGGCGTTGGTATAGAAGAAGAAGAAGAAACCCTGGACTTGGACCTGGAAGAAGAGACACCGAAGATTGCGCCCCACATATTTGTCTTCCCACTTGAGGTGGGGGCTACTAGAGGTCGTTGCGAACGGACTCCCTAGAACCTATTTTCATACCATTGGTAAACCTCGTATAACCGAGAACAAACTTTTGCAAAATAGTCAGTATAGTCTAGCCTCGTAGCATCATTAAGAAGATCAAGTACAGTACCAAATGCATCAATTTTAGCCCTAGGATCTAAAAGAAATGCAAATGCATATAGGTAAGGGATTTTTCTCCAATATTTAAGGTATTTAGATTTCATGGAAACAACAGCATCGCGTAAAACTATGTCATTTTCAAACATTTTCAATTGAGTAGCAATCCGTAAAATAGTATGCACAATGATAGGAGATGTTGGATAGTAGACAAATGACAAAGCAACGATTGCCTCATAAAATTTCTAAAACGACAAGACATTCTCAAAGAACGAACCAATGTTGCTCGCTTAATAGCATAATACCGTCAGTGCTAGGATAGTGCGTTTGAATAAATACAGAAAAAATGCTCTTGTATGGTAAAAGATTCTTAAGCATGAGATTAGTAGAGTTCCACCTTACCTCCATGTTCAAACTGAACTTTCTTGGACGTACACCCATCGCCCTACAGAAGTTCTTATATTGTGCTATTCTTACGTTAGAATTATTTAAGAAAGAAATCGTATCGCGAAAAGCTTTAATATACGGACTCAACCTCTTTAAACCACATTTGACTATAAGGTTGATAATATGACAAGCGCATCGTTAATGTAGCAGGAAGGAATCAGCATATGTACTCAACACTGGAGTAAAAATGTCCATGGCCCTAGAGTTTGAAGCGGCGTTGTCTAAAGTAATTGCGAATATTTTGTCTGTAAGACCAAAGTCTTCCACGACTTTGATATCTGATTCATAATATTCTCCCCCGTGTGTGCTACATCAATTAATTTCAAAGCTATAATCCTTTTCTCCATTACTCAGTCATCATTAATATAATGTGCAACTACACTAAGGTAATCATCTCTAGCCCGACCACTCCATATGTCCGAGGTCAGGGCCACCAAAAATGTGCACGTACTAAATAGTTCCTTTATTTTATTACGACGTTCATTATAGTATTTCACTAGATCCCTAGTTGTTGTCTGTCTAGAAACAGAAGTAAATATAGGATTATGCGCAGTCCTAATGTAATTTTGGAAAGAAGCAGACTCGCCAAAGCTTAATGGTAAATCCTCATAAGCAATTAAACGACAGAGAGATTGACGGGCTACCGTCGAGGTTGTATTGCAGCTGCGTCTGCCTCATCGTCAATCCTTGCTTGATTCGACACCTTGTAGCATGTCTAATCAAGTGCCCCGTTCCACCTATAGACTTTGTAGACAATTCATGGTGACAAATTTTACAAATCGCATATGGCACCTCATTTCCCGCTGTGTTTTGCTTGGTTGTCCTGTCGAAGTTCTCCCACACTCCCGATGTAGACAGCCTCAACCTCTTTGCTCTGGTTGCCGTTGAGCCTGATGCTGATGTGGAGCCTGATGACGGAACTCCACCTTGCTCCTCCGGTGAAACCTCCGGTTGGTTTGAGGCAGCTGCAGTCGCCTCCATAGACGCAATTTCCTCCGATGAAAATCCGTACTCACTAAGAGCAAAGTCGCGTGAAGGACCGGTCCATAACGAAAATCAGAAAATCGTAACTAACACTATTACTACTTTAATCTTAGCATAACAATAACTAACAATAAAAGTATTACAAAAATAGTATTGTACCTCTTTCGCTGACTTGCTGACAAAATTGAAATTTCCAAATTTTGGCACAATTTTTTTGAATTTTGCCAAATTAGCTGAACACGAATTTGAATTTGCACAACACAATTTAAAAAAGAGAATGGAGAATGAAGGGGTGCTGAATGAGGGGGGTATGGTGCCTATTTATAGAAAACATTTCAGAATTTTTTCAATTTTTTTGCTATTTTTAAGCCCCAACAAATGAAAACCCTCAGCAATTTGAATTTTTGGGTTGTGACCAAGACGCACTGCCCCTGAGCACAACATGGCCCGCCTCGCCGTCTGGTCTGTGTCTTCTTCCCCACGGGCGGCCTCGCCCGTCTGCCGCCTCCTCGATCCTCGCCTCCCCTCAACCCGCCGCCCTCGCCTCCCATAGCAGCGCGACCCGCGCCTCCTCGCCTCCCATGACAAGACGACCCTGCCTCCTCGCCTCCTGGCGCCGCCTCCAGAACCCGCCGCCTCCTTGCCTCCCAGCCCGCAAGCGCCGCCTCGATGACCCGCCACCTCCTCGCCTCCTGCTGGCGCCGCCTCGACGACCCGCCGCCTCGACAACACCGTGCTTGTGCTTGTGCGCCTCGATGACCTGTCGCCTCCTCCTCCGTCCGCGGCGAACATCTTGTCTTGCTGTCGCCTCGGCGACCAGTCGCCTCCTCCTCCCCCTCTGCTCGGCAAAGACCTTGCACCGCGACACCCTCCTCCTCCCTCTGCTCCGTGTGACTGCGGCGCCTGTTCCGACCCTCTGTCTCCGCTTCCCCGTTGGAGCCGTGTCGCTCGTGCCTTGCCCATGCTGTGTCGTGCCTAGCACGGCCTAGCACCGTTTCGTCTTGGTCGGGCGGCCGACCGTCTGCCGAGGTGGCGGCCTAAACACCGCCGGGTCTCGTGTCGGGCAAGACGACCCATGAACAATGTGGGCGTGCTTGAGTGCTTGGGTAGGGCCTCTGATGTCGTGCCGTGGCGGCCGTAAGAGGCCCGGCCCATTGGCTAGCTCTAGCTGCGGGTGTTAGGCTTCCTTGCTGTATGGTGTCAGGGTGGACGCTTAGTCGCTCACATGGCAGGAAACAACTCTCAAACGACAAAAGGCTAAACTGTTCTGGAAGGGTTTTCACTCTCTCTAGGCTATAACTATGATGAACCTCAATAAGATGAATAAAGATATTTGACTCGCTCCAAACATTGCTTCTCTCTGTGTGATTATTATGTGATGGATCTGTGTCAATGCTACAATGACTACCTATTTCTTAACACGTTACCAACACAAAGCTCTTCGATCAGTGTATGTCATTCTATATTGTTTGACAAATAGATCAATATGTGCATATCTTAATCACTTTCGATCTTTGATCCGTTTTGCATGATGTCGCGAGCGAAAACTCAAAATTGGAGCCATGTACCTGAGGATCTGAAGCCAAACGATTTGGATTCTGGATTGCCACCGTCGACCTCTTTGACCATACGCCGCTGAGCCTCGCTCATGTGGAATCACATCGATGACAAGCAATATGTAATTGCATTATTTACGATAACAATATATTAGAATCAATCTAGTCCCGTGGCTCTGTTCCGCGTACATGGCCACTAGATGTAATATCCCAATTTTTGAGATTTTTTTTGAAGTTTCAAAATAAAAATAACTATTTGAATTTTATTGAATTAATTTAAAGCTTAAATTGAAATTTTAGAAAATAAAAACATTTTAAATGATTAAAATAAACTTTAATTAAATTCAAAATTATTTTATTCCATCTATTGAGGTTTCAAGGATTTTTATGGAATTTTCTTGATTTTTCTAAATTTACTTTTTTATTTTATTTTATTTTATTTTCTCTCTCTTCTTTTTTTCTCATTCACTGTTCTTCTTCCCGAGAGAGCTTGTCTTGTTTGTGGCGATCTGGTGCACCGCCTGCGCCCTCGGCCCTGGCCAGGTCAAGACTCTGCACCTGCATGTGCGCTACCCCGAGCCCACGCCCCTGCTCCCGACATCGTCTGCGCCCAGCGTTGCCCCTCCCTCTATCCCACTATAAAAATCAGGCTAATGCCCCCTTCTTCCCCTTCCCTACCCCTTTCCATCTCCTCCCCCCCCCACCACAAAGCAAACCGCAAGCTTTTGTCTTCCCCAAAACCGGCCATCTCCCTCCACCTCTTGATCTCCCTCTCCAGTCACCTTCTTGTCGAGCGAGCTGCATCACGGCGTGTTCCCGAAGCTCCTCTTCCAATCCCCCACCTCAATTCTGGAATCCCATCGTCGATTTTGCCGAAGACCTCGCCTCGGCCGAAGCTTCTTCTTTTGCGTGTTCTGTCGCCATTGGTGATCCAACACCCACATCGTCTACTCCGTTAGGTTCACCTCATCGCGTTCTTCACAGTGCTCCCTTCCTTTTTCCCAGAGCAGCGTCGGTTTGCCAAAGCCCCATGCACCCCGCCGCCGCCGTGTGCCTTGCGCCGCTGCCTCGCTCCACCTCCGGCGCCGCCACTACCGGCCATGGTATCCCTGTAAGGACCAAGGATTAGCTTCCCAAATCCTCTGTGCATTTCTGAACTAGTCCCATGATCAGTGACTAGCTCACACAGTAAACAAATGTGGTAACAACCATAATCGCAAAACTTTATTAATAAATACTAGAGTTGAAAACCAGAAAGGCTTACGAGTCAACAATACAGAACATAGCGGAAGATGAAGAGCAAGTAGTAGAGCCCAGCTAATCTGCCACAGTCAATCAACTGGGGTGGCAGCCTAGTCGTCGAGATCTTCAGTAGTTGTAAAGTCCTTCTCCTCTGAACAACATTTTACTAAGCAAGAGTGAGCGCAAACAACCTTGCCCCGCAAGTTACACCCAATAACATAATTATAATGCATACAGGGATATAACAAAGGAAAGCTTATAGAGTTGATTTTGCATAAAATAATATTTCTTTCCAAATACTTGTACTAAGTTCCAAAGCAGTTATTCTATAACTAAAATTTATTTTTAAAATTCTCGAGTTTTATAGTTAGATAACATTCATCAACGAGTGGTGAAGGATACCCTGCTATCACAAGGCTATCCGCCCAAATTCCCATTTGGATAGACCATCCAAAAGCCATTTGATAAAATCTTTTGAAATCAAAACCAAAGTCTAACTTGGAGTAGCTTTGCTAGCATGTCTATGACCATGGACACGGCTATTCGAATAGTTTTACACTCTGTAGAGGTGTACAGCTTTACCCACACGACACGACTTCTCTAGTTTGTTTGGCATCCGTCGATACCACCGCTCACTACCTTAGGTAAGCGGTCTAGAGCACGTGACAAGGCCTTTACAAAGCGTCATCCCACCGTAGTCCTGCCTCGCTAATGTTTCGTTTCCATTGGGCTAACCACCCACTGGATTTAAGCCACCTCTTGCGTCAGGTGAGAATACAAAAAAGTAGGTCGTAAAAGACACCCACGCAACCGGATGACACGACCATGGTGAAACGTTGCAAATTAGTTAGTCAGGTCCTGCCCATTCAGGACATGTGGTAGTACGAAAGGGCTTAGCAAAATACGCTCTAAGACCGGTCCTTAACTGACTTGGGTGACTTCCAAAAGAACCCTAGGCCTCGATCATAGAAATAAATCGATCCCGTGCATGAACATACGCTCATGCAAACATCCATTTCTCCCAAGTCCAAACCACTTTTCATTTTATTTTAGTTTTTCAAAGTATTTGCGAACTTCCATGACAAACCAATGTCATAGTTAAAATCTTTAGACAACATTTGATCTTTTGGCTGTAAATTCCCCAAATCAAGATTTTTGGTCTAAGCTTTGATTAAGCGTAATTTTCCAACTTGTTCTAGTCATACTAACGTATTAACCAGAGTTTTATCTAGGGTGACAAGGTGTGAGGGATTCAATGTCTAAGAACTGCCAAGGACGAGATCAGTATTTCAACCATCCAATAATCCAAAAGTCACGACCAGTTCTACGACTAGATCCACGACTGGATCCACGACCAGATTCCATGACTAGATCTAACGTCTGGATTCCACGACTAGATCCACGACCAGATTCCACAACCAGATTCCACAACTAGATCCACGACTAGATTCCACGACCAGATTCCACAACCAGGTCCACGACTAAATCCACGACTAGATCCACGACTAGATCCACGACCAGATCCATGACTAGATCTACGACTAGATCTACGACTAGACCCATTTCTAAAATCCAATCTCAATAGTGATCCATTATACTAATCTAGCAAAATGTACCTGTATAACCTAACCAAGATATATTTCTATAATCCAATCAAGCTTTATTTCTAAAATCTCTCCTGGATTAATCCTAAAATCCAACATTCATTTCTATATCCAACAATAATCCAATAATAATGTATTTCTAATCTCCAACAATCATAATCCAACAACTATGTATTCCTATAATCCAACACCCGACAATGATCTATTTTCTATAATCCAATCACAAACGATTATGTCTAATAATCCAATCTTCGACAATTATTTTTCTAATAATCCAACAATGGTATATTTCTATAATCCATCAATGATATATCCAACATCAGTTTATTTCCAGAATCCGACATCAACAATCCAATATTCAACAATAGCTCATTCCAATGATTCAACCTCCAACAATCATTCATTCTCATAATCCAACAATCAACAATTATATAATTCTATACTCAATATCCAAGAATCATGTATTCCTATAATCCAATCTTCCATCAATCGTGTATTGCTATAATCCAACAATAAGGTATTCTTATAATCAAACGTCCAACATGAATGTATTCTTATAATCCGATCCTCTCAATTTCTAACCCCTAAATACATCACAATCACCTAATGATTCTAGGCTATGGGTCTCTGCAAGGATGGGTTAAAGATTCTTGGCCTGGGTGGTCCATATCGGGGTGGTGGTTGTGGTTCTTAAGCTTCGGCCTGGGGGTGACGGTGGATGTGGTTCCTGAGTACTGGGAGGTTTTCGATTACTTGCCCTGGTGGCTTCGGGTATAATGGTAGTTCTAGATTGGTCAGATGCTGTGTCACTACGGTCTACTGGTGGATTTTCCGTTGGTGTGTCCCTCAGTAAGAATCCCAATCTTACTCCCAAATCTCGATCAACGTGTTCTTGACCTTCCATTCTGGAGGAGGTGTTAAGAAATGGTTTGCATTAGGGGTGGTACTTGTAGCCTTTTATTTTGATGAGTCTTCTTGTTGGGCATGAGGATTCGGTATATTTCGTAGAGTGGAATCCTCTCACGCTATCACCTGATGAGAAAGCTCATCAGCCAATGAGCATATTATCTGTATCCATGGACAAGATGAGGATGATATGGAGGCCAGAGAAAAAATATGGGACTTGGGATAAATTGAGTGACTGTTGGTGAATTAAGTCACTCAGCACTTGGATTTTATGATGGCCATTGGGAACCTGATGGTAAATACATTCTTGCATATGGCTATAGTGGATGTTTTCATATGTGTAGAGATGCTGGAGTGGATTCTGAAAATTGGCAACTTGGGATAGCCCCATCTGGTCATTTTGCACATGTATCTAACTTAACATGGTCAAGATGTGGCAAATATTTGCTATCAGTTGGCCATGACCAGGAAGGTTCTTGTACTTATATCAGTTTTGATCCAAGTAATAGAACTTATATGCCTAGTTGGTTGTCATTTTCTCTTACTGCTTGCTAATCATTTTGTGCATCAATGTTAAATATGTAGACAACACACATATCTGCTTCTTGGATAAGTCAAGTTAACCTAGGAGATGGGATTTGTTAGCGCGACATAGCTTGTCCACAAATTCATGATATTAACTGCGTGTCATTTCTTCCGGGTGTTGGGAACCACCGGTTTGTTAGTGGTACTGAGGAAAAGGTTTTTAAGGTCTTTGAAGCTTCTTTATCATTCTTGAAGATCTTATAAGAAGCAACTTTGTTGAAACTTGACGACTATTTTGACAATGGGTAAGTCCTTGGAGCGAAAATGTCTGTTCTTGGTCTTTCATAGAAACCTGGAGGGGGTGTTAATAATTTGGTTGCATTAATGGTTGGACTTATAGCATTTTAAGTTGAGGGGTCTTTCATTGGTTTCACTCATTTCTTATTGCTTCAGCGGTACTTTGTGGTAGGTAAGATAGTATCATATTCATCTGGCAGAGGTTAACCCATGGGTGAGATAGTATCATATTCATCTGGCAGAGGTTAACCCATGGGTGAGTTGTATTATGCCATACACAGTTAAGCAAAGAACACCAAGAAACATAGAGAGGCAAAAAGATCCAAATTCTATACTAGCCGAGTCTCTCGTGCTCAGTCACGCTTGATATTCCATTCTCAAGACCACCCAAACCACGTGTTTAAGACCGCTCAGAGCTTACATCTGAGTGCGAACCTACACTACCCTAGATCCACGTGCCCAGGTATGCTCGAGATCCCGTTCTCAAGACCGCCCAACTACGTGTTGGGAAACGCTCAGGGTTCATTCCTGAGAACGCCCAGGACTTCACTCGTGGGTACGCCAGAGCTACATGCTCGGAGTGCCACAGACCACTCGTCCAGGAAAACTGATATGCAGAAGTGGGATAAGGCATCCTTTTTACACCGTCAGTCTTTTCTTTACATTCTTTAAGTAATTATGGATTACTTTGGGATACTGACGGGTCATTCTGTTTATATAGATGAAAAGGTAAGGGAGCTAACGAGTATGGTCCATACTTATCCAAAAGTTGGAAAAGCGGGTCCATGCCATAGTTCTACTCCATGCCTCTAGTTCAGGCACTAAAGTCTAAATCTTATAATGATACACCCATGCTTACATTTTTCGAATGACCTATCCTAGGTTGAATGGCTAGCCTGTCAGATTACTAGTAGGAAATAACAACACGAATCCTATGACGAGGCACACGTTTCCCCCTGTACTCTCCCGGGCGGAAGACTAAACCTAAATCTCCTGCGAAGGAATGGTTCTACGTTAGTAAGCTGTCACTTTAAGGAGGGTGATCTTTTTAACATAATACTTTTGAAACGGGACGGGAATAGAAATTAATATGGAGATGAGAATTAATAAGGTAATTAGTGCAATATAGCAAGTGAGAAAAGCACACCTAAGTTATTGCTACCGTTTCTATTTTATTAGCGTAGCCCTAACATATTGCTCTAATACCAACTGTGACGCCCTGTGTCTTTACCTCGGAGGGTAATCACACTTAAGCAAACGGATTACTATTCGTCTGCCCGATAGAACACCACTTGTACGAATAGTAAGCCTTACCAGAGTTGACGCAGCAGAACAATAAGATAGAAACTATTCTTTATTGCAACAGTTAGCCACGTAGGGCTAAGGTTTTACATTACAAGTAGAAATTTACAACTACAAAGTGGTACTAAGTCCTCTGCTTGCCTACCAGGCTCACTTGACCTCCTAGTCGTCCCATGTGTTGAATAGGGCGTCCACCTCGCCCTGCTCCTCGTAGTAAGGATCCTCGTCTCCTGCGGCCTCATCTATACATGCGCGTCCCTCGTCCCACTCAGGATAATTTCCGGCCAAACTAGGATCTAATAAAGGAGAATACTAACAAGGTTGAGTACAAATGTACTCAGCAAGCATTAATAGCAAAAGATGCACTGTATGAATTATCTCTATTCGTTATCACATTTTATACATCCTCGCTTTTTCTAAAAATAACAACTTGTTAAAACATTTAAGTGGCAGATTTTAATACTGAAAACACCACTTGTCACTCGGAGAGAAGATAGACCCCCCCCCGGTGGTTCCCGTAGACTTCAATCTAGGAGATTGGCATGAATTCATGATTTTATTTAGCACTGCGCAGGCTTTGTACCACTTTACCCATAGCTATTCTGAACTCTCTGTGAACTGGGTCCACCGCATTTCCTTTGATGCGGGTTCGAGATCAGAATACAGAACGTTTTCCAGGTTACGTGATTAATTTATCCACCCATTACTTTCTGTCAATGCTGACCTTGTCACCCACCGAGTTCTGGTAATGTTGGTTGAGGCAGTTTCTATCCTACACTCAACACTCCACCTTAGCGCTATAGCGCCTTGGATCCCCCACTTCCGTACTTCTTCTACCGGTCCTAGGTTCCTCCATCACACTCACACATAGTACTTACCCAATGTGGAGAGTGTGGATATCATGGGGATATGCCCACGATCTTAGGATGATGAGACAATTTGCAATGGCGTTGAGGGTGTGCGGAAACATGCGTTTTCGGTGAGGTTTTGTCGGGACCCGAAATTACAATTCAGACCCTCAGGTGTTTCTTGACTAGCTCAGATCATGCTAGTGCACACAGGTTAACAAAACCGAAATCGATCCATACAAGCTTAAATATAACATAAACGAATAACTTTGATTATTAAATAATGGTTTTGACCTTAAGGTCGAGTTTACATTTATTGAGCCACGCAGGCTAACAGAGAAAATAAACGGCAATGAAGCGAAGCGGTAGTGGCATCCCATCGATTCACCACAGCAACCGATCGATCAAGACCTCGCGATTAGGCACCTTCGATGAACTCGTCCTCGTAAGTGGTGAAGACTCCTCTGCTTGATTCGTCAAAACAAGCGTGAGTACACACCGCACTACTTAAGCCACACCACAGAATGCAATGTATACATGCGGGCTTATTACAAGAGAAAGGCATTCTGTGGTTCTTTTGCGTAAATGCAACTTTTGCAATTTAATACAATTAAATAGATTGAAAGTAGGTAAAACAAATAGACAATAATAATTTTAACAAGTTATTTCACAAAGACACACTGACCTAACAAGGTTATTCACATAGCTAGATGATTTAATCACATAGCTCCCTTCCCACACAGCTTTTATGAAATTCTACCCCTAGTGTTAAATCGAGCATTGTCCATGATCATGACGCGCTATTGAATAGATTAAGTTACACTCTGCAGAGTTTGTACACTTTACCCACAAGATATAATTAGTGTAGCTAGCACTAACTATAATGAGCATTTCAGATACCTTATCTTACTATGCTAGGCCCGTCTCAAAACAGGCATGTGGTCGTACAGGAAGCTCAGTTCTTTAGCGCACATGGTGAGGTCCTTAACTGACCAAGGCAAGACTTCCAGCTAACCCAACCACATAGACACACAGATTAATATTATCCACACAGTCCACATAGACCACCAATTCACACAAGATCCACCCCTTGCCTCAATCCAAATCCTTTTTCCACCGGTTGATTTCGTATAACATATGCCACAAAGACACATAGTACACACAGATTATTACAATATTGCATATTCACTTAGTCAGGTTAATAATTGCAACTAAACATGAATAGATGAGTCGTGGCATGACTAAGCAATCTAATCGTTCTAACCAACCCACGTTGGTGCTACAATATTAACCAACTAATTATCAACTAAGGCGACAAAGAATTTAGACATAGCAATTAACAAGGATGGCATAACAATTAGGCATTTACATCTACTCCCAAAATCATTTAAATAATTACTTGAATTAATAATGCGTAATTTAAAATAAAATAATTTAGCAAACTGGGAATCAAGATGGTCAAAGGTATAGCTTGCCTTGAAAAGGATCTAGGAATTGATCTTGATCTTGGAAAGGTCCTTCTTCGTCAACTCTTTCAAAGAACGTCAAGTCTACTCGCAAACAAGGCAAATAAACAAACTAAATAAATAACAGAGGCAAATAACTCCAATAAAATAATTAAAAATCTCCAATAGATAGATCTGGATTTTAGATGAATTTAGAAATTTGAATGGATGGATTTGGAGTTAGGATGCAAAAGATATGGAGTTTCAAAGTTTAAATCTAAAGAAAACCCTAAAAATAGGATTTATCGAATTCGAATTATTTTTCAAATGAAAAATCGAATATTGCGCCAAAGATGACATCGACATGGCGTCAGCCCTGGGATTTTCGGAAAAGAAATAAATAAAAGAAAACCTGACATGTGGGACCCACATGTTAGAGGCACTACCACGCAGTGGACCAAGCCCACCGAGCCACCGACCGAGAGGGGCCGAGGTGGCGAACCAGCTGCTGCGTGGCGCCGACGCGCGCCACCCGGATGACACGCAGTACGAGGCCGAGGTGCACGTGACTGGCGCCCACGTCGGCGCGGCGACGCGGCACGATGGCGGCACGGGACCCAATGGTCACCGGCGCTCGGTGGTCGCCGGCGAGTGGGTGCTATGGGCGTGTTGTTGAGGCTATTGCGCACCTTCAGTGCAGCCCGTGGTTAGGGTGGTGTGGTGGTGGCGGCGAGGTCGGAGCGGAGAGACCTTCGGGTTTTGTTTGACGGCGCCCCGTGAGGTTTAAGCGACGGCGATCGTCCGGAGGTAGAGGAGGTGATGGCGGTCGATGGCGCTTTCGATGACGACAAGCGGCGGCGGCGGCGACGGGCAATTTGGCGAAGAAGGCGCGGCGAAACCCTAGATGGGGAATGTGGCGGCGCAGAGCTCGGAAGAAGTGGGTGGGGATTTGGGAAAGGAAGCAAAGGCGAGGCTAGAGGTCCCTTTATAGGCGTCGGGGATGTCGAGGCGGCGCGATGGCGGCGGCGATCAAACAACCCAGCGAAAACGCGAGAAAGGAGGGATAGGGCGAGTTTGAAATTCAAAAACATTTGAATGAGTCAGGGAGGATAGGGCTTTAGAAGCGATCATCCGCGACAAAATCGGCGCCGTTGCGATATTGTCAGACGGACTCGAACAACGACAATGGCGACGGCAGCGACGCGAGAGCGAGACCAGGTCGGGGGACGACGACGCAGCAGCATGGCCCACGTCGAGAGAGAAGCGAGAGCGCAAGTGAGATCCAGGCCCGTTCTTGATCCAAATGCGAGAAACGATGGGCCAAGTGGGAATTTGGCGGGGAAAGGAGTTGGGCCGAGAGATTCGCCCAAATGACTGCTTGGAGATTTATATAGCTTTTCTTTTTAAGAAATTACCGAAATTCAAATAAGCAATGGAAAATAGCAAATGAACTTGGAAAAATTCGAGAAAATTCTAGAAAATATGTCCAAGCTCATAGAATCCAAATAAAATAGTTTTGACTATTGTTCATGTTGACTTTAGTCATATTAAATTGTTTTGTTACACAAAGTCCAATATTAAGCTTTTTAATTTAAATTCAAATAAATCCAAATGATGAATTTTCTCATTACACTATTTAAAAGGTTTTTAAAGCTCTGAAAATTGGGATGTTACAAACCTCCCCCCCTTAAAGGAATCTCGTCCCCGAGATTCGGGCTAAATGGAGAAAAGGCTAGAAACTTCGGCTTTCGGCTCTTCTTCACGCTCCCACGTGGCTTCACTTTCCGAGTGGTGGCTCCACTGCACTTTGCAAAAACGAACCGTCTTGCTTCTGGTCCGACGTTCTGCGACATCCAGAATCTTGACCGGTTGCTCTTTGTAGGTGAGGTCTTCTTTTAGTTCAATTGACTCCGGGGTTTGTTCTTCCGGCACACGAAGACACTTCTTCAACTGAGAGACATGAAAGACATCGTGTACCCCTGCTAACGACTGCGGTAGCTCCAGCTGATAGGCTACTTCTCCACGGCGTTCTAAGATCTTGAACGGACCAACATACCGAGGGGCAAGCTTCCCTTTGGCATGGAACCTTTTCACACCTCTCGGGCGAATCGGAGATACACAAAATCTTCGGCTCGGCGAGATCACGTCGACGATTATCGGATAACTCTTACGCCTCGATGAGCTATCCTCGTCTCTCCACGATCATAGCCACTTGTTCTTACGCTTTGAATAATATCTGGACCAAGATATGACGTTCATTGTTTGTCCAATTCAACGGGTTACGCAAGCACGACCATACAAAGCTTCAAAAGGTGACATTTGCGATGGCTTGATAGTTGTTGTTGTACGAGAACTCGTGATATGGCAAACTCTTATCCCAACGAGTAGCATTTGCTAGGGCAGTGCTCTCAACATATCTTCCAATATCGATTAACCCTTTCATCGTCCATCATGCGGGGATGATCGCAGATCTTGAAATTGGTGAGTCCCTAAGGCTTCATGTAAACTCGCCAAAATCGGAGGTGAACCGAGATCCTCGATCGACACTATCTTCTTGGGCACACCATGCAAACCGACAATCTTTGCCATATATAGCTCGCTAGACGATCTCTGAGTCGTAGTTTTGGTGGCAAGAAATGAGCAACTTTAGTCAAGCGATCCACTATTACCCAAATCGAATCGTAACCCGATTGAGTCTTGGGTAAACCGGTGATGAAATCCATTCCGACTTCTTCCCACTTCCACTCTGGAATCTTCAAGGGTTGCAATAGACCTGCGGGCCTCTCGTGTTTCGCTTTGACTTTTCGACACACGCCGCACAAGGCAACGAACTCGCGACGTCTCGCTTCAAATTCGCCACCAAAACTTATTCTTAACATCCCGATACATCTTAGTACTACCAGGTGAATCGAATACTTTGAGTCATGGGCCTCCTTCAAAATTAGCCGCCTCAATCCATCAACATCCGAACGCAGATACGCCCATTGATCCACAAGATATCCCGATCATCCTTTGTGAAGTCCTTGAACTTTCCTTCATCATCTTCTTCTTAATGTCGGAGAACTCGAGTCTTTTCTACCGAAGCCATGAATCTGCTTCTCCAAAGTAGATCAGCTTCCAAATTTGCCACTTAATCCTTCAGATACTACCTCTAGCTTCAACTTCGAATTCCTCTTGAAGTTCGAACAAGGCTCTTTTACTTCCACGGCATTGCGGTGGCTCTTACTACCAAAGCATCTCAGAACGACATTGGCTTTACCAGATGGTAATGGATCCCAAGATTATAATCTTTTATCAATTCTAGCCATCTTCTCTGCCTCATATTCAGATCCGATCGAGTGAAAATATATTTCAAGCTTTTATGATCGGTATATATCTCGCGGCGACATTCGATGAGGTAATGACGCCAAATCTTCAAGGCATGCACTATCGGCTAATTCCAAGTCATGGGTAGGGTAATTCTCTTCATGGGGCCTTAAGCGCCTTGATGCATAGCGACGACTCTTCCTTCTTGCATCAGACACACCCTAATCCTTGACGCGAAGCATCACAATAGATATCAAAATCCTTACGAATATCCGCAAAATCAAGATGAAATTTCAAGTCAAACGCTTCTTCAATTCTTGAAAACTTTCCTCACAAGCTGGAGTCCAAGTAAACTTTTTCTCCTTCTTCAACAATTGCGTAAGAGGTTTAGCAATTGATGAGAATCCTTCGATGAAACGACGGTAGTATCCCGCCAATCCCAAGAAGCTACGAATCTGAGTGACAGTCTTGGGCTGTTCCCAATGTAATCTGACTTTTACCTTCATGGGGTCAATCACACTCTGCAATTGCCATCACATGACCAAGAAAATCCACTTCCTTCTGCCAGAAATCACACTTGCTAAACTTAGCATACAACTGATGCTCCCTGAGCTTTTCTAGGATTAATCTCAGGTGTTCAGCATGTTCTTCTTCTGACTTGGAGTAAACCAAAATATCATCGATGAATACAACTACAAATTTGTCCAAATACTCCATGAATACCTTATTCATCATGTTCATGAAATAGGCAGGGGCATTAGTCAGACCAAAGGACATGACTAAGAACTCATAATGCCGCAGCGTTGAGAAAGCGGTTTTAGGTACATCCTTAGAACAAATCTTCACCGGTGGTAACTTCGATCGCAGATCGATCTTCGAGAACACTCGGCTCCTTTCATCCGGTCAAGCAGATCATCTATCCGGGGCAATGGGTACTTGTTCTTGATAGTGACTTCATTGAGAGCCCAGAGTCGATGCACATCCTCATGCTTCCATCATTCTTCTTGACAAACAAAACCGGTGCTCCCCATGGCGATTTAACTAGGCCTCACAAAACCTTTCTCCAAAAGTTCTTCTATCGATTCTTCATCTCTACTAACTCATCGGTGGCATCCGATAAGGTCTCTTCGAGATGGGGCGTTCTCGCACTAGATCGATGACAAACTCGATGTCACGATCCGGTGGCATCCCCGTAATTCTTCCGGGAACACATCCGATACTCTTTGACGACCGCACATCTTCCAACTCAACGGTCTTGGTCGTTGACTATCAAATGCCCATTACGACCGAGGTAGCTAGGAACTCCACTTTGTTTCCTTTAGTATCCTCGATTATAACGGCTCTTCGCCACAATCTAGCACGGCTTTGTGCTTTGTTAACCAATCCATGCCAAGGATGACATCTATGGTTTGGGTGTCTAGAATAATTAGGTTAGCTAGAAACTCAACTCCAGCTATGAGTAACTTAGCCCCTAAACAACCCACATTAGAACTTAGCTCGCTCGGCATTGGACTAACAGAGTACGCTTAAGTTGCATAACTTCCAATTTATTCTTAGTTGCAAAACTCCGAAACAAACGAATGCGAAGCTCGTAATCAAAGCGAGCTAAGGCAGTATGAATTTACTAGGAACTTACCCAGTACGACATCTGGTGCTTCCTGGGCTCCTTCTAGAGTGACGTGATTAACACGACCTCTGACAACTGACTGAGGCGCTCCTCTGGTTGACTGGTTCCCGAGAAACTCCTTGATTGTTCTGCATTGGGGTCTTGGCAGGTGTTGCTCCAAGGTTGAAGCGGACTGGAGTGATAGTTCCCTTCTGAGGACACTGATTAGCGAAATGTCCTGGCTGACGACAATTGTAACACACTCTTGGTTCAATCTGCCGGTTGTTGTTCCCTGGGGTGGGGTTGACTGGTGTAGGGTTGCGAGAGTTCTGAATAAGAGGACGAGGTGCTGAAGGCGGTGCAGGTGTCCTGAAAGAACTCTGTGGCTGGAAACGATTAAACTGTTGTGGCACTACTCTTGCCCTCTGTTGTTGTGGCTGATGGCTTCCTTGCTGAATCATCCTACGCTTGCGGTGGTCCTCCAGTTCTTTGCGTTTGTCCTCCATGACCAACGCCTTGTTAACCAACTCCTGAAAATCCGGGAAGGTATGGGCAAGTAGGCTGACTTGCAGTCCTGAGTTCAGACCCTTCAAGAAGCGGCTCTGGCGAGACCTGTCATTAGCGACATCTTCCGGAGCATAGCGAGCTAGCTGAGAAAACTTATTCAGTAGTCAACATCGACATACCCCTTGCTTGAGAGCGGAACTCATCCTTCTTGGATCCATAATACCTTGGTACATGATATTGGCGAAAGGTGCGAAAATTCTTCCCATGTGATGTTCTCTGCGGTGCCTCATGCGCATTGCGAGAAATTTTCCCACCATTCTGCAGCTATGCCCTCCATCTGATGAGTGGCATACAAAACCTTCTCATGATCGCTGCATTGGGTGATCAGCAACTTCCTCTCAATCACGCGAAGCCAATCATCAGCCTCTACTGGCGTGACATGTCCAGAGAAGTTGGCGGACGGGTCCTCATGAATTGACCAACTTGGATGGTCCACGATGACCATGAGCGATCGGGCTCCTCCCGACGATTGTTGTTGATGTTGTTGTTGTTGTTGTTCATGGCACAGATCTGGTTCATCATCGATACATCATCCGAGTTTGTCTTTGCCATGAAAGCTCGAAGTTCGCAAATCAATAGGAGGTGCTTGGGGTGGCACTACTCTGTGAGGGGTTTGCTCATTGCCTTGATCCTTGGGCTCCGGATCCTTGGCGGCAGATGGCGAGTCTGAACCATCTGGTGAAGCTCCATAGGTTAGATAAGGTAGAGAGCACAAGGTGAGTTAAGATCTAGACAGGGATAGATTAAACCCAACAAACACTGACTCAAGAAACTTCAATGAAATAATCTTTATTAATATTTTAATAGCATGGCTGCAACAAATGCCTAAGGGCCTTTGCACTCATTCTTACACAATCAAAAATAAATCGGACCTAAGCACACAAGCTACCGCCTAAAGGGCGACTCTGAAAAGGGAAACTGGCTAAGCCTGACTAAACTGGAACTTAAACGAACTACTCGAGAAAGCCTCCAAAGCCACGGCGACGCTCCTGCCTGGTGTAGACTCTGAAGTGAGCTGGCATCCTCGCGAACTGGTTCTGATGCCCCGGAACTGGTGCAGCAGGAGCAGGCGTGCTGGGTGCAGGTGCAGCTGGCTCCTCTGGCTGTGCAGGCTCGGTTGGATCCTCTGGAATCTCCTCTGGATCTTCTTCGACTTCTTCTGGATCTTCCTCTTGATCATCTTCGAGCTCATGCTGACCATAGAGGGCGTGCTCTAGTACGGCGATCCTTTCCTCGGCTTCTTCCCAGGCCTGATAGGCGCACCTCAGCTCGGTGGCGGCCATCTCCAGCGACTCCTCCTGGGCAGCTGTGAACCGTGCAAGATGCACTACTGTGGCATTGCCTTCCCCGTTTGTAGACGGAAAGCGCGCAGATATCTCCCTGGCGGCTACGGGATGGTAGCGGAAGCGGTGTGTTGCGACTCTTGGCGTAGATGTGGCGAACTCGAGTATGGCCAAACGCGATGACTCTGGATTCCTTGTATGAAGGTGATCCTCCCGTCGAGATATCCAAAGGTGGCTACCTCTAGTGTTCCTCTGGCGTGAACCGTCAAAGCGGCAGACTATACCACGATCCCGTCCGTTGACCATGTACTCCACCGCCTCGGTACATCGGTCGAAGCCTCAAGTGTCTGCAGAAGAACTTCCACAGACTCCGCGGCAAGTCCTCCGTTGCAATCTCCGAAGGTCGAAGGTAAGGCATCGTCACGACTGGACAAGGTGTAAGAACCACGTTAAAGCAAAGGGGAGAGGAAAGATTTTAGCAATAGATGAGTCGAGAGAGATATGAGAGGAGTTAAGCAATTCATTTAATCTTGCAAGTTAAATTTTCTTTAGAAAATAATTTGGACACTCGAACGGCCAATCTACTAAGGTCTAGACCTACAACAAGATCTGACTCGATACCACTTTTGTCGGGACCGAAATTACAATTCAGACCCTCAGTGTTTATCTTGACTAGCCAGATCATGCTAGTGCACACAGGTTAACAAAACCGAAATCGATCCATACAAGCGAAATATAACATAAACGAATAACTTTGATTATTAAATAATGGTTTTGACCTTAAGGTCGAGTTTACATTTATTGAGCCACGCAGGGCTAACAGAGAAAATAAACGGCAATGAAGCGAAGCGGTAGTGGCATCCCATCGATTCACCACAGCAACCGATCGATCAAGACTCGCGATTAGGCACCTTCGATGAACTCGCCCTCGTAAGGTGGTGAAGACTCCTCCTCTGCTTGATTCGTCAAAACAAGCGTGAGTACACACCGTACTCGCAAGCCACACCACAGAATGCAATGTATACATGCAAAGCTTATTACAAGAGAAAGGCATTACGTGGTTCTTTTATGTAAATGCAACTTTTGCAATTTAATACAATTAAATAGATTGAAAGTAGGTAAAACAAATAGACAATAATAATTTTAACAAGTTATTTCACAAAGACACACACACCTAACAAAGTTATTCACATAGCTAGATGATTTAATCACATAGCTCCCTTCCCACACGCTTTTATGAAATTCTACCCTAGTGTTAAATCCCGAGCATTGTCCATGATCATGACGCGCTATTCAATAGATTAAGTTACACTCTGCAGAGTTTGTACACTTTACCCACAAGATATAATTAGTGTAGCTAGCACTAACTATAACAGAGCATTTGAGATACCTTATCTTACTATGCTAGGCCTGCCTCAAAACAGCATGTGGTCGACAGAAGCTCAGTTCTTTAGCGCACATGGTGAGGTCCTTAATCGACCAAGGCAAGACTTCAGCTAACCCAACCACATAGACACACAGATTAATATTATCCACACAGTCCACATAGACCACCAATTCACACAAGATCCACCCTTGCCTCAATCCAAATCCTTTTTCCATCCGGTTGATTTCGTATAACATATGCCACAAAGACACATAGTACACACAGATTATTACAATATTGCATATTCACTTAGTCGGGTTAATAATTGCAACTAAACATGAATAGATGAGTCGTGGCATGACTAAGCAATCTAATCGTTCTAACCAACCCACGTTGGTGCTACAATATTAACCAACTAATTATCAACTAAGGCGACAAAGAATTTAGACATAGCAATTAACAAGGATGGCATAACAATTAGGCATTTACATCTACTCCCAAAATCATTTAAATAATTACTTGAATTAATAATGCAAGAATTTAAAATAAAATAATTTAGCAAACTGGGAATCAAGATGGTCAAAGGTATAGCTTGCCTTGAAAAGGATCTAGGAATTGATCTTGATCTTGGAAAGGTCCTTCGTCAACTCTTTCAAAGAACGTCAAGTCTACTCGCAAACAAGGCAAACAAACAAACTAAATAAATAACAGAGGCAAATAACTCCAATAAAATAATTAAAAATCTCCAATAGATAGATCTGGATTTTAGATGAATTTAGAAATTTGAATGGATGGATTTGGAGTTAGGATGCAAAAGATATGGAGTTTCAAAGTTTAAATCTAAAGAAAACCCTAAAATAGGATTTATCGAATTCGAATTATTTTTCAATGTAAAAATCGGAATATTGCGCCAAAGATGACATCAAGACATGGCGTCACAGGATTTTCGGAAAAGAAATAAATAAAGAAAACCCGACATGTGGGACCCACATGTTAGAGGCACTACCACGGTGGACCAAGCCCACCGAGCCACCGACCGAGAGGGCCGAGGTGGCGAACCAGCATGTGGCGCCGACGCTGGCGCCACCCGGATGACACGCAGTGAGAGGCCGAGGTGCACGTGACTGGCGCCCACGTCGGCGGGACGTCGGCGACGGCGATGGCGAGACGGGACCAATGGTCACCGGCGCTTCGGTGGTCGCCATGCGGGTGGGTGCTATGGGCGTGTTGTCGAGGCTATTGCGCACCTTGCGACTCGGGTGGTTGGGGGTGGCTGTGTGGTGGCGGCGAGGTCGGAGCGGAGAGACCTTCGGGTTTTGTTCGGACGGGCGCCCCGTGAGGTTTAGGCGACGGCGATCGTCCGGAGGTAGAGGAGGTGATGGCGGTCGATGGCGACTTTCGATGACGACGCGGCGGCGACGGGCGGCAGTGCAATTTGTGGCGAAGAGTGTGCGGCGAAACCCTAGATGGGGAATGTGGCGGCGCAGGAGCTCGGAAGGGGAAATTGGGTGGGGGATTTGGGAAAGGGAAGCAAGGCGAGGCTAGAGGTCCCTTTTATAGGCGTCGGGGATGTCCAGGGCGGCGCGATGGCGGCGGCGATCAAACAACCCGAAAACGAAAACGCGAGAAAGGAGGGGATAAGGGCGAGTTTGAAATTCAAAAACATTTGAATGAGTCCGGGGAGGATAGGGCTTCTAGAAGCGATCATCCGCGCACAAAATCGACGCCGGTTGCGATATTGTCGGACGGACTCGAACAACGACAATGGCGACGCGGCAATGACAAGCGAGATTTAAGACCAGTGTCGGGGGGACGACGACGCAGCAATGCCCACGCGTCGAGAGAGAGAGAGCAAGGAAGCAAGTGAGATCCAGCGTCCGTTCTTGATCCAAATGCGAGAAGCGATGGGCCAAGTGAAGGGGCGGGGAAAGGAGTTGGCCGAGAGATTCGCCCAATGACTGCTTGGAGATTTATATAGCTTTTTCTTTTAAGAAATTACCGTAAATTCAAATAAGCAATGGAAAATAGCAAATGAACTTGGAAAAATTCCGAAAATTCTAGAAAATATGTCCAAGCTCATAGAATCCAAATAAAATAGTTTTGACTATTGTTCATGTTGACTTTAGTCATATTAAATTGTTTTGTTACACAAAGTCCAATATTAAGCTTTTTAATTTAAATTCAAATAAATCCAAATGATGAATTTTCTCATTACACTATTTAAAAGGTTTTAAAGCTCAAAATTGGGATGTTACAAACCTCCCCCTTAAAGGAATCTCGCCCCCGAGATTCAAAGCTAAGCTGGAGAAAAGGCTAGGAAACTCGGCTTCGGCTCTTCTTCACGCTCCCACGTGGCTTCACTTTCTCGAGTGGTGGCTCCATCAAGACTTTGCAAAAACGAACCGTCTTGCTTCGGTCCGACGCTCTGCGACATCCGAATCTTGACCGGTTGCTTTTGTAGGTGAGGTCTTCTTTTAGTTCAATTGACTCACGGGTTTGTTCTTCCCAAGACACGAAGACACTTCTTCAATCGAGAGACATGAAAGACATCGTGTACCCTCGCTAACGATCATGCGGTAGCTCCGGTGATAGGCTACTTCTCCACGGCGTTCTAAGATCTTGAACGGACTAACATACCGAGGGCAAGCTTCCTTTGGCATGGAACCTTTTCACACCTCTCGGGCGAACTTCGGAGATACACAAAATCTTACGCTCAAATCGAGATCACGCCGACGATTATCGGCAGATAACTCTTCGCCTCGATCGAGCTATCCTCGCCTCCTCGATCATAGCCACTTGTTCTTTCGCTTGAATAATATCTCGACCAAGATATGCGCTCAATTTTTTCGTCCAATTCAACGGGGTTCGCAAGCACGACCATACAAAGCTTCAAAAGGTGACATTTGCGATGGCTTGATAGTTGTTGTTGTACGAGAACTCGTGATATGGCAAACTCTTATCCCAACGAGTAGCATTTGCTAGGGCACGTGCTCTCAACATATCTTCCAATATCGATTAACCCTTTCATCTGTCCATCATGTTCGGGATGATACGCAGATCGAATTCAAAGTGAGTCCCTAAGGCTTCATGTAAACTCGCCAAAATCGGAGGTGAACCGAGATCCTCGATCCGACACTATCTTCTTGGGCACACCATGCAAACCGACAATCTTTGCCATATATAGCTCGCTAGACGATCTCTGAGTAACGTAGTTTTGGTGGCAAGAAATGAGCAACTTTAGTCAAACGATCCACTATTACCCAAATCGAATCGAACCCGATTGAGTCTTGGGTAAACCGGTGATGAAATCCATTCCGACTTCTTCCCACTTCCACTCTGGAATCTTCAAGGGTTGCAATAGACCTGCGGGCCTCCGTGTTCTGCTTTGACTTTCGACACACGCCGCACAAGGCAACGAACTCGCGACGTCTCGCTTCAAATTCGCCACCAAAACTTATTCTTAACATCCCGATACATCTTAGTACTACCAGGTGAATCGAATACTTTGAGTCATGGGCCTCCTTCAAAATTAGCCGCCTCAATCCATCAACATCCGAACGCAGATATCGCCCATTGATCCACAAGATATCCCGATCATCCACCGTGAAGTCCTTGAACTTTCCTACATCATCTTCTTCTTAATGTCGGAGAACTCGAGTCTTTCTTTGAGCTTAGCGAATCTGCTTCTCCAAAGTAGATCAGATTTCCAAATTTGCCACTTAATCCTTCAGATACTACCTCTAGCTTCAACTTCGAATTCCTCTTGAAGTTACGAACAAGGCTCTTTTACTTCCACGGCATTAAAGTGGCTCTTACTACCAAAGCATCTGCAAGAACGACATTGGCTTTACCAGATGGTAATGGATCCCAAGATTATAATCTTTTATCAATTCTAGCCATCTTCTCTGCCTCATATTCAGATCCGATCGAGTGAAAATATATTTCAAGCTTTTATGATCGGTATATATCTCATGGCGACATCGATGAGGTAATGACGCCAAATCTTCAAGGCATGCACTCATCGGCTAATTCCAAGTCATGGGTAGGGTAATTTCTTCATGGGGCCTTAAGCGCCTTGATGCATAGTTTACGCTCTTCCTTCTTGCATCAGACACACCTAATCCTTGACGCCAAGCATCACAATAGATATCAAAATCCTTACGAATATCCAGCAAAATCAAGATCGGGTCAAGTCAAACGCTTCTTCAATTCTTGAAAACTTTCCTCACAAGCCGAGTCCAAGTAAACTTTTCTCCTTCTTCAACAATTGCGTAAGAGGTTTAGCAATTGATGAGAATCCTTCGATGAAACGACGGTAGTATCCCGCCAATCCCAAGAAGCTACGAATCTGAGTGACAGTCTTGGGCTGTTCCCAATGTAATACAGCCTTTTACCTTATGGGGTCAATGCTACTCCTTGCAGCTGTCATCACATGACCAAGAAAATCCACTTCCTTCTGCCAGAAATCACACTTGCTAAACTTAGCATACAACTGATGCTCCCTGAGCTTTTCTAGGATTAATCTCAGGTGTTCAGCATGTTCTTCTTCTGACTTGGAGTAAACCAAAATATCATCGATGAATACAACTACAAATTTGTCCAAATACTCCATGAATACCTTATTCATCATGTTCATGAAATAGGCAGGGGCATTAGTCAGACCAAAGGACATGACTAAGAACTCATAATGCCCGTACCGCGTTGAGAAAGCGGTTTTAGGTACATCCTTAGAACAAATCTTCAGCTGGTGGTAACCTGATCGCAGATCGATCTTCGAGAACACTCCGGCTCCTTTCATCTGGTCAAACAGATCATCTATCAGGGGCAATGGGTACTTGTTCTTGATAGTGACTTCATTGAGAGCCCTAGAGTCGATGCACATCCTCATGCTTCCATCATTCTTCTTGACAAACAAAACCGGTGCTCCCCATGGCGATTTAACTAGGCCTCACAAAACCTTTCTCCAAAAGTTCTTCTATCGATTCTTCATCTCTACTAACTCATCTGGCATCCGATAAGGTCTCTTCGAGATGGGGCTGTTCTCGCACTAGATCGATGACAAACTCGATGTCACGATCCGGTGGCATCCCCGTAATTCTTCCGGGAACACATCCGATACTCTTTGACGACCGCACATCTTCCAACTCAACGGTCTTCAGTCGTTGACTATCAAATGCCCATTACGACCGAGGTAGCTAGGAACTCCACTTTGTTTCCTTTAGTATCCTCGATTATAACGGCTCTTGACCACAATCTAGCACGGCTTTGTGCTTTGTTAACCAATCCATGCCAAGGATGACATCTATGGTTTGGGTGTCTAGAATAATTAGGTTAGCTAGAAACTCAACTCCAAATTTATGAGTAACTTAGCCCCTAAACAACCCACATTAGAACTTAGCTCGCTCCAGTATCGACTAACAGAGCACGCTTAAGTTGCATAACTTCCAATTTATTCTTAGTTGCAAAAACTCCGAAACAAACGAATGCGAAGCTCCGTAATCAAAGTAAGCAGGCAGTATTGAATTTATTAGGAACTTACCCAAGACGACATCCGGTGCTTCTGGGCTCCTTCTAGAGTGACGTGATTAACACGACCTCGACAACCGATCGAGGCGCTCCTCTGGTTGATGGTTCTCGAGAAACTCCTTGATTGTTCTCTGACCGGGTCTTGGTGTGTTGCTCCAAGGTTGAAGCGATTGGAGTGATAGTTCCTTTGAGGACACCGATTAGCGAAATGTCTGCCGACGACAATTGTAACACACTCTTGGTTCAATCTGCGGTTGTTGTTGAGGGTGGGGTTGATGGTGTAGGGTTGCGAGAGTTCAATAAGAGGACGAGGTGTCAAGGCGTGCAGTGTCCCGAAGAACTCGTGGTCGGAAACGATTAAACTGCTGTGGCACTACTCTTGCCCTCTGTTGTTGTGGTGATGGCTTCCTTTGTCAATCATCCTACGCTATGCGGTGGTCCTCCATTCTTTGCGCTTGTCCTCCATGACCAACGCCTTGTTAACCAACTCCCGAAAATCCGGAAGGTATGGGCAAGTAGGTCGACTTGCGCCCCGAAGTTCGCACCCTTCAAGAAGCGGCTCTGGCGAGACACATCATTAGCGACATCTTAGGAGCATAGCGAGCTAATGAGAAAACTTATTCAGTAGTCAACATCGACATACCCCCTTGCTTGAGAGCGCGGAACTCATCCTTCTTCAGATCCATAATACCTTCAGGTACATGATATTGGCGAAAGGCTGCAGAAAATTCTTCCCATGTGATGTTCTGCGGTGCCTCATGCGCTGCGCAGAAATTTTCCCACCATTCTGCAGCTATGCCCTCCATCTGATGAGTGGCATACAAAACCTTCTCATGATCGCTGCATTGGGTGATCAGCAGCTTCCTCTCAATCACGCGAAGCCAATCATCAGCCTCTACTGGCGTGACATGTCCAGAGAAGTTGGCGGACGGGTCCTCATGAATTCAGCCAACTTGGATGGTCCCTGATGACCATGAGCGACTGGGGCTCCTCCCTGACGATTGTTGTTGATGTTGTTGTTGTTGTTGTTCATGGCCTGTATCTGGTTCATCATCGTATACATCATCTGAGTTTGTGCTGCCATGAAAGCTCCGAAGTTCTGCAAATCAATAGGAGGTGCTTGGGTGGCACTACCTCTGAGGGGTTTGCTCATTGCCTTCGATCCTTGGGCTCCGGATCCATTGGCGGCAGATGGCGAGTCCGAACCATCTGGTGAAGCTCCATAGGTTAGATAAGGTAGAGAGCACAAGGTGAGTTAAGATCTAGACAGGGATAGATTAAACCCAACAAACCTGACTCAAGAAACTTCAATGAAATAATCTTTATTAATATTTTAATAGCATGGCTGCAACAAATGCCTAAGGGCCTTTTGTACTCATTCTTACACAATCAAAAATAAATCGGACCTAAGCACACAAGCTACCGCCTAAAGGGCGACTCGAAAGGGAAGCGGCTAAGCGACTAAACCGAACTTAAACGAACTACTCGAGAAAGCCTCCAAAGCCACGGCGACGCTCCTGCCTGGTGTAGACTCTGAAGTGAGCTGGCATCCTCATGAATCGGTTCTCGATGCCTCGAATCGTGCAGCAGAGCAGCGTCTTTGAGTGTAAAAGCTGCTCTGGTGTCTTGAGTTCGGTTGATCCTCCGAATCTCCTCCGATCTTCTTCGACTTCTTCTGGATCTTCCTCTTGATCATCTTCGAGCTCATGCTGACCATAGAGGGCGTGCTCTAGTACGGCGATCCTTTCCTCGGCTTCTTCCCAGGCCTGATAGGCGCACCTCAGCTCGGTGGCGGCCATCTCCAGCGACTCCTCCTGGGCAGCTGTGAACCGTGCAAGATGCACTACTGTGGCATTGCCTTCCCCGTTTGTAGACGGAAAGCGCGCAGATATCTCCTGGCGGCTACTGGATGGTAGCGAAGACGGTGTGTTGCGCTCTTGGCGTAGATGTGGCGACTCGGAGTATGGCCAAACGCGATGACTCTGGATTCCTTGTATGAAGGTGATCCTCCGATCGAGATATCCAAAGGCTGGCTACCTCTAGTGTTCCTCCTGGCGTAGACCGTCAGGCGGCAGACTATACCACGATCCCGTCCGTTGACTATGTACTCACCGCCTCAGACATCGGGCAATCGAAGCCTCCAAGTGTCTGCAAAGAACTTCCACACTCATGGCAAGTCCTCCGCTGCAATCTCCGAAGGTCGAAGGTAAGGCATCATCACGACGCACAAGGTGTAAGAACCACGTTAAAACAAAGGGGAGAGGAAAGATTTTAGCAATAGATGAGTCGAGAGAGATATGAGAGGAGTTAAGCAATTCATTTAATCTTGCAAGTTAAATTTTCTTTAGAAAATAATTTGGACACTCGAACGGCCAATCTACTAAGGTCTAGACCTACAACAAGATAGCTCGATACCACTTTTGTCGGGACCGAAATTCCAATTCAGACCCTCAGTGTTTATCGTGACTAGCCTCAGATCATGCTAGTGCACACAGGTTAACAAAACCGAAATCGATCCATACAAGCTTAAATATAACATAAACGAATAACTTTGATTATTAAATAATGGTTTTGACCTTAAGGTCGAAGTTTACATTTATTGAGCCACGCAGGCTAACAGAGAAAATAAACGGCAATGAAACGAAGCGGTAGTGGCATCCCATCGATTCACCACAGCAACCGATCGATCAAGACCTCGCGATTAGGCACCTTCGATGAACTCGTCCTCGTAAGGTGGTGAAGACTCCTCCTCCGCTTGATTCGTCAAAACAAGCGTGAGTACACACCGCATAAGCCACACCACAGAATGCAATGTATACATGCAAAGCTTATTACAAGAGAAAGGCATTCTGTGGTTCTTTTGCGTGAATGCAACTTTTGCAATTTAATACAATTAAATAGATTGAAAGTAGGTAAAACAAATAGACAATAATAATTTTAACAAGTTATTTCACAAAGACACACACACCCTAAAAGTTATTCACATAGCTAGATGATTTAATCACATAGCTCCCTTCCCACACAGCTTTTATGAAATTCTACCCCTAGTGTTAAATCCCGAGCATTGTCCATGATCATGACGCGCTATTCAATAGATTAAGTTACACTCTGCAGAGTTTGTACACTTTACCCACAAGATATAATTAGTGTAGCTAGCACTAACTATAACAGAGCATTTCAGATACCTTATCTTACTATGCTAGGCCTGCCTCAAAACAGCATGTGGTCGCACAGAAGCTCAGTTCTTTAGCGCACATGGTGAGGTCCTTAATCCGACCAAGGCAAGACTTCCACTAACCCAACCACATAGACACACAGATTAATATTATCCACACAAATCCACATAGACCACCAATTCACACAAGATCCACCCTTGCCTCAATCCAAATCCTTTTTCCACCGGTTGATTTTACGTATAACATATGCCACAAAGACACATAGTACACACAGATTATTACAATATTGCATATTCACTTAGTCAGGTTAATAATTGCAACTAAACATGAATAGATGAGTCGTGGCATGACTAAGCAATCTAATCGTTCTAACCAACCCACGTTGGTGCTACAATATTAACCAACTAATTATCAACTAAGGCGACAAAGAATTTAGACATAGCAATTAACAAGGATGGCATAACAATTAGGCATTTACATCTACTCCCAAAATCATTTAAATAATTACTTGAATTAATAATGCAAGAATTTAAAATAAAATAATTTAGCAAACTGGGAATCAAGATGGTCAAAGGTATAGCTTGCCTTGAAAAGGATCTAGGAATTGATCTTGATCTTGGAAAGGTCCTTCTTCGTCAACTCTTTCAAAGAACGTCAAGTCTACTCGCAAACAAGGCAAACAAACAAACTAAATAAATAACAGAGGCAAATAACTCCAATAAAATAATTAAAAATCTCCAATAGATAGATCTGGATTTTAGATGAATTTAGAAATTTGAATGGATGGATTTGGAGTTAGGATGCAAAAGATATGGAGTTTCAAAGTTTAAATCTAAAGAAAACCCTAAAATAGGATTTATCGAATTCGAATTATTTTTCAATGTAAAAATCGAATATTGCGCCAAAGATGACATCAAGATGGCGTCACAGGATTTTCGGAAAAGAAATAAATAAAGAAAACCCGACATGTGGGACCCACATGTTAGAGGCACTACCACGTGGACCAAGCCCACCGAGCCACCGACCAGAGAGAGGGCCGAGGTGGCGAACCAGCTGCGTGGCGCCGACGCTGGGCGCCACCCGGATGACACGCAGTGAGGCCGAGGAGGTGCACGTGACTCAAGGCCCACGCGTCGGCGAGGACGTCGGCCGGCGGCGGTGGCAACGGGATTCAATGGTCACCGGCCACGGTGGTCGCCGGCGAGGGTGGGTGCTATGGGCGTGTTGTTGAGGCTATTGCGCACCTTCCGTGCAGCCCGTGGTTGGGGTGGTTGTGGTGGGCGGCGAGGTCGGAGCGGAGAGACCTTCGGGTTTTGTCGGACGGGCCCCGTGAGGTTTAGGCGACGGCGATCGTCCGGAGGTAGAGGAGGTGATGGCGGTCGATGGCAAGACTTTCGATGGCGACGACGCGCGGCGGCAGCGGCAGTGCAATTTGACGGCGAAGAGGTGCGGCGGCGAAACCCTAGATGGGGAATGTATGGCAGAGAGGAGGGGGAAATGGGTGGGGATTTGGGAAAGGAAGCAAGGCGAGGCTAGAGGTCCCTTTATAGGCGTCGGGGATGTCTGTAGGCGGCGCGATGGCGGCGGCGATCAAACAACCCTAAAACGAAAACGCGAGAAAGGAGGGATAGGGCGAGTTTGAAATTCAAAACATTTGAATGAGTCCGGGAGGATAGGGCTTTAGAAGCGATCATCCGCAAGACAAAATCGACGCCGTTGCGATATTGTCGGACGGACTCGAGCAACGACAATGGCGACGGCAGCGACGCGGAGATTTAAGACCAGTCGGGGGAGACGACGCGAGAAGGGCCCACGCGTCGAGAGAGAGAGAAGGACATGAAGCGTGAGATCCAGCGTCCGTTCTTGATCCAATGGCGAGGAAACGATGGGCCAAGTGGAAATTTGGGCGGGGAAAGGAGTTGGTAGGAGAGATTCGCCCAATGATCTGCTTGGAGATTTATATAGCTTTTTCTTTTTAAGAAATTACCGAAATTCAAATAAGCAATGGAAAATAGCAAATGAACTTGGAAAAATTCGAGAAAATTCTAGAAAATATGTCCAAGCTCATAGAATCCAAATAAAATAGTTTTGACTATTGTTCATGTTGACTTTAGTCATATTAAATTGTTTTGTTACACAAAGTCCAATATTAAGCTTTTTAATTTAAATTCAAATAAATCCAAATGATGAATTTTCTCATTACACTATTTAAAAGGTTTTTAAAGCTCTGAAAATTGGGATGTTACAGGTTTCAGCTTCTGTCAGGCCTCTAGCGGTCTGATCGGCCATGGGGCGGTCAGACCGGCCATGCCTTGGTTTGGTTGGCTATTTTGTTCTTTGGTAGTCGGCCGACCGGTGTGGTGGCGGCCGAGGCCGCTGAGGTGGTCAGACCGACTACTACTAAGCGGTCAGACCGGCCACCTTAGGAACTTTGGTTTTTGGAGCTGGGCCAAAAATAGAGGGTGTATGCAAGAGAAATGATTCTTTTGCACTAGGTCTCATTATTTTTGGAGCTTCCAGTAAAAAGTTCTATTCATTTGAAAATTCCAGAAAGGTTTGGATTTCCACGGTTGGAATTTTGGCTTGTTCAGTGGCGGTCGGGCCAATAGCAGTGTGATCGGCCGACCCGAGGCGGTCGACCGCCAAAGTGGCGATCGACCGGTTTTGGCTTGTTCATCGGCCAATTCGGTGGCGATGATTGTTTTGTTAGGTCAAGTTCATGGGTTTCATTGCATAGATGTTGCATGATGCATGTTTTGGCTAACATGGGTCAAGTTGTGAAGAATTTGTGCCTGAAAATGGTTGCTTTGTCTATTGTTGTGCAGGTGACTTGGAGTCAACTATGGTCAACGATGAGGAGGACCGGGACTTGGTTAGGAGAACTAAGGTCCAGAACGGTCATGGATGTCGGGTGAGATGGTTGGACTCAAGAAAGACGCAAGATAGACAAGAACCATAGAAGGAAAAGTTTGAGCAAAGGCCTTTGTGAAGGTATGTGCTCATACCTCATCAATTATGAGAATTGATGATTGTGTGTATCGTGCGGTGCTACGTAACGGTTTACTTGTTTGTGATGGTTGTAGGACACCGGAGCTAGGTTATGGTGAGGCGGACTAGATCGGGACTAGGTTAGGAGAATCAAGGTCCAGAACGATCGAGGTTGTGCTGGAAGATGACTAAGGCTAGCGGAGTGCTTACAAGCCGAGAAGACAAGGAACTGGAGCGGAAGCTACCGGTGGTGAGACATGTGGTGCGCCAAGTGACTTGGTCCCAGTTGCAAGCAAGGATGGTTCAGTGGCATCCGAATGCGTGAGAAGCTTAGCGGGAAGTCATTGGGATCACATGGATGAAGACGGAGCATAGGAGATGCTTCAAGGCGAAGGAATTGCAAAAGGTCGGTAGATGGGCATTTTGGAAAATTGCTCTATACCGAAAAAGTGGTAAGTGGTGGTGTGCGAAACCACCTCCTTGGCCTTGGCTAAACCGCGGCGCAGAACGGTGCATGGAGAAGCAGTTTAGGTCAAGCGAAGATGAAGATGGCGCTTTGAGATGCGTGCATGTGTTGAACCCGTTTGTGTGTGGGCTTAACGGGTGCCCTAATGGCATATTCTCTAGATGCTAGCCTCCACTATAAATAGGGCTAAGTGCTGGTTGCACTTTAGCATCCTTTGGCCATTTGATAATCCTATTTTGTGTTTTAGGGTTTTTGGGAGAAAGGAGGAGAGCTAGGGTTTCTAGGGTTTGGATTGAGTGTGTGCTCATGCGTTGAGCTTTGTTCTCCATGATGGAGTGGCTATAAAACATCCATCTATCTCAAATCAATCCAAGCATCACTTCTTGAGATGAGTCTCTTTGTGTTCTTGTTCTCTATTTTGTTATTTTGGGGCTCTCTTTGATTCTCAGGTTTTTACTTGGTTTTTCCTCTTGATCTTGCTTGCTGGGATATGTGGGAACCCATCTAAGATCATCTAGATCATCAATCAACCACGAGCAAGCTTTTGGATCTAAGTTTTGTTTTTGCCCGGTTTTTGTGAAAGAAAGGGTGATTTTATGGGGCTTTGCTCTTGAGGGATTTTGGCTTGATTCTTCATGTGATTGAGGATGCTAGGACGTATGGGAGACTATCCTTAGCCATCTTGGATTGATTCCTCTCATGAAATCATCTCAATCACCGTTTGCGTATTTTGCTCGGTTTTGAAGCAACCTTCGCTAAAACGATAAAGGTCGGAACTTTGGCAACGATCTTCACGATTGTTGATTGGAATAGGTTCCTGACATCCTAAGGAATGTATGTTTCAAGTTTCGTGAAGTTTGGAGTCACGAAGCAAAGTTATACCTTTTTGTGTTTTGGAAGTTCGGGCTAATTTCACTGTTCATCAGGCTAGAGGTTAGACCGCCTATTTGAGAGGTCAGACCGCCCCATGGAGCAGTTAGACCACCAGGCTGAGAGGTCTGACCGCCCAACTCATTGTGATTTGAGTTTTTGGTAATTTTGGTTGTTTTGCTTCGAGGTTTCGATTAGATTCAATACAAGTCTTCCACTATGCTTGTATATTGATCTTCATAGCTTTCATAGCTATTGGAGTGAAATTGGTATTGAATCTGATCTAGGAGAAAAGAGATTGTGCTCCTATTCACTCCCCTCTAGTCGCCGTTTCGGTCCAACAGAGAGCATAATTACGCAACAAGGTAGCATTTTCTACCCACCGAAACGGGAAAATGGTTGGTACTGAATTTACGGCCTCTGACCGAGTAAGAGTTTTGTTGGTCTTTATATATTAACCATATGTAAAGGGTCCCACCTCTTGCCTCATCTCTTCCCTGCCACGGGCCCCCTTTACCAGCCATATAATTCTTATCTCTTTCCTCTTTCCTTTCTCTTTTATCTTTATCTCATTCATATTCATCTCAATCATTTTATTTGAATTTTGAGAAACAATTTTTTGATGCAATACATATAATACAACAATATACGGTTTACATTTAATATAACTATATTTATGTTCAAGAGGATAGCTTGCCTTCGTAATTGTAGAAAGGGTTCGTGGCAAGATTTAATCCCACGATCGACTACTACAGTCTCTGCGGGTTCGTCCTCTGTAGCAATGCTACAGCACGGATAATATATAAATAAATACTTAGTTGATTTTGAGTGATATTACAAGTATATAAGCTAGTGGATTATATTTTGTTAGCATATTTTAATTTAATAATATTTTTCGGGTCCCTCACTAGGTTTGCACTCCCTTAACTAAGATCATTCTACGGTCTGTCGGCTCTATGATCGAATTCGCCTACACATGTATTTTATCATGCGAAGGTAACCCATTATACTACTACGTACAACTAGGTTTATTCAATTTTACGCGTGCACCAAAATGCCTAATCGATCTCACGCCGGTGTTTCTCAATTTAATTATCTTACCTATTTTTTTTAAAGCGACACTTAAGTTTTCAAATTTAGCGAGTGCTATCGGCGATTATTTCATTTCTAAAGTCTTAGATTAATTTATACGTGCTTCGCTCGCTTTTATTTTCTACTGATCGATTTATTGACTTTAATCCGCACGCGGCCTATACTTGATTGATCTTAAAGTTTTCTCGGTATTAATACCTCTTACTAATAGAGCTCAATTTTAAACGACTAAACCTATTGCTATTATTTTATACTGGAATTTAATTATACTCTTCCCCTAATTCCTATTTTTACTACCCACCTAACCCCTAATTCCCTATTTCCTACTTAATCCCTAACCTAATCCTTAATCCCTCTCTCCTTCCCTCTTCATTCGACCGACACGCCCCAGCTCCCCCCCCCTCATTTCCCAACTTCCCCCCAAATCCATCTTCCCCTCCACTCTCTCCTGGCGCCGCCGCTCCCCATGGCTCCCCTCCTAGGCTTCTTGGCCGCTCGTCGCCTTCACGGCCGCCCGCCCCCTGTTCACCCTGCTCCACCCGGCCTGGCTCCTGGTGGTGCTCCTCCACCACTCTTGGTGCGCTGCCACCACCTGCCGCCCTACTCCTTTGCGCACTTGGCCCCGCATCGCCAGCATCGCCTCTGGTGTTACTCGTCGTGCCCGGCCACCGGTCCAGTGCTGCTCCTCTCGCCTGCAGTCGCCTCCGGCCACCAGCGCCTTGGCCCGGCCCCCTACCCTCGGCGCTCCTGGCTCGGTTTGCTACTGAGGTGTATCCTCACCTTAATATCTCTCTCTACTCCTCCCCCTATTGCTTTGTGATGAATATTGAGAGCTATATTTTGCTATTGTGGGATGTTCAGTGTGCAAGAGTAGTTCATCCAAGGGGATGAATGGAAAAATGGCTGTGGGGAGCATGGAGATGGCTTACCTGAGGGATTGGGGTTGGGTCGGTTTTGGGGTCGTGGTCGATGTGGTGGCCGGTGTGGTTGAGTAGGGGCTGCCGGCAGTGGAGGTGGTTGTCCTCCTGCTGGTCTCGGCGTGGCCTTCGGTGGTCGCTAGCGGTTTAACTGCCATCGCCGGCGTCGCCCTTGTCCTTCGGCTTCCTCCTTCTCCCTGGCTCCCTTCCTCCTTCTTGCTCCCTTCCTGCTGTTGTCTTGGCCTTTCGGTTGAGAAGAAGTGGGAGGGGGAATGGCTTTGTGGAGAGGCAGTGAGGGGAGTTGTATGTGTTGTGCAAAGGGGGATGACTCTGTTGTGCTCCTCTGTGCAAGCCGGCTCGGCCTTATCATCTTTCTGTGCTTTCCTGTGCACAGTGAGGTGTGGATTTGGATATTTGCAGGGTTGTGTTGACTGTGCTGCAAATGTGCTGATGGTGATGGTTTTTGAAATACCCTGTGATGTTTCGACTGAGGGTGGGGTTTAAGGAGATGTGCACTGTGGAATTTTATTATGGTTGGGGCAAGAATGAAAAGTGGGTGTTGGATTTTAATAGATGCCGAATGATGAAACCTACAGAAGTGCGAGGGCGCCGATTAACTCTAGTTGGTCTGGGTATCTTGACGATCAAGGGGCCGACTGGCTTGAGTTGATCTAGGAACCCTACTGAACTTCGGGGAATTCTGGCAGCCACTTCCTATATTATAATACTCACATATATAAGCTACTTTTGGTTGTACTAATCGCTTTCTGTGCTTTTGCCCGTCTATGGAGGTGTGGATCGGGAAGGGCGGAAGATAATTGGATGAAAAGGCAAGGAGCACTTCAGCGAAAGAGCAAGCAAGGATTTAGATTGTACTTTAAATTACAAGATGTAATTTTATATTTTGATAGGTTGTAAAATAAGATTGGTTGTAAAATAATCTTGTAAGTAATACAGATATTGCACTATTATTCTAATTTCGTTTGCGATGAATTCTTGTATGTGGCTTTGATGGAAGTAATTATTGTAATTTAATCACGATTTTTATTTTACTGCTTTACCGGTGATTACAAAAGATTCTTGTATTTGATTTTGAGATTGAATGGATGATGAGATATTGATTTGGATATATTTATTGTAAAGTTGAGAAGGAAACCCGAATACTATCGAGTTGCTAAATGTTCGGTTTGGTTTAACATTAGTCTGACACTACGATTAGCTTACTGTTAAGACAAATGTAAATTACCACTAAATTACTGATTATTGTTATTTAATTGAGTCTAATTATTCTGGTTCTCACACTAGTCCTACTCCCACGCGCCCGGGTCCGCCTCGAGCCTTGCGTCCCTAGCCCCGGCCGCTCTACACTTGCACACGCGCCGCGCCATCCCGAGCCCGCGCCCTTGCTCCCGGTGCCACCCGCGCCCAGCACTACCCCTCCCTCTTCCCCGCTATAAAAGCAGGCCTGCGCCCCCTTCTTCCACTTCCCTACCCCTTTCCCTCTCCACCCCCCATAGAGCAAACCGCAAGCTTCCTTTTGTCTTCCCCAAAACCGGCCATCTCCCTCCACCTCTTGATCTCCCTCTCCGGTCACCTTCTTGTTGAGCTAGCTGCGTCACGATGTGTTCCCGAAGCTCCTCTTCCAATCCCCCACCTCAATTCCAGAATCACGTCGCCGATTTCGCCGAAGACCTCGCCGCAGCCGAAGCTTCTTCTTTCTCGTGTTCCACCTCCATTGGTGATCCAACACCCACATCGTCTACTCCGTTAGGTTTGCCTCATCGCATTCTTCATGGTGCTCCCTTCCTTTTTCCCAGAGCAGCGCCGGTTTGCCAGAGCCCGGTGGACCCCGCCGCTGCCTCGCTCCACCTCCGGCCATGGGAACCCCACCCTCGGGGGATTCCATTTTTTCCTTTGCCAGTGACCGCCATCTCTCCTCTTGCCGGCGTCGCCAGCAATTGCCGCTGGAGCTCCTGCTCTGCTCTGTCTTCTTCTTCCTTTCATTTCTTTCTTTAAATCTTGCAAATAGGGCCCACTTGTCATATTCACCCCTACTCTCTCTCCATTCCACTCACTAGAAAGAGGGGCCCACAAAGACAACATTTCTTTTATCCTAAATCTTAAAATGGAATATTCGAGGAATATTCTATTTTCTAATTTCTATCATTTCATGTGATGTCAAACTTCTGGACGTTCGTTCTCCCTCATACGAACTCCGATTCTGTCGATTATTGTTTCTAAATTCATCTAAATTCAGTACCTTTCTTTTGATTCTAATTTGATATTTTTTGGATTTTATTTATAATTTTTGTATTTATTTGGATCTTTTTGCGCGTATAGATTCCAACGTTTTCAAAGCTTTCCTGGACCCGTCGGCCGAAGCAACTCAAACCTTCAATGAAGGCAAGTCGTAGACCGTTGATCATGTTGTACCTATTTTTATAAAATTTTATTATTTTATATCAACATGCATTGGTAATTTTATAATAATTGTTTTCGGGAATAGTTAAATACCTATTTGACAATATGCCCCTTGAATAATTATAAATGACATGTTCCATTGGACACCATAGGTTGGGTTGATTTTAGTTGGACACACTTTATTACCAACATGTGTATCGTATTATGCTTTGTCAAGCTTAGTTGCGATGGGATTCATGATCACATGTTCAAAAATAGAAATATTGACTAAATGAAACATGGAATTGTGGCGTGGCCACTGTTATTAAAATTTGTTGTGCCACAGCAATGGTTGCTGCTTGGTCTAGTTGAACAAAAAAGATTTCATACTCAAGCGAATGATCGTGCTGTAAAGGGGGTGAATTTGGGATGTGGTTGCCTGGCCTGAGTTGTTACTAAGGACTTAACTTTGTGCGCCATTGATCTGGGCCTTAACGTACAACCACATGTCTAGGATGGGGCGGACCTGGTTGATTAATTAGTAATGTATTAGTTTGGTTCTGTCATGGTGGTGCGATTTTCGGGATACGGATAGATTCACACGGCGTGATTTTCGGGTCATGGATTGATTCACACGACGCAAGAGGGGGCTAGATGTAGGCGAAACCTTAGCGGGTAGAACTGGGTTAAGACAGAACTTTGTAAAAGCCTTGTGATAATCACTTAGTCGCACGCCGACGGAAGCGTGTCATGGCCGACATTATAAGCTGATTATCTCTTGTGGGTCCAACTGTACAACCTCTGCATAGTGTTAAAAACTATTCGAATAGCTGTATCCACGGTTATGGACATTGCCTGGTGATTTCACACAAGGGGTATATTTTCTAAAAAAAATTGTTGGAATGGTGGTTTGGGTTGGGAAGTGAACAAGTTGTTCACTAGTTGTTGGTTGGGAAGTAAACAGGTTGTTCACTAGTTATTTCAAAGCACTTGTTTACTTATGTATTTAACCTTTTAAAATTATGCTCTCCAATCTATTTATTGTATTTACTGTCAATACTGCTTTCTGCAAAATAGCCATGAAGCTATCCTTGTTCAAGCCTTGCATGAATACTACTTGCATACATTTCCCTACGACTTGCTAAGTACCTTATGTTCTTACAGCTTTACGTCATTATTGATCAGTCACCGAGGAAGAACCAGGAAACACATAGTTCTACGCGGAGGAGTACTTCGAAGACTATGCGAATTAGACCATATTCTCCACTCGATTGCCTGTAGGCATGTCGAATGGTTACCACGAGTTATTTCTTTCCGCTGCAAGTTTATCTTTTGTCGTTAAGCCCTATGTGGCCAACTCTGTTAACCTTCACCATAAGGTCAGTTTCTACTAAGTAATATTAATTTGTCTGCTTCTTAGATATTTTGTTATATGGATATGATTCCATCGATGTTGCCACTGTGCGAACTAGCTACTGATGTAAACATGTTATGTCAAGAGCAACATCACGAAACACATTGCTCCTAAATTTTTCTATCCTCATGAAATCGAAAAGAATAGCGAGGTGCAGATCCTGCAAACAAAGTGTTGCGAAAATCTAGTTGATTTATTCACTAAGTCTCTACCCGCGTCCTGTTTCCAAAGATGCATTCATATCATTAGAATGAGACGGTTTAAATAGTTGCAGGGTTAAGGGGGAGTAAATCCCTAAATCACAACCCTTTATCAAATCCTAAGGATTTATCCAAATCTTGAAGATTAGACCCCGAAAATTAAATATTGTACTCTTTTTCCGGATGAGTTTTGTTGAAGTTTTCTCACTTAAAGGTTTTTAATGAGACAACAAGCGTAATGCAACTTACGAATGTAATGAACTCTTTTCTTCGCTCTCTCCTCTTTTCCCAATAGGTTTTTGGAAGGAGTTTTTGACGAGACATTTGCATATCATTGTCTATTGCCCAAGGGAAAGTGTTATAAAATCTAATTATACGCAAAAATACTAAACCTTCCTTGGATGGCTTTCACCCCCTATAGGTTATAAATACGAGACCCCCCACGTACAAGATAATAAGATGAATAAAGATATTAGATCTTCTCCATACATTGTGTCTCTCTTTTTGTGATTATTGTGTGATTGATCTATTTTAATGCTACGATGATTACCTATTTCTTAAAAGAAATTATTCTTTTTTTATGTAGTATTGACAGTTCGAAGACGTGTTTTATTCGGTATTGTGGATGAGAGACGAAAATTAAACGAAACAAAGATTTAGAGGGGCCAAATATATACATATTCCTTTCTGCATCGTTAGTTAAGCAAATCGACCGTGGCATGGCACCCTGTACTGGGACTGGGACGCGGTTACGGCCTGCTGGGTTTGCTACTCGTTAGTCATATTGGACCTAGAGATGTGGCACCCGGACGAGACGGCCTTGCCTTCCAATTTGACGCGCCTAGAGATGTGGCACCCGGACGAGACGACCTTGCCTTCTAATTTGACGATCTTCAGGTCCAATACAGCCTGAATCAATATAGACGACAATAGAGAGCTCAGGCCCAAATGGTCTGGGTCTTCCATAGCAGATGGAATTCGTGGAGTGGAATCAGCAGATGGCTCTTCCTGCGACTGGCAAGGACGGGCGACAGGGAGGGATCCAATGAATGTACGGGCGTGTGTTTTTCATGTCAGCTATGATCGATGATTACTGTCAGCATTCAGCAACTGCAACCTACATTTTGATGAAAGTATAAGCATTTTTCGAAGTACTTGAATCCAAAAATATGCTATATAAATCATAAAAAATACTTTAGCAAACCAAGTAACAAGAGAGAGTTAATCATACCTAGATTCTGTAGAAGAAGAAGCAGCACCAGAAGTCTTGATGAGATCGTCGTTCGTCGTGGCGTAATGGACGTCGTGGTAGTAGTCGTACAGTTGGTGTAGAACGTAGCAGAGAGTCGTAGTCGTGTAGTTGGCCATCAATTACGAGTCGGTGCGTTTCGCTTTTCGAATAGATAAAGAAAAACACGCCCGCACCCGACACATCTACGTACGCGTGCACGCGCACGCACACGCACGGCACGGCTCGGCGAGACGAGCGAGCGCGCGCGTGTGTTGGCTCTCTCCAATTCCACAAGAGGAGCTATCACGTTCCACCTTATGAAGTGGTGTAACTCCCCTTCATCCCTCCATGTGGGACTAAACAGTTTTAGCACTTGCACATGGGCCTTTGAGATTTTCCAGGAATTAATAAGAATTAAAATTGGGCCTAGCCCGTATTAATTCCAACAATCCCCCACCAGATCCCAACGGCATATGTCAAATGCCTTGATCCATAGTGTTGTTTTTATATACCAGTGTTTTGATGGAGACCGGTTAAGGTTGAACATCCACCTAGAACAGAAGCTATCCACAACTGCACAATGGACTAAGCCTTGAATTGACAGTTTTGTGTGAATAAGTTTCACTTAAGTACTTAACTGATACTCGGCTGCCAGGCATCCCCGCGGGTTGGAGTATATAAGTCATACTCCTGGCCTATTCATGAGCTTCCTAGAAATTACCCTATTTCATAGACTGTGACTAGCAGCCATGCTCATATAGGTGTGTTCTTTCAAGGCGCTCTGAGGGGCAGACATCTTTGCTTAAACAAGCCACGTAACACATTAAGATAAAAATCAACCTGCCTTACAGATTTAGGAGAGAATTGCATCTCCAATGGAGTGGGTCTATAAAGGTACCCTCCTCCCAGTTAACCAATAGCTTGTTTCGCCAATCCTACTTCATGGGATCTCCGATCACATAGGATAGGTTACCACTATGGTATAACTCACGTCGGTCTCAAACACATCTCCCTCGATGTATTGTCTATCATATTCCGTGATAAACCCTTTGTGAAGGGATCTGCAAGATTCTTAGCTGTTTGGATATAATCCAAAGCTATTACTATGGAGTTTCTCATTTTCCTGACAGACTTCAGTCTTCTCTTCACATGTCTTGATGATTTCATATTATCCTTAGAACTGTTCACCTTGACAATCACAGTCTAATTATCACAGTTCATCATAATAGCCGGTACCGGTTTTTCAACCACCGGCAAATCCATCAAGAGCTCACGAAGCCATTCGGCTTCAACAGTGGCAGTATCTAATGCTGTGAGTTCTGCTTCCATTGTTGACCTCGTTAAGATGGTCTGCTTGCGAGACTTCCATGAAACAGCGCCATCTCCAAGTATGAAGACATATCCACTTGTGGCCTTAATCTCATCAGCATCAGATATCTAGTTTGAATCGCTATAACCCTCCGAAGACTGGGAATTTTTGGTATAATGAATGCCACAGCTCATAGCGCCCTTTAGATAGCGCATTACCCTCTCAAGAGCATGCCAATGATCATCTCCCGGATTGGAAACAAAACGGCTTAGTTTGCTCACAGCAAACGAGATGTCAGGCCTCGTACCGCTAGCTAAATACATGAGTGAACCAATTATCTGAGAATATCTTAATTGGCATCTGGCTATTCTCCGATTCTTCCTAAGCAACACGCTAGGATCATAAAGTGTTGGAGAGGGTTTGTAGTCGCTATAACCAAAACGACTCAGAACATTTTCCACATAATGGGATTGCAAAAATGTAATCCCACCATCATCACCTCTCAACAGCTTGATGCTCAAGATAACATCAGCTACTCCCAGATTTTTCATCTCAAAATTCTGAGACAAGAAATCCTTGACCTCCTTAATCACATTAAGGTTGGTCCCAAAGATCAGTATATCATCAACATACAGACATAGAATGACTCCCTCGTCCCCACCATGGCGATAATACACACATCTGTCAGCTTCATTCACAATAAAGCCTGCATATGTTAAAGTTCTATCGAATTTTTCACGCCACTACTTAGGTGCTTGTTTAAGACCATACAAAGATTTCAACAACTTACACACATTTCCTTCTTGACCATCTACTGCAAATCTATCTGGCTGTTCCATGTAAATTTTCTCGTCCAACTCTCCATTTAGGAAAGCCGTCTTAACGTCCATCTAATGAACGAGAAGACTGTATGAGGCAGCCAGAGATAGTAGTACTCGAATAGTGGTCAATCTAGCCACAGATGAATAAGTATCAAAGAAGTCTTCACCTTCCTTTTGGGTATAACCCTTAGCCACAAGCTGTGCCTTGTACTTTTCGGCCTAAGCTTCTTTTTGAACACCCACTTACATCCTGCAGGTATGCAACCATAAGGACGCTCAGTGATCTCCCAAGTTCCATTAGAGATAATGGAATCCATTTCATTCTGATTGCTTCCTTCCGATTATAGATATCGGAGAAGCATATGCTTTTAAATGGTACTTGGCGTATCATCTACAAGGTACACAATGAAATCAGGACCAAAAGACTTTGCAGTCCTTTGTATTTTACTCTTCCTCAGAGTTTCATTGTCTTCCTCCTCAGGAATTTGCTCAGGGGTTTACTCAAAATATTCCATTGGAATGGCAGGTTCAGAAATTGTATCAGGTTCCTAACTCGATGAACTAGGCATATCTTTCATCGGAAAAATATCCTCAAATAATGTAGCATCTCTGGACTCCATAATTGTACCGACATGCACGTTAGGTACTCCAGATTTCACCACTAGAAATTTATATCCAACGCTATGGTGAGCATAGCCTAGAAAGACGCAATCCACGATTTTTGGTCCAAGCTTACGCTTTTTGGGAATTGACACATTGACTTTCACCAAACAACCCTAAGTGCGCAAGTATAAAAGTGATAGTCTTTTCTTCTCCCATTGTTCATATGGGGTTATCTCTTTATTCTTTGTGATAATCCTGTTTAGGACATGACATGAAGTCAATATAGCCTCCCTCCACCATGCTTTGGAAAGACCCGCTGTATCTAACATGGCGTTAACCAAATCAGTTAGAGTGCGGTTCTTTCATTCAGCAACCCCGTTTGACTGGGGTGAAAAGGGAGACATCCTCTCATGGATTATACCATGTTCCTCACAGAATAAATTGAACTCATTAGAAAAGTACTCGCCGCCACGATCAGACCTAATCTTTTTAATTTTCCTTTCAAGTTGGTTCTCAGCTTCTGCCTTATAGATTTTAATGTAGTGAAGGGCTTCATCTTTAGTTTTCAAAAGATACACATAGCAGAACCTAGTGGAATCATCAATCAAAGTCATAAAATATCTCTTACCATCTTTTGTCAACACACCATTCATCTCACACAGATCTGAATGTATGAGTTTTAATGGTGCCAAGTTTCTTACCTCTGCGGCCTTATGAGGCTTACGAGGCTGGTTTGATTGCACACAAACTTGACACTTAGAACCTTTGGCAAGGGTGAATTTCGGGATTAACTCTAAACTGGCTAACCACGTCATGCAACCAAAATTTATGTGACAGTCGTGAATGCCAAATAGTAGTCTCATTACCACTGCAAACATGGTTCACAACATTATTACACAAATATGAAAGAGATAGGCGGAACAAGCCTCCGCACACATAGCCTTTACCAACAAATTGTCCACACTTGGACACTACAGATTTATTAGACTCAAATACCAGTCTAAAGCCATTTCTACACAGAAGATATCTGCCGACGAGATTCTTATTGATAGATGGCACATGATGCACATTGTTCAGTTGCACAATCTTCCCCGAAGTAAACTTCAGATCGACCGTGCCAACACCATGAACAGTGGCATGTGACCCGTTCTCCATTAGAATGGCTGAATCCCGAGTGACCTGATAAGGAGAGAACAATGAAATATCAGCACACACATGTATATTAGCACCAATGTCTATCCACCAATCGGTAGATTGTCATACGGAAAGAACAGTAGGTAAATCACCATACCCTGAAGTTCCCGTCTCAGTAGTACCAACAATAATATTGGCAGACTTGAAATTCTGCCCTTGCTGATTCTTCCCACCCTTGCGTTGGCTGCAATCCTTGGCCTAATGACCAGGTTCGCCACACACAAAGCAAAGGCCATCCTTTGTGTTCTTCTTCTTCTTCTTGAAGCTTGTTGTTTGTGCACTCTTGTTCTTGCCTTTGAACTTTTGAGTTTGGCCATTCTTCTTCTGCACCACATTGGCACTAGAATGTCCCTCATTACCTCTAGTGTGTGTATCTTTTGCCCTCGCATTCTCTTCAACATCAAGAGACCCAATGAGATTTCCAACAGAAAACTCTTGTCTCTTGTGTTTCAGAGAAGCAGCAAAATTCCTCCAAGAAGGAGGAAGCTTGGCAATAATACCTCTCGTGATAAATTTGTCCGGTAACACACACTTGAAGTACTCAAGTTCTGTGGCCATGGATTATATCTCATGATCCTGTTCAACTACAGAACGGCTATCAACCATTCTATAGTCGTGGTATTGCTCCATGAGATACAATTCACTGCCTGCATCCGAAACCCTAAATTTGGCTTCGAGTGCATCCCACATCTCTTTTCCAGTTTTAATCACCATATATGCATCGACTAACTTCTCACCAAGAACACTAACCACGGCACCTTTAAAAAGGTTATCAATAGCCTCGAACGCTTGCTCCTGTTCAGGAGTAAGTGTTCCTTCAGGTTTGCCATTTGCCACATGAAAAACTTTCATGTCAGTTAGCCAAAGCACCATCTTGGTGCACCACCTCTTGTAATTCGCACCATCGAATTCAAAGGGTTTAAGCACGGCAGCAAAGCCAGTTGACAAAAAATGCCTATGCCTAGAATATGGTTTTTGGATTGATGAAAGTATAAGCATTTTTCGAAGTACTTTAATCCAGAAATATGCTATATAAATCATGGAAAATACTCTAGCTATTTTCACAAAGCAGGGAACTAAGAACACTATAGCTATACTAATTTCTAGAAGGATAGAAACTAGCATATCTATCTCAGTGTTCAAAACAACAACAGATAGTAAAGCAAACCAAGTAACAAGAGAGAGATAACCATACCCAGATTCTGTAGAAGAAGAAGCAGCACCAGAAGTCTTGATGAGATCGTCGTTCGTCATGGCGTAGTGGACGTCGTAGTAGTAGTCGTGCAGTTGGTGTAGAACGTAGTAGAGAGTCGTAGTCGTGTAGTTGATGTAGACGTAGCAGCGAGCAGTCGCGCGAACGCTCCCCAAAAACCTTATTCGTCCTCGATCGTGCAAGCCTTCAAGGACGAAGGTTCCGGAGGCCTGCTCTCCCGGTGCGGCCATACACGCGCCTCGCCGGGATGGAGATAGCCAGAGACAGCAACAAGAAATGTGGAAATCTGATTTGTGGAAGCAACCAGAAGAAGCAGAACTCCGTTCCTTTTATAGCCAAAAACAGGGAGTCCAAATGCCAACAGTTGCCAGAGATTCTAAAGGCCAACAGTTGCCAGGGAGTCCAAAGGCCAACAGTCCAACAGTTGCCATCAAGAACCAGAACTCTGTTCGTTTTAATAGCCAAAAACAAAGAGACCAGAGACCAACGATTGCCATTGATTCGCCTTCAATTACGAGTCGGTGCGTTTTGCTTTTCGAATAGATAAAGGAAAACGCGCCCGCACCCGACATGCCTGCGAACACGTGCACACGCACTGCACTACACGGCATAGCTTGGCGAGGCAAGGCGAGGCGAGCAAGCGCACGCGTGTGTTGGCTCTCTCCAATTCCACAAGAGGGGCTATCACGTTCCACCTTATAAAGTGGTGCAACTCCCCTTCATCCCTCCATATGGGACTAAACAGTTTTAGCACTTGCACATGGGCCTTTGAGATTTTCCAGGAATTAATAAGAATTAAAATTGGGCCCAACCTGTATTAATTCCAACACATTTATGTGCAATACTGGTAAATTTGTAATAGCCCCAAAATTAGGACCGCTAGAATCTTTACAACTGTCCAGGATGTACAGTTGTAAAGTCGTGGTTTCACAAGCAAGCAAACGTTTACAACAAAATGCAGACTTTTATTATAGTAGTTAAGGCTTAACAGCCAGTTTGAAAGCAGAAGTGGGCATCCAAGCCCAAATATAATATATTACAATGCAAAAGTGTGCCGAAACCACAGGCAAGCTTGGGCGCAAAAGAGACCCTAATACCAGTAGCAGTCACCGTCTAACGGTTCCTCCTGCTCGTAGAGATCACCTATATCTTCCCAAAATTCTTCTCTTGATGATAAGCAAGAATGAGTACAACCACCGTACCTAGCAAGTTGCATAGGAAATTCTATTTAACTATATGCTAGGATTATCAAAGGAATGATACGGTTTTACCAATTCAGGTATGTGTGGAATGCAACAGTTGAATTTAAAAGCTGTACAATATTTAAAAACAGTAAAACAGTAATAAGTCTAGCCACAGGGGTTTACAACATCTGAAATTACCAATTAACATCTGTAAAAGTCTACTTATGCATTGTATATTGGAATCACCCATAAACACAGCTTCATTAACGGGAAGCACAGTGTATTCGAATACCATTGATCTATACTCTGCAGAGTTGCCCAACTTTACCCATAAGATGTCTCATACTCATACTGTCAAGCTATATACACGCAACCAGATAGCATGTGACTGAGTTGAGATAACAATGTTTTTTCACTGCTCAACCTTTCTAGTCTCTACCTGGTAGGTTCAAGGTCCATACAGCCTTGAGAGACCATCGACCAATGGTGGAATCCGCACTCCGAGGCTGACGGGTCCATACCATTGTGTAGTTCAGCGAGTGCCCTAACAGGTCCTCTCCTGACTCACCCCACTCCGCGACTACTCTTATTACACAAGAGCAGTTGACAGCCTGTAGATATTCAATTGGAAGAGCAATGTACTAAGCCAAGTTGGTTAAACCACGCCTGTGGTTGAGCGAGATCTGTGTCTGTTTATTTGGCACAAAGTTCTTGTCTTTACTTAACATCCAGTGAGGTGATGGACCATTTACCAACTTGTGGCCATCCACCCTAGATCTCACCGATGTCTCACTTTTATCAAGTATATAAGGTTGTCCATCCTTCTGGTCTCAACCCTCAACTTTCCACCAAAACCTATTGGCTCAAAGCCAACCTTCCTTATCAGTGTTTAGAAATGAGTTTTTGTATGATATTGTGGAATATTTGCTATTATTTTATGTGGACTAAATTTGTCAAGGTGAATATGGCCTACAAGAATGGGTGGTTTGATATGTGGGGTGAAGGGTTTTATCTATTCAACATGGCATTCTAAAGTATTATTTCTTTATTGAAATAATTGGCTAAAATATACTAATGAAAATAATAATATGAATTATATGGAATGTAGGTTCAATATGTTCAAGGTATGCAACTTGCCTCCTTGCTCAAGTCCTCGAAAAGTCTGTTGCTTTTATGTCTTGTCCGGTGGTGTCCTAAGTCGGCTCATCGGAGTCGAAACCTAGTGTAAGACACAAAAACCAAATAAAAACCTAGCTCGACAAAGAATGAGCCTGAAAAATGAATCTAACTACAACAAAAAAATATATAAAAAGAGATAAAGAAACAACTAAAGAGGTAAAAAGATTTATCGGGAGTTTGATATGGCTGAAAGGATCTAAGAATGGGCTTTATGGGTTCGAGACTATCAGAATGGATATAAAATGTCAATTTAGGGTTTTGATGAATAGTGACCATTTACTGGTCACACTTAAGAATAAATTATGAACAGTAATTCACCACTAATCTTGATTAAGAAATCGTAATCTAATTCCTTTGTTTTCGTGATATGAGCGAAGAACTGGATGAACGATTGCATGGGAAATTTGAATGTAAGGAACGAAGCGATCTTGGTGCGTGAACGATCGCATGGTGTTTTGAAATGAACAGTGTATGGCTCATGAACAGTGGTGGGCTACCACATTGGGTCGGCCCAATTGGCCTCGTTGGTCGAAGGCCCAAACGGCCCGATTCGCCCGGGCCTTTAAAGGCCTTTGGGGCGCTCGGCCGAAGGCCAGAGCTCCCCTTCGGCGCTATCGAGTGGGGCGGAAAGAGCAAAGGCGATGGGACCGGCGGCACTCCGGCGTCAGTGGCGGCCAGCGGCGGAGGGAAAGGTGGTGTGGGGAGACTCCACCAGGTAGGTGCCTCTCCCCTTGGGGTTTTTTTTTTTTGTGCACGAGATTGGATTTTTGGGGCCAGGTTCTTGGTTTTTGGGGTGGTGGCGGCAGTGAGTGAGTGGGCGGCGTCGGTGAAGCTCCGGCGGAGCCGAGGCCGGAGGGGTAGGGGAAGGGGGTCCGGGAGGGAAAGGAGAGGTGTTGGTGTGTTTGGATGGGAAGGTTTTGCGTGGGGAGGGTGAAACCGGCTTACGGCTTGACAGGAGAGGGAGCGGAGGCGGCGCAGTTCTTCGACTTGGCCGGCCTTGGGGACGAAAGAGGGTGGGGGAGAAGAGTTTGGTGCGAGTGATGAAGGCCGAGCTTGGCGGCTTTATAGTGGTGGAGGCGATGGGAAGCGATGGTGGCGTTGGGCCTGATGGCGGCGTATGCGGTGGGGCGAAAATGGCGCCGGGCAGGGATGAGGTGGGGGCATGGGCGTGCGCGTGGGCGGCGTCGCGGTGGCCTGCCTCCCTCACTGGAGCTGGGCGGGAGGTGGCACAGCGGGGTCGCGGGTTGCGACGCGATATGGCGAGCAACGTGGGCTGCGGCTTGGGGCGGGCGCCGCATTGAAGGCAGAGGGGGAGGTGGCACGGCGAGGTGGCAGTACCCTGGTGCGGCTTTAGCACGGAGCGGCGGCCAGGAGAGGTGGCGGGCAGCGTCTCCTATGGCGACGCACGGCGAGGCGACGGGGGTGGAGGCGGTTTTGGTGAAGCCGCTTCTGGAGAGGGAAGACAGGAGGGCAAAAGGGAAAGTGGGGATTTACTGGGTTTTGCTGAGATGGAAAAGAAAACGAATTTCAAACCAAGAACTCAAATTGAATTTGAAATCTTGAAATTTTGCAGATGTTTCAACGTAAATTGCTGCAGTCACCATAGTCCACAGGACTCGATGGTGCAATGCATTGCCCAGCGTGACGACGGTCGACAGCAGGAAGAGGAAGCAGCAATGCAACTGCACAAAACCAACGACGACACACCAAAAATAAGAAACGAGGCCGTGCCGAAACCGTGGAAAGGTCTCCACGCGTTGGCATCCCCTCAACAAGCGGCGTCGGAAGCTTGCGACCGCTCCGCCGCGCACAACGGCTACGGAATCTCTCGCGCCCGCACAGCCCCACCCCGCGCGTTCCACACTTCGTTGGCTGTTAAGAACCAAAAGACCCTAATTTTGGCGCCATCGCACGACGATCAGCTCGACCGAGCAGGCACCAAGAGGTTTGCTAAGCTAGGCTCGCCACCGATTTAAGCTTCTCCGGCGCTTCCCGCCGCACCTCGGTTCTTCCTTCGTGGTAAGGATCCACCCCCTCGCTTCTTCTTGTGCTCCGCCGGCGTCTCCCCGCGGTCCGACGAGCCAAGAACCAGAGGCAGAGGCCCCCCATTTTAATTTGCCGCCCTTTCCTAGATCCGTTTAAGAGCCGCTCCATCCATCACTGTCGATTTCCACGATTTTTCTGCATTTGCATCTGGTGCATGCGTACGAGGTGAGCTCGGCCCGAAGGAACTGCTGCATATCTCTGCTCCAGGGAGAAAAAACCAAAAAGAGAGGAAGGAACAGAAAACTGTCGCTTGTTTTTCGTAGTTGCGTTTCGGTTTCGAGGGTTGGGCTCAGCATTTGGTAAAGGAGGCGCCTTTCGATTCTGATCGGGTGTCTAATTCATGCGCCTGCTTGGCTCCTTTCCGTCTCCAACCGTCGCAATTTGATACTACTTCTTCAAGGCATTGGGCTTGTTCAGAGCCCACGCGGCCTTTCGTACCGAGTTGTAGCGTGTCAGGTTCCCCTCGCACGTCCGAGGCCATGTCGTCGGCCCGGGCCACCCTTTGCGCGGCGGCGAGGGACGAGCAGGAGCTCCTCCGCTCCACCCGGATGGCGTCCGACCGCCGCATTGCGCCGCGGAATCCATCATGATCTTCCTCACCGCGCCGGGCCTCTCGGTGATGCCGATGCGGGTCATGGCGTCCGACTCCATCGCCTCCGTCAAGCTCCGGATCCAGACGTCCAAGGGCTTTGTCGTCAGGAAGCAGAAGCTCGTCTTCGACGGGCGGGAGCTCGCCGGAACGACTGCCGCATCCGGGACTACGGCGTCGCCGACGGCAACGTCCTCCACCTCGTCATACGGATCTCAGACCTCCGGCTGATCACCGTCGTGACCGTGCACGGCAAGAAGTTCAGGTTCCACGTCGAGCCCGGCCGCACCGTCGGCTACGTCAAGCGGCAGATCGCCAAGAACCGGCTGGACCCCGCCCACCCCGACGACCAGAACCTCGTGCTGGAGGGCGAGGTGCTCGACGACCGTCACCTGATCCACGACGTCTGCAGGAGCGACGGCGCGGTGATCCACTTGCTGGTGCAGCGGTTGGCGGAGGTCAGGGCGAAGCCCGTAGAGCGGGACTTCGAGGTGTCCATCGTCACCCGCAATGCCGGCGATACAGACCACTCGCCGGAGATGCAGCCAATGCAAAGAGACTTTGGGATCGAGCCAGTCATTGTCAACCCGAAGGCTGCGTTGCCTTCAGTGATTCAGAACCTGATGGGCGCCGTGTTCGCCGGGTTGGAGAAGGGGAACACCCGATCATGTCGTCGGAGGGCACGGGGGAGCTTATTTCATGCAGGACGCGTCGGGACAGGAACACATTGCTGTCTTCAAGCCGGTGGACGAGGAGCCCATGGCGGCGAACAACCCTCGCGGCCTCCTGCGTCATCCACCGGCGAGGGGCTCAAGAAGGGACGCGCGTCGGCGAGGGGCCTTCAGAGAGGTTGCTGCCTACATCCTTGACCATCCTTCCGGTGGCCGGCGGTCATTCACAGGACATGGCGCCACCGGCTTTGCCGGTGTTCCCCGACCGCGCTTGTCCGGTGCTTGCACACAAGTTTCAGGCAACCTGAAGGGAACCAGCCAGTGTTCAAGCTCGGATCCTTGCAAGCGTTCGTGAAGAACTGTGGAAGCTGCGAGGACATGGGACCTCGTGCCTTCCCGGTTCAGGAGGTTCACAAGATCTGTGTCCTGGACATACGGCTGGCCAATGCAGATAGGCATGCTGGTAACATCTTGATCTGCAAAGAGGAAGGATGCGGCATGTCGCTGATTCCAATTGATCATGGATACTGTCTTCCTGAGAGCGTGAGTCTGACAGTTTTTCAGCTTGATATCTATGCTCATCATCAGCAACCAAGTGATTTTATTTTGACTTGACACAGTCGTTTCGTTCGTGATTATATCTGCAGTTTGAGGATTGCACGTTCGAGTGGCTCTACTGGCCTCAATCTCGCGAGCCCTTCGACGACGAGACTGTGGAGTACATAAGATCCTTGGATTGCGAGGAAGACATTGCCATTCTCTTGTTCCATGGCTGGGGGATATCTGCCAAGTGTGCTCGCACCCTGCGCGTCACTACCATGCTGTTGAAGAAGGGCGTCGAGAGAGGCCTCACCGCGTTCGACATCGGAAGCACATTGTGCAGGGAGACTCTGACGAAGGAGTCTAGGATCGAAGAAATCGTCCGTGAAGCTGAAGATGGAGGAAACGAAGAGGCTGCGTTCCTGCAGTCTGTCTCGGAAATCATGGACCGTCATCTCGATGAATTATCCAAGCAAAAGTAGTAGTGAGATTGGTTACCCCCTTCCCATATATATATATGACAAATAAAGGGAACACGAGAAAGAGAAGAGGCACTACTGACTCATCGAGCATATCGTCTGCAGAGCTCGAGCGCAATTGAAAAAATAGTGCCGCGGAAGGTTCCTACCGTGCATCAATTTACAGGAACCAAAAAATCGGTGATGCGCACAGTGCTAAACAGCATTAAACAGTTCTAAACAGTGGTTGCTACAGTGATTAATAGTGCTAGATAATATGCACAAATAATGCAAAACACTGCTAAATAGTGCCCCGATGTGATGCAGAGCGTGGTAGCTGCCTTGCCGTGGTGCAGGGAGAGTGATAGGTGACTTATCTAGTCTTCCGTGATACTATTTTTATAATTATGTGCAAGCATGCTACTCACTTCGATCAAGTGTGTCAGTAAGTAATGTATATGTGCATGTTCTGTATATTAGCTGTCTGAACACTGTGTTAAATAACGTAGTCGTCGCAGTAAGACAATTAACCAATCACCAAACAATAGACAATCAGCATAAAGACAATAGATGAAAACACAATATGAAGGAACCTCTTTATCCATTGATCAATCTCTTTTACGTATGCAGGGAGGTCCTATTTATAGACTAAAACCCACCTTAGTGGGAAAAAAAGTCGGAGAAAAGAGTGCATTATATCCATAAGTTGTATTGCATTGTTGCCGTTAAAAACTTTTATGTGAGAAATCTTGAGGAAAAACTCACTAAGGGAAAAGAGTGCAACCTCTTTACCTTCTAGGTTAATCTTGGGATTAAGATAAAACTTTAGGACTTTAAGTGGATTATGATTCAAGGATTCTCCCCGATTCTGTGACTCTCCAAGCCGCTTCATTCCGATACCACAAACGCATCGTTGAAAAGCGAACATAGGCAAAGACTTAGTAAATAAATCACCGATTTTTACAAGATCTAGTTTGTAGGATCTTCACCTCATCGTTCTTCTGGAGTTCACGAGGATAGAAGAATTTGAGAGCAGTATGCTTTGTGATATTACTTTTAACATAACTCATTTGCATTTGTGCAACACAAGTAGTATTATCTTCAAAGATAATTATGGGGGTATTGACGGTGTTAATGCCACAATACTTCTGGATGTGGATAGGCACACGTCTGTTGAGACCCGAAAATGCATCTCAGAAACCCTCTGTGTTTTCCGAACTAGTCCCAGATCAGTAGCTAGCTCACACATGAAACAGTGATGAAATACCATCCATTTATTCGATTTAACTAAAAAGATCTCAAAGTAACAAATAATAATAATAAGCTGGACCTTATGGTCAACGCTACTTAACTTGCCACGCAGGCTAAAGAAACAAATAAAACTCTTGCAATGAACAAAACTCTTCAAATGGCCAATCAACATGCCCACAGGCAATCGAGTGGAGAACGCATCCTAATCCACAAAACCTTCATAGTCCTCCTTCTGAAAGAACTCTTGGGCAGCTTGATATTCTTCAACTACTGATTAAACAGCGGGCACAAGCTATGAGTACTTTTGAATGTACTCAGCAAACCGTAGAAATATGTATGCAAATAGTATTCATGCATGGCCTGACAAAGATTAGTTGTATGGTTCTTTTGCAGAAAATGATGATACACGGTGGCCCGATCTTCCGATAGGTTCGATTGATTTCGTCGTGAGGACGTTGACGCTTTGAGGCTTCCGACCCGCAGATCGTCACCTCGCAATTCGCTACACCCGCATGACTGTCGTTATCAACCACGCTTGCACGCGATCGACCTTACCACGAGGGTTATGATTCGTGCAAGCAATCAAAGCAACTCATAAGAACAAGGTAGGTGCAATCTGAATTATATTGCGAATATAGATGAAGTTCACAAGTGGGGTTCCTCAAACCGAACAAGCGGCGAAACTGCAAAGTGGCAGAATAATCTAAGAAAAACCCGGCTCTAAACTGTGGCGGCTACTGCACATATATAAGGGGGAACGTGAGGAGGTGGGAACCCTAGGGCGGCAGAATTGTTCATGGGTACTGTTCACGTGAACAGTACGGCCCCCTAGGGTGATCGGCCATCACATGGGCCTTATGGGCCAAGTCAGCCCATATATTACATAGCCAGTGGGCCAATAATTGGTGACGCAACACCATGATATGTAAATCTTGGCGCCATGGCATGTAGTCGTAGCTTGGCTTGTAGGAGTAGAAGTAGCGTGGTCCAATTGGATAATATGGTATTGCAGTGGCTGCAAGTCCAACTGTGGAAGATTGAGTTGAAGTAGTAGTTGTAGGTCTCCTTGAAGTGGTCGTAGACCCTGCAGAGCTGGTCGTAGGTCTTCTGCAGAGCTGGTCGAGGTCTGCAGAGTGGTCGTGGAGGTCTTCTGGAAGTGGTCGTAGACCCTACAGAGCTGGTCGTAGACCTGCAGAGCTGGTCATAGGTCTTCTCAAAGTCGTGGTTGTATCCTTAGGGTCGATGTCCTTATCAGAAAGCAGTATTTGCGATAAATACAATAAATAGATTAAAATGCGTAGTTGTAAACAATAATAAATAATTAAACAATTTTTTGAAACAACCAAAGTGAATTTTCCCATTCACTTCCCAACCAAACCAATGATAAGTGAATCCCTATTCACTAATCGACACAAACCCCAAGTGAATGATATGTTCACCAAACAAACATTATATTCATCAAGTGAACTTCCCATCCACACTCAGACTCATTTTAAAGAAACTCTATCTCCGTGTGAAATCCCGAGTACATCTATAACCGCGGACACGGCTATTGAATAGTTTTACACTCTGCGAGAGGTTATGCGACTTTCCCACATGACACGACTTCTCTAGTTTGTTCGGCATATATCTATGCCACCGCTCACTACCTTAGGTAAGCAGTCTAGAGCACGTGACAAGGCCTTTACAAAGCTCCTTCTTAACCCAGTTCTGCCCACTAAGGATTCAACACTGAATGTCTTTTCGACCAGACAGGGCCCCCCTCTTGCGCCTCCGTGAAGAAACGTTTCCCATAACTCACACTTTCCACGACAGAACCGAAATTAAGACATTGCTAATTAGTTAGCCAGGTCCATCCCATGCTAGACATGTGGTTGTACGGTTAAGGCCTAGTTCAATGGCGCATGTGATTAAGTCCTTGGCAAATTACTCAAAGCGAGACTACCACAAACCCACAACATGTTACATCCACATCCCCACTATCCACCAACCACTCGCCCAAGTGAAAACCATTTTGTTTAACCAAGACCCATGACTCACCCCATCATGGTACCCACAAATTTTAACAAGAGTGGCTCACCACCACGATTCCATATATCATTAAGTCAAGATTAATCATTATAACACATGTGATGATAAACCCATCGTATCTAAAATTTGAACTAAGCATTAATACGCTACCCATATTGGCAATATGAATATGTCCAACTAAAATTATCCACGCTAGGGTGACAAAGGATTCATGGCATTTAAATAATCAAAGGAGGCATAATGACAATAGGTAATAACTAAACCCAAAACAATTCGTATAAAAATAGCATGCAATTGTATAAAACAATAAACTTTTGAAATCATAGATTCAATATGATCAAAGGACTACGGTTTGCCTTGAAATAAATCCTAGGATTGATCTTTATCTTGATATACTCCTCCTTGCTCAAAGCTTCCCGAAGTATCAACGTCTAATCGCAAACAAGCCAAATAAACCAAATAAATAAAAATAGAGGCAAGACAAACTCCAAAAATTAATTAAAAATCTCAGATAAATAGATCTCGAATTTAGATGAATTTAGAAATTTGAATGGACTTAATCGGAGTTCGGATGCAAAAGATATAGGCTTTGGAAGATTGAAATCCATGAAATAACCCTAAAATGATTTATGGATTAATCCGAATTATTTTCCTATTGGAAAACCTGAATTATGACGTATGGCTGACATCAGCGACGATTTTTCCGCCAGAAAGAAAATAAAAAGAACTCCACCTGACAAGTGGGACCCACAGTCGGTGTAATGGCTCACGGTAGACTTGGTTCACCGAGCTAGGGTTGGGATTGGATCTGGATCGCCACGTGGCAGGGCTGACTGAGCTCCACGCGGAACAACAACGAGCCTGAGGTGAGGTGGCGGTGGTGGCAGTGACACAAGACCTTGGCGGAGGTGGTGGCACTCGGATCCTAACGGTCCCGGCGATCGGCGGCTCACCGGCGGCGACGGATAGCACGGGGAGGTAGAGGGCGTGACGGTGATCACGTGAAGGTGCGCCGCAGGTGCTTGGAGACCTCTGCGCAATGACCGGCGACGAGATTAGGCGGTGGCGAGATCTCGTGCTCGGCGGATCTGGGGCCGGTGAGCCGGACGAATCCAAGGCCACCAGAGGTAGCCCCGGTCGCCTGCGAACTCGAAGAAGGCGGCGAGGCTTGGCGGCTTTGGCGGTGGAGGACGAGGCTCGGCAGAGTTGCGGCGGTGCAGAGCTTCCTCGGCGAGACTTGGTGGCTAGGGCTTCGCTCCGGGGTCGAGGCGGCCGGGTATGGGATGCGGAGGGTGCGGGCTCCCGGTCCCCTTTAAAGCCTGGCCGGAGAGTCGGGGTGGCTCTGAGGAGCGTGGGCGCAACGGCGAGGCGGCCGACTCGGACTCGGGAGTCTGGAGGTTGACGACGCCGACGTGGCAAGCAGTCCCAGCGGCGGCAATGGTGAGGGAGCGGACGAGTCGCATGCGACGCGGCAGCGACTAGCAGTGAAGTCACGCCACGTCTTGTGAGGAGAGAGGGAGGCGAGCGGTCATGAAGGGAGCAGGTCAGCGAGGAACACGAGCTGCACAGGAGCGGGCCGCGCGGGAAAAGAAATGGGCTTCGGCCCAGCTACTGTTCTGAGATATTAATAGTTTTTCTTTTTAGAAAATAGCAAGAACTCCAAATAAAACTTGTTAAATAGCACATGACCTCGGAAAAATTCTAGAAAATATATCCAAGCTCATAAAATCCAAATAAAATAATTTTGGTAATAGTTGATGTTAACATTAATCATGTTAAATTGTTTTTGAACTCTGAAAAATTCAGATTAAGCTTTAACTTTACCAGAAAAACTCAAATGGTTATTTTTCTTTTAAAATTTTAAACAGACCAAATTTTTGGGATGTTACAACGTCTGAGCCAAACACATTTAAGTGAGGCTTCATATAATGCTATAATCTCTGAGTGGTTGGTAAAAAATAGCTACCAAGGTCTACTTAGATGACCGCCAAGAGATGGCTGCACCACTACAAAGTAATATAAATCTATTCTGGAATTTTGCACTATAGAAATTTGACAGATATCTTCAAGATTTAGTAATGATCATCAGGATCTATGTATGATCTTCATGATCTTTGCATTGTTGACCAACTGGATCTAAACTATTAAGTGGTAAAACATTCAAGGTGAATTTAACCAGTAATCATCGTATCAACAACTTCTAGGCTTGACTAAGATTTTTAAAATATCAAGTATAATAAACAATGTTTAGCAAATGCTCCCCTTGAGGAAAACTTCTATTGAAGTCTTGTTGCTCTAATGTCTTTCATATATTTTTTTTTAAAACAACATAGGTAAGTATATTGTGATCAAATCAACTAGATTACAACAATGCAGAGTCTTACATCGAGATATCCTATTACTCATCTAGAGATTTTAGGATAAACACTATTCAGAGTTGTGGAACTCGGGAGCGAAGGATCTGGGTTTTCGTGCTTCATACACTAGTCCAGAACCGTTAGTGTACACATTCAAACAAAAGAGGATAGCACAACCATAACACATGATTCACTCCTAATAATTTAAGTTCGTTACAAAAGGAGTATAAAGACAATAAACAAAATACAGCGGAAGCAAAAGTAGTAAGGTAGACCACACGATTCGCCACATGCAATCGTGTGGGGGTATAGTCTAGTCGTCCAAGTTCTTATTCTCCTTGTAGTACTCCTCTCCCACTCAACAATTGTATTAAGAAAGAGTGAGTACAAACAATCGTGCTTCGTAAGTTACACCCAATAACATATTATAATGCATGCAAGGATCTAACAACGGAAGGCTTATATGGTTCAATTTGCATAAAGCGATATTTTCCATTTAAATATTCATACTAAGTTCTAAAACGGTTTACTCTATAACTAAAATTTATTTTCTAAATCTCAAGTTTTATAGTGAGATAACATTCATCAACGAGTGGTGAAAGATACCTTCCTATCACATGGCAAACCACCCAATTTCCCAATTGAATAAACTATCCAACAACAATTCATAAAGTCTTTTGAAATCAAAACAAAATTCTAACTTTAAGAGGCTTTGCTTAGCATGTCCTAGACCGTGGACACGGCTATTGAATAGTTCTTAACACTCTCTGAGAGATTGTACAACTTTACCCATAAGAGGTAATTGACTTATAATGACCGTTTGACACACTACGAAGGTGTGCGACTAAATCATTATCACAAAGCCTTTACAATGCATCATCCCACCGTAGTCCGCCTCGCTAAGGTTTCGCTTCCTTTGGAGAGAAATCATTAGATTTAAGCTTCCTCTTGCGTCATGTGGGAATACATAAAAGTAGGTCATAAAGACACCCACGGATGGCACAACAACGGTGAAATGATTCAAATTATTTAGTCGATCCGTCTACACAAGACATGTGGTAATACAATGGGGCTTAGCAAGATGCGGCTCAAAGACAAGTCCTTAACTGACTTGGACGACTTTTCAAAATAACCCCTAGGCATCGATCATAGAGATGACTCGATCCTGTGCATCAACATGCACCATCCAAATGTCCATTTCGCCTAAGTCCAAACCAATTTTTTGTATTTTATTTGCCAAGTTAAATCATTTTATAAACTTCCATGGTAAAGACAATACTGTAATATCATTTTAAATCATAGTTAAACTTTTGGCTAAATTCCCAAAAGTAAACACTTTCGGTCTAAGCCTTGTCTAAGCATACTGTTTTTCAACATGTCTTTGCTCATACTAATGTATCACCTAGATTTTAACTAAGGTATCAAGGGATGACTAATTTAATAGCAAAGTTTGGCTGTACAAAGAAAAGTGAACAACTATAAAGCTTAAAACAGGACTTTAAATTACTTGAATTTAAATAAGCATGCAATAATAATTTAAAACAGAATTTAAATAATTTAAAATACTAGGATTCAATATGATCAAAGGTGTAACTTGCCTTGCTCAAATGCTTGAGGATCTACTTCTTGAATATTCGGTTTCCCGAAGTTGTCGAAATCTACCTGAAAAACGAGTTGAATTCAAATAATATTCAAATAAATTCAAATGAACTTCAAATTAAATAATTTCAGCATAGAAAGTTAGATCTTGATTTTAGATGAATTTAGTTGCATGAATAACTAGTGTTGCATGCTTTCATTATTTTGGTAGTTTCTAATTGTTTAAAACTAATTAATTAAGACAAACTAATTATGTAACTAATTAACCTGCTTGACGATACATGCATCGCATGATATTTTTCTTAACTACAAATTACAGATTTAGAACTAATTATTTATGTAACATTAGGTAAATTGGCTTTTAATGAAGAATTTACGAACAATAAAAAATTGCTACATAGTTAATACATAATTTACGAACGAGCAAGTCTGTTGCCAAAAAAATGGCTTCTCCATAAATTGGTAAACGTAGCAAACCTAACTGCTTAAATACACAGTTAATAAATAATTTACCAACAACAAAAAATGGACGGAGATAAAAATTACCTGCTAAATCGACTTCTAACGACGGCGGTTAACAACGCTAAAATGTCCGCGGAAATATAGCCAACACAGAGAACAACTGAAATCGAGAGCGAGCGAGCGACTGACTGCGAAATAAAATCGCACTGGTTCCCTCTTCAATTTATAGCCGCTGTCAGACACAGGGATGCGATGGAATTGACAGGAGGAAGTATGGGTACGGGCGGTGCAATTAGAAGAGGGCCTGGATTTCACACTTTCTCCGAACGACATGTGACTTTTTTTCAGGTTTTTTTCTTCTCATGGGAACCGAATCGCACACGTGCCGGGACGGGGAGGGAGGGCCATGAGGAAGCGAACAGGGGGAGGCCACGCGTCGGCCAGGCGGGCAGGGCGGCAACGCCACCGCTTGGAGGCCGTGCGACAGCGCCACCGCACGACGGCCATGCAAAGGCGGCACGTGGTGGGTGGGGGCGGTGCCGCACGATGACCGTATGATCATGATGTTTATTTTATAAATAATTTTCTGATCTAGCTATTTTTATAAATGCGAAATAAAATCACATTAATACGGGCAAAAATTCTGCTACTCCATACACGGTATCCGAGTCCGAGGACTAGGGAGTAGGAGGATGCAATTTACTCTCAGTCAGAGATCGAGTACCTGCCATGCCGGATTTGTCGGCAGAGGAATCTCGTCGAACAGCGACGGCTACGGTGGAATTATATCTCTGCATCCAATCACCTGACCTGACCGACACCAGTGACACAAGAGAGAATCGGTACTGCGCTGTACACCCATTTGATCACGAAGGCTGATTGATTTGATTCTCCTAGCTAGCTGAAATTTGTGGTGGCCATCCACGAAGTCATACAGCGAGCCATGCTAACCATGTTTCAGTTAAGCAAAAAAACTTTTGTATGGTAGCACAAACCAAACTTGATCATCTCATGCTCTCGTAATTTTTTGGTCACATTATTCCCGTACTCACAATAATCTACTACTGTACCGATAGGATATCCTCCAGCACAATCTCCCTTCTCCAACATGCCTAAGGTGGTACATACATTTTTTTTTAACTAATTTATGGTTCCGGCTACAATTCCGAAATAAACACCACAAGATAAGTAAAAATTGAATGATTTCTTTAACTTGTTAAGAGGATGTGAGGATCATCTGGTTATTACTGTAAGACCGAGACTTTTCCTGTCTTATGGAGATAATTCTGGGCCTCAAGTTAATAGATTCTAAGTTAACTTCATCTAAGTGAGAGGTCTTTACTGAAATTAGAGCACCGGTGATTATGCGTACCGCTCCACTGCAAGTACTGCATGGTTATCGGTTCTCTAAACAATTAAAGACCACACTTAGTGAGTTAAAATGGAATCCATGAACAGCGAGCATGAGGTCATGTTGGCTCCCAAGATCAGCGACCAACATACCCAAACTCACATACAACATTGATCACATCCATACAACATTCATACATTAATAGTTCAAAAGGCATACATCAAAGTAGTTCAAGTCTACAACTATTACAAGTGGCCGATCGGACAAATTCAAATCGAGAACTTAAAGTAGCGGTGGAAGCAAAATAAATAAACCAAAAGTCCGACATGGTATGCCCCATAAGCCATCGACAACCGACTAGGAGTTAAATGATAGCACTACTCGTTAGTGTTGCATAAATCGACACTCACAAGCTCATCGGGCTCAAAGTCTTCCTCACCTAGACCCGATGAACAAAGCGGTTAAGTACAAAATTGTACTCACAAGTCTTACACAAAGATAAAATTAGTTATGCATAGAGGACAATTAAAGGATAGCATTAGTGGCTTTAGTTTTGCGAAAAACCGTAACAATTTTCCAACCTACACATACTAGTTTATCGATTGCCATTTTTAAAACAGATTTGAAGTAGAAGTAAATCATGTGATAAGTAATACAATGATAAACAAATAAATCAACAATAATCAAAGTGGCAACCCACTTTGATACATAAACTGTCATGAACACCCGTTCATGCGAATATAAGTTGTACCCACAAATTTTAACTCAAAGTCTAACAATAGTAACCACATAACTCAAGCGATCGTCCATAACTGCGAACACAGCTATTCGAATAGATTTATCTCTGCAGAGGTGTACTACTTTACCCACACGACTCAATCAGCCGGTAAGCCTCCGGATAATGACACACTTCCTTAGGTATGTCGGTAGGAAATCAAGATTCGGTATTTTTGACAAGAAAATCCCGTTGAGTTAGACCACCCATGCGAGATGAACCCCAACTTAGTACACATGCATATAGCAAATGCTAAGCAAGCAAGCACGTTGTGTCGGAGGGGCGGTGTGAGGTAGTTAGTATGTTTGTTTTCCTCAACATAAGTGTCGTGCTCCTATGCACAGTATATATCACTGCTGGGTTCCTAAGGAACATAGGATTTTACGGTCTCTATGTCCTCACACCACCTGCGGTCTAAAGTAATGAAACCTTCCCTTACTTGACGAGCGGCACCTATATACCGCGTGTGATATACGAGTTTTACTTGAATTAGCGATGTTACCAAAGTTCGGTCCTTGTTGGTGGGACAAGTCAACCACATACTCGATCTCATGCGAAGGCACCCTCACCAACAACCACTTGTCCAGACCTCAAAACTCATTTAAAATGACAAAGTTTAACTCATAAAAGCGGATACGAAGATCTGAAATAAAAGAAGATAAGACAATGTGTGTTTCCCATAATTGTCGGGTTATTCCCGACAATCAATCTACCATATCTAAACTTGCGGCTAAGCAACTCGTAGAATATATTTAACACATCTAACTTAAGCATGTTGATACTGAAATAATTCAAGGATAACTTCAATGAATAGGATATAACTAACTATACATCACAAAAATAGCGACATAGCAAAATAAGCATGCAAGCAATTATCATTACACTAACTTATCATAAATTGGGAGCAAATATGATGCAAAAGAAAGTTCAAATGATATTTGCCTTGCTAGTAGATCAGTTATTCACTCTCGGTGGCGTCGAGTCAATATCAAAGCGCTTGGAATCAAGAGAAATAACGATATCGATAAACAGAAATACTTCAAAAATCAAATTGCTCAAAAATGCATGATTTTTCTACAGTGGCTATTGCATGATTTTAGATGAATTTATGTGAAATAACTATTCTATTCGGAGTTAGTATGTGAAAGTTATAGCAATTTGAATTTCAGATTTCAAAAGGTCATTGTTCACATAATTTAATTATTTGGTCAAAATTTGTAGAGCAGTGGGGATACAAGGATTATATTGATAAATAGAGAATATTATTACAAGTCTAAAATATATGGGTTCATGTCATTTGGAGTTTTTATGAATTAGTTATGCATTTTCAAAGTTATCGGCATTTTCTATTGTAAAAATAACGAGTTGTGGATCATTTTCCAAAACTATATTCTCTCCTATGGAAACATGTTTGCAACCAATTTTATAATAAAGTTCATTAAAAATAAAATTATCGGCACTAGTTTCACCCAATTTGGAGTTGAGGCGAAAAATTTATGTATTTTTAAAGTTATTTAAAAATTTAGTGTGCAAATAATTCATTTTCAGATTTTCTAAGGCATTTAATACTTTTCTCACGGGGTCTACCTAGCCTTAGTCCTTGGCGATGGGGTCCGGCGTACATTGCATTTTTCAATTAACTCGAATTAAATTTTCCTATTGACGAGTGGGCCTACGTCATTGATCCGGTTCATCAAATAGTCGTGGACCTTCGGTCCATGACATAGTGCAAAAGATCTACGGGGCTGGTTACTATGCACTCATGGCCTCGGGCCCACATTTTATAGACTCGGGGCCATTAAGTGTCAATATTTAACCCGATTAGCTGGCGATTTGCTTGACAAAGATTCGTTATTAATTATCGATCATTGCAATTAATCCCTAATGATGCTCTGAGGATTATCGGGGCTTACGACAATAAGCGGCACTGACCTCGACATCGCCTCAACGTCCGCCGCAATGCGGTCCTTAGCGGCGTGGAGCAAGGCGAGCAGGTGCACAATAGTCGTGCGAACCTTTTCATACCGGTGGCAACCTCAATGGTGTCGTCTCGCGGCGGCCGCTGAAATGGCGGCGGTGTGTTCGCCCAACGAGCATGTGCTAGCGAGGCGAATTGAGCAAACTAAAGTGGGCATGAGCTACCCGAGGACTCTGGAAGCTTATCGTAAAGAAGAAATGGTCGAGAAAGCTCGGTGCTAGGTAAGCCACGGCAATGGCGGCAGTGGCGCTAGGTGCAGCGTGGAGAGGTCAACCAAATCGACGAATGACCATGAAAAGAGTCTTGGCCGACAAAAGGCGAATCAAACTCCCCGAGATCCGGAGATGAGCTTTGCACGGTGATGCCCCTCAGTGCATGCTCCGGACGCGCTCTAGAGTCGAGGGTGGCACTCCCGCGTTCCAAGCGCCAAGAAGATAGCGTAGGAGAGCTTCCTCCTCTTCCTCAGGTGGGAAGAGAAGTGGGCGAAAAGAGAGGGTCGGCGGTTTTGTCCGAGTACAAGGACGAAGAATGGAGCGGTGTTAAGAGGCGGCGCAAGTGGCTATCGTGGGCGGTGGGGAACGCCGTGGGCGAGGCGTTGAGCGGCGTTGCGTGGAGCTCACGCTTTGTGGTGCGCTGCACGAGGAGGAAGGCGACAATCTTTGCGGTGGGGCCCGCTGTCAGCGATGGAAAACGAATGGGCGCGGTGCAACCCAGTGGCGCAGTTTGGCTCGGTCGGTGCCGTTTGGACCGACCGGGGCGGTGCGGTCAGTTCCTTTCGGACCGTAGGTATAGAGTACACTTCCTTAGGTATGCCGGCAATGCTAAGTCCTATGAGATGTTTTTCAATATTGTATATTAACTACGAGTCGTCCGTATGGATAGAAACCCATACGTTGTGTCAGAGTCATTATAAAGCCGAAAGTCAACTACCCTATGGGGTAAAGCCTCGGACAACTACAATGCCCCTCGGTGTGGAGAACCTAGACAGGATTCCACTCCCGCACACCCATCACACATAGACACATTTCTTCTTTTTAACACAACACACGCACCCACCTCTTGCGACTCGGAGCTAACACACGTCAAAATACTAAGTCAAGAGGGGTTCCCAATACCCTCATGTGGATGCATGCAATAATGCTTGGTTCGATGGGACAAGATGTTAGGTCCTTGTTGACTCGGGCACCAAGTACACACCAATAGCACACCATCAGACCAATGTACCCAAGTCTAAAATATTTTATTTTTAGTTTTAGTTTTTTTCAAATATGATACATACATGAGTACCCCGACTCAAATATTTAAAGTGACATTGTAATGACCATCACCAAGCGATGATCCCCAAACTACCGTTCTAAGCATTGCTAGCGACAAAAACTCATATACTAGATATAAAGTGACTAGAGCCCATCCAGCGAGCTCTAAATCACAGCGGATATAAACCTAGGCTTAGTAGTAAATGATGGATATTTTCCTACAGTTCATTTAACTAATCAGGTAAACTATCGCGACTGAGAAATAATTTGTCAACATAGCATGCATACATACAGTTGAAACATTTGAAATATTAGTATCGCAAATAATAGGATCAACGTGCATCAAAGAAAAAGCGCTTGCCTTCTTTGAAGATATTCCACTTTCTGCTGAGGAACACTCTCGTATTCAATAGTATTGTCGAAAAATATCGAAAGAATCGAGAAGAACCAATAAGAGCGAATAACATTGAATAAACCAAAAATCAATTTCATCAAACAAGCATAAAACTCACACAGCAGGTAGAGTATGATTTTAGAAAAATTTAGAAACAAAAATCATTTTATTTGGAGTTAAGAAGAATTTTCTAGGATTTTTCAAAGTTAAAAGAATTTTAGAGTAACAAAATAATCCTAATTGGAAATTAATTCTAACACCAACATTTTCTATGGTAGTGACAAGTTTAAAACCTATTCCAAGTTAAAATACAAAAAGAATGAAAACCAAGAAAATTGGTTTCACTCAATTTGGAGTTAAAATGAAAAAGATATGAATTTTTGAAGTTTATTGAATTATCAGTGCAAAAATAATTCAATTCAGAAATTCAAAAAACATTAAATGCTTTTTATACCCGGTGCTGCCCTAGCAAAAGGCAATCACAGGTGGGGTCCAAGGAACAGTGCTCCCTTTTTCATTTAATTTCCGGAATAATTCGTACTAACAGGTGGGGACCACTTGTCATAGAATAGGTGCATAGCAGAGTGCATGGACTAGGGTCTCTGACCACAGTTCTTTGGTCCATGGACCCAGTACATTTACGCATCATCATGATGAGGCCCCAACCATTAGTGTCCCCAAGGAGATCTGGTCTAAAGACTACGCATTAAACTCCTCGGGCGCATGTCACTCGGACATTCCTCAATTAATTTGTGGTTACTTAATTGTAATCATTGGTTAACCCTAAAGCGAAAAGGATTTGGGCTTTAATTGAGCTGCTATAAGCGGTCCATTTTAGGACAAGATCTGGCGCTCAGACATGATCTTGTCGGGCGTCTTATAATGATAGGGCCCATGGTGGCGGCCAAAGGCCAAAGCAGGATCGCCTTGACCTTGTGCACTCATTGGTCTTTGTCGGCGAGGTCTCCAGTGAGCAGTGACTGCTTGTGCGAGGAGAGGCGGTGAAGGCGTTCGGCTGTCAAGCAAAAATGTGGAGTGATGAAATTGCAAGCCATAAAGTGTGCGCACGAGTGACTACTCAGTGTTAGGGACTCACCGCGGTGCCCCGGAGGTAGGGAGGTTGCCGAAGAAGGGCTGGTGGTGGTGGACCGTGATGGCGGCGGTGGCTTCACCGTAGGGGCGATAACCTGAGCAGAGATAGGGGCAAATAAGAGTAGGGGTAGCTTCAGTGAGTCCATAAGATGGTGTGAGAGCAAGGAATCGAAAAGGGGAGCTCCTCACCGGAGATGGGGAAGAAGAGTGTTGCCTTCAACCAGTTTTGAGGAATGACAAAATTCCAAGGTCCATGTAGATAAAACTCAAAATAAGTTGAGGGGAAACACTTCTAGCATTCCAAAACATAAGATGATGCGGTGAACGGAAGGAGAGCTTCACTGGTCGCCGAGAATGGTGATGATGGCGTCATGTAGAAAATGGGGAGCTGGAGCTTCCAAGCGCGGTCTTGGAGGGACAGAGAAGGATGTAAAGTGGTGACACATGGAGGTAAAGGGAGGTCCAGAGAGCAAGAGGGGCCTTAAATAGGAGGGAGGTGGAGTTCTTGCGATGAGGGCCGGCATGGGCAACGACACGCACAGTGCAAACACAAAAGCATGGGCAAGCTCGTGAGCATTAGGGGAGTTGATGCGCACGATGGCGTCAAAACCGGGGGTGCCTAGGGTGGTTTGCATGCGGGGCGCTCGGTGGCGGTTCCACGGCGTGGGCGATGTGGCTTGGAGCGAGCCATGAGGAGAAGAAACACAGGTCGTAGGGTCCCACCGGATAGTGGCACAGGCGAAGGTGGCTTGGCCGGTGCGCTAAAATGGCTGGGTTGGACCAGACCAAGTCGGGGTTGGCTCGGTCGGACCAGAGGGCGGGTTTGGTCGGAGTTGGGTTTAGGTCGGAGGAACAGTGAATTTCAATTTTTGATAAATAGGCTAAGAGAAGAAAGGAATTTTTAGATAGAGTTTCTAATCTCCAAAATTTCTGAAATTTTTATGGGAGGTTTAGGACACTAGGAACAACATTGTATACATTTTTTTGAGATTTTTATGCACTGTATTTTCCTCTAGAAAAATCACAAGGTCTTGTCCTAGGGTTTTGACCAAGGAACTAATAGGTTTGACTAGCTGTTTTAAAATAGCAAGAAAAATCTAAAAATTATGAAAATTTTCAGATGAGTCGCTAGGATGATCTAGAAGCTAGGAAAAATAATTCTAGAAGATGATCACAAGATTTTCTTAGAAGTTTTCAATGATTATGCTTCTAATCAATGAAGCATTAGGTCTTTGAAATTGAGAAATCCTTTGAAAGAATTTTTAGAAAATTCAAATGACAACATGAGGCATCAAAAGTTTTAAATTCTCCACATTTTATACATTTGAAATACAAACCATGTTCAGGATGTTACAGATATTAATCACCACAGAAGAAGATTGTTGCTCTTCTAACTTCAAACCAGGAACTTGAAGACTATAGAAACCTTGACCTAGAATATCAAAACCAAAAAAATTTATGACCATGAATCTTTTTTCTCATCAGGGCATCTAGAGGTCATATGACCAGTCTTCTTGCATTTATAGCAGACAGGAGGATTAGAGCACCGAGCTTGATGATGCCCAGTTTATAAACATCTGAAACAAGTCCCCTTGTCTTCAGATATGAGGACCCCTGTATTCGACCCAATATCCCCCCCCAACCTTTCTTCGAATCCTCCCCTTTGCCAATGTTCACAGGATCATCCCATCGAGGGGTAGATTTTGTGCTGATTCGTCCAAGAATGACCCCCTCTAATATTCCCTCTAGTTTGCTCATCTCGACGAAATCCCCAATCATTGTTCTGCGAAGCAGGATTTCTATCGAACACCCCCAAAGGACGAACCCCAAAACCAGATCTGTCCACAACAATGGATTTTTGGAACGTACCTGTTTTCATGTTTTCCCCCTATGATCCTCTTGAACTCTCCTTTCTGATCTTGATCTCTAGTCAATTTCTCCCAGAGATCGTCTTCTCCCATCAAATCGTCTTCCTCCATCCACTCATCGGGGGTGCTTCTCTAACCCACCCCCCCCCCAACGTCGAGGGTATCTTCCTCTTCCCCGATCCATCACCCCTACCTTCACTGCCTCGACAAACGATCGTTGCAATGGCGGCGGATCCCGAACCCTCCGCCTGATCCGAGCCCGCGACCCCAAGCGAAACACTGCCGCTCGCTCTTGTAAGCGAACCCTAGCTCCCCCACACACACGAGTTTGGGAATCCAATGCCACGACGCGCTGGGTATCGGACGCCACGAGTGAGCATATAGATCAAAGATCTGTGTACCATGTCGATGGGCCAGCCCATCCTTGTTGAGCCCAGGAGAGCAAACGCTCGGCTCCAGCGATCCATGGCTGCCCACACCAGCTGTCGGAAATCCACCTTGATCGGAAGATCAGGGCAAGCCCGACCTGACACGACCTTTGCGCTTCGTGAAGACTCCGGAAGGAGTCTGTCTACTCACGGCAAGCGGACGCGAAGGACCTGCCCCTACATCGCCGGCGCTGGCTCCTTAGCCCTTCTCAGAAGAAGCAGCGGCTGAACCTTTGACATCTTCTCAAAAGGATTCTTTTGTTTTCTCACTTTTAATTGTTCGCAGGCTTGAGGACGAGGTGGTGAAGACAGAGATGGAGCTTGTTCCGTACAAGTTTGCCAAGAAGCATGCCAAGTGGAGACCGAGGACGGCAATGTGAGGGATTTCTTTCCAGAGCATGTCGCAGGCATCCTCGTCTCCAAGCTGAAGCAGATGGCAGAGGAGCACCTGGGCCGCGAGATCAAGAATGCTGTTGTCACCGTCCCCGGTCACTTCACTGACTATCAAAGGCACGTCCTCACGTTTGCTAGCGTGGATTATGCCGGCTTCCGCGCCGCCATGGTCACCGACGAGCAGGTCGCCGCGGCCCGTATGGCCTTCACAAGAAGAGGAGCGACGCAAGGTCATCATTGTCTTCCGTCCTGGCGGGCGCACGGCCGATGCAGCCAAGTTCACGTTCCAGAACGGCACGCCTCATCTCCTCGCAGAAAAATTCGATCCTTATCTGGGCGGTACGTACGTACACATACAGCAGCGATGAACAGCTCCCAAGCAATTCCCCCATATGATCCGTACATACATACACTTTAGAAATTCGATCTGAAGTTCAAAGATCCAATTTTGTTTTGTTGCAAGGAACGACTTCATGGTCGAGCTGATCAAGAAGAAGCATCAGACGGACTGACATACGCGAGGACGAGAGCGCTCTCCGCAAGCTGAGGGCGGAGTGTGAGCCTGCCAAGAAGCCATTGAACGGCCAAGAAGGCACCCTTGTGCACATCGAGTCGCTCTTCGACGGCGTGAATTAAATCTCTGAGCCGCTCACGCAGGCCAAGTTTGAGGAGCTTAACCCCGTGATCTGTTGGTCAGAGCCTTGGACATGGTGGATCGGGTGGTGATGGGACGTGCCCAGCCCCGGGTGGAGAGCCGCAAGGACACTATCAACCACATCATCCTTGTCGGTGGCAGCGCGAGGATCCCAAGGTTGGCCAGTATTGATTAATTTGGTGATTTTAGAGTATTCTAGGATTTAGGGCTCAAAAGGGGAGACATGTGAAATAGGGGAAATTTCTGGATGATCTATCTCCATCGCCTTCTCTAGTATTCTTTACATTTTACAATCCCCTTCAAGATGGGACGAATACAGCGTACATACCTACCTTGCTACAAAATGCAGAGAAAGACTTCTCCGGCAGTCCTTTCGTGAGAACATCCGCTACCTGACTAGTCGAAGTTACATACAACAGGCAAATTATCCCTCTATCAAGCTTTTTCTTGATGAAATGACGATCAATTTCGATATGCTTTGTTCGATCACGCTGAACCGGGTTACTGACAATAATAATAGTTTCTTTGCTGTCACAGTACAACATCATAGGCTTGCACTTGTACAACCTCATCTCTGTTAAAATAATTTGAAACCACAACAGCTCACACACACCATGAGCCATAGATCGAAACTTGGCCTCTGCAGTCGACCGAGCCACAACATTTTGCCTCTCGCTTCGCCATGAAACCAAGTTACCTCCAACAAATATACAATATCTAGATGTCGAGCATCGATCATCCAATGAGCTAGCCCAATCAGCATCAATATAGCATTCAATTTGCAAGTCATTTGGCGGGTATATAAAAGACCTTTCCCTAGGCAGCCTTTGAGCTAGCGTGAAATCCTATTCATAGCTTCCATATGGGTAGACCTAGAATCACGCATAAACTGGCTGACCACAAAGCCAATATCTGGCCGATTATAAGAAAGATATACCAGTCATCCAACTAGCCTTTGGTACTGCTCCCGGTCCATCGGTGTCCTTGTATCACCGCACAAGCGATGATTTTGTTCAATACGTGTAGCTGTAGGACAAAATCCAAGCATACCTATCTCGTTTAGAAAGTCTTAAGACATACTTCCGCGGAAAAAGAAAAATACCCTTAGACCCTCAAGAGACCTCAATACCAAGGAAATATTTCAAGGACAACAAATCTTTCACTTCGAACTCTTGTGCAAGATGATTATTTAAATCTGAAATTTCCGTAGAATAATCTCCAGTAATCACAATATCATCTACGTACACTATCAGGATTGCTACCTTGCCCAAAGTATGCTTATAGAATAGTGTATGATCAACATTGTTGTGGAGGTAACCTCTTTCCAGCACTGCCCGCTAAACCGATCAAACCAAGCTCGTGGAACGGTGCAAGCGCAACGCCTTTCCAGTGGTTTGACTTGTCTTAAACCCTTCTGGGATATGCATATACACCTTCGTTTGAAAATCACCATGAAGATAGGCATTTTTGTGAATATTCCAGTCCAAGTTGACTGGGAAGACACTTCACTCATGTTCGAACTAACCAACAATTTAGGATGTTCCAAACATTTATGGAGAGGTTGTTACTCCTATTTATGCATATCATTCACTCATCTTGACCTTAGCGTTGCCTCTATTGAGTAGTCATTTGGCGATCCATCAGAACAATTACCTCATGAGACAAACATAGAATCGCTTAGAACAAATCAAGAACACAATAACAGAATAAGAGATTGAACACAGAGATATGAGGGAACTTCGGGCATCTCTTTATTGCTCTTCAATAATGATCGATTACAATGAGGGGTCCCCTCTCCTTTATATAAACTCTTTGGAAAACATGAGGTGTCTAATTGGGCGGGACTCTGGTCATGGGCCCGATTCCTAACACTCCCTCTTAGACACTCATCCGATATGTTCATGTCTCATCAAAACTCCATAAAAACCAGTGGGAAAAATTTGAAGAAAGAGTACATGTTATGCGTTAGTTGTGTTGCACAAATTGCCTCGTCAAAAACCTTAATCGAAAAACTTCAGAAAACTTCGTCAAGGAAAAAGAGTACAATCCACCCAATTTCATTTGATCTCTAGGATTTATTCTTTGGGTACTTGATCTTCGTGATCAAGCTTTAACAAAGAGTTTGTGAAGGTTCTCCCCCTGAATTTTGCACTTCTCTAAGTCTCATCATTCCAATTCCACGTATGCATCTTTCAAAGCTAGATCTTTGGTAGTGACTTAGTGAATACATCTGCTATATTTTCACATGACTTAGTATCGAAGACTTTAATTTAGATCCATCTTTTGCAATTCATGAGCATAGAAGAACTTGGGGTTGATATGCTTAGTGAGGGACTCTTCACATAACCCATCTGCACTTGTGCAACACAAAAGTGCATTATCTTCATAGATAATAGTGGGGCTTTACGTGGTATTCAATCCACATGACTGCTGGATGTGGTTAATCATTATGAAGCTAAGAACATTCTCGTCTTGACCTCATACGGTGCTATAATCTCACGAGTGGTTCGTCAAGTCGATACAAGACTTTGTAGGCGATTTCCATGAAATTGTAATTCCACCACACAGGAATACATAGCTTTTTGCGACTTAGTCGTATCTTGGTCCGATAGGTACCCGGAGTATCTACATAACTTGATCATAGTTAGGTCTTGGTTCTTTACGTAGAACGGTCCAAGATCTTTACTTCCTTGGAGGTATCGGAAGGCGTCCTTTATTCCTGCCAATGCCTTTTGGTAGGTTTTGCACTACTACCTTGCTAAAGGTTCACTACAAATGCAATATCCGGTCTAGTACAGGTTTGCTAAATACATGAGTGCTCAAGCTGCGCTCAAGTATGGGAATCAGTCCCGAACTTCCTCCCTCTTCTTTAGGTGCGAGCGGGTCCTTATCTTCTTTGCAAAGATCTCCAGACCATTGGCACTTCGAAGGGTATGCCTTTTCAAATCCGAACCTTTCTAACACTTTCTCGAGTGTAGGTTGATTGATGTACTAAAATCCTTGAGGGTATGCTCAAGTCGCAAGCCTAGGCAATATTTGGTTTTACCCAAATCTTTCATTTGGTCGACTCGGTAGAACTTGCTTTCTTAATATCTTCCGGGTTCGATGATATTTAGATCATCTACATACTTGAGATTATACAAAATCCATCACGGGATCTTCATTATAAATACAGGGACAATCCTCATTGTTCGTGTAGCCTTTCTTCTTGAGAGAAAGTAAACTAGCGATTATACCACATCTGCTGATTGCTTGACCCATACAATGACTTTCGAGTTGTACCTTTGTCAGGTTTCTATTTGCTCTGTCTTGGTTTGGGGACGGGGATACCTTGGTACCTTCATGTAAATGTCCGAATCCAAGTTTCCATAAAGGTATCTGATTACCACATCCATCAATTTCATTTCCAAATTCAGGTTTCTTGCCATTGAGATTAAATATCTAAAGGTAGTTCCGCCCATGACCGGGAATAGGTTTCTTCATAATCAACTCACAGTGGTTGAGTGAAACCTTGTGCAACAAGCCTGCTTTATGTCTTACAACTTCATTGTTTTCATTTCTCTTTCGAACAAATACCCATTTATGCCCTCTGAGGTGCACATGGGGAGGTGTGCGACATCTGACCCAAATACCTCTCTTTTATTGAGAGATATTAATTACGCTTCTATTGCCTCCTTCCAATCTTTCCAATCGATCTTTTCTTACATTCGGTGAGCGTCTGGGCTCTAAATCAAGATCGATAATTGTGGCAATTTTCTTTGCAAAATAAATATCGACATTGGTACGTTGTTCTATTCATAGATTCTCCCGTAGTCATATAATTTATAGCTATTTATTCATAGGGCGGTTCTGCTAATGCTTCTACTCGCTCACCGTTGCTTCCAATTGCGGGGGCAAGTCCCTTTAGTTTTTCACTCGGCGTGTGCACACATCCATCTTGATGTCTTCCTCGTGGGAATATTCAAATCCGGTATGCCTTTTCTTGAAGGTTCCATCTTGGTGCAGTCTCAAGCGGCTCCCTTCTTAATTCAGGGAAATTTAGTGATCGGTGTGTCAAGTCCTTCTTATCCTTTTAGCTGGCGTCCCGGTTACTTGCGATTCGAGGGCGGAGTTCTCATCCTTTTATTCTTAGGCCTTTGGGCGGGATTAGGGATACCTTCAATTTTCTTTGGTATTTCGACCCTCTCCGTTGCATTGCGTGCGAGCACATGCGACTTAGTCATGCTCTTCAAATCACAAAAGTGGTCGAGCGGTTGATTAGCTAAAGCTTGCAAATCAATTATCATTTGGACTTCTCTATTTGCTTCACTAGTCGCGGGTCATGTGCATGGATTCCGTGGCTTGCCACGTTATTTCGACATTCTTCATCAAGGGTTGATTTCCTCCCCTAATGACGGAAACTATCCTTATCAAATATGCTATCGGTGGCGTCAGTATGCAAATCTCCAATCATAGGGTCCAGATACGATTATGGATCTTGTCTCATAACCAACGTATATCCCGGACTTTGGAGAGGTCCCATTGCGATTATTGCGGTGGTGGTATAGGTACATAAACCTTGCAAACCAAACCCGGAGATGGGAGATTTTTGGTCTTGACCCTTGCGCTAGTTGCATAGGTGAATGGATGTTATATGCCGATGGTCTAAAATTGATGAGATTCTTTGCGTGCGAGGCTGCGTGTCCCCAACATGTAGTTGGTAATTTACAATTCTGCAAAAGCGGTCGGGCAATAAATTTAATTCTTTTAATTAATGCCTCTGCTAGTCCATTCAGGTGTGGACATGTGGTCTTGAATGCTCCTTGATAATTCTCATTGCCATGCAATAATCATCAAATGCCTTTGAAGTAAATTCTCCGGCGTTGTCCATTACGATGGACTTCACGTGATGATCGAAATTATTCTTAATTTTAATTATCTGCGAGATCGACTTTTGCAAAAGCGTGGTTTCTCGTAGACAATAAACATACATGCGACCATTTCGAGGAAGCATCGATGAGCACCATGAAGTACCTAAATGGCTCGACAAGGGAATTGTATAGGACATAAATGTCTCCTGGATACGATCCGAAAGCGGATTTCATCCTTCACTTTCGAGTAGAGGTCTAGTAATTAATTTCCCGATGGCACATCGCGGGCACACAAAATCTTCTTGATTTGGGAAATTCTTTACATTAATATTATGTCACGATAATTGGTAATTATATTTCTCATCATTCTAAGACCGGGTGGCCTAATCTATCATGCTAGAGACGAAAAGTTGAGCTTCTAAAAGTGGTTTTCGAGACGATATAAGGCGCGGTGCCTTAATATTAGTGTAGTATAGCCCGATTCATATGAAGGAAGTCGTTCTAATACCCTTTTTCCATATTCTTCACGCTTTGTAATGAGCAAGTATTCCTTACCATACTCTTCTTGGTCTCTACATGGAACCGTTAGCGGGAATATCCTTAAAGCTTAAGAGAGTTCTAGTCGATTCGGGTACAACAAGGCTTCTTCAATGACCAATATTGTGCACATCGGAGTATAATTGTGGCTCTTCACGAGCCTATTATACATGTATAAACTTCTGCGATTGTCGTAATCTTTGCTGACATTCTTTACGATCGACCGAAAAATTTCGTTTCTCTTAATAAGGTATTCGTTGTGCCGCTATCCGCTAAGCACACTTCCTCCATAGGGCGCCACACGCGTTCTGATATATATATAAAGTATTTATTAATATGGGGTAGAAAGCAATCCACACATAAATAAAATACTCCAAGCATGAACATAACTTGCTTTTATTAATACGGAAAAGTCTTGCGGACTCATTATGAGAATGCAATTATTTGCTCTCCTAGAGCTTACAACCATTATTCAATAATTCAAAGTTCTAACCAAAACTGCAAATAACTATAAAATCTAAGTGCAATACGTGTACTAGATCGAATCAGTGAAGTATGAATTAACTTCTGACTGAATCTATTCTATGTCCATCTTCTCTTCTTCGGCAACTACAGCTGCTGCTGCTGCGATGTCCAAGGAGGGAGTGATGGGGGCTGCTTCTAGGCTGTCCACATCCATGGATGCAACCAATGAGTGTGGATCCTCCGTGCCTGCAATGGCGAGGTGTGCCTCATGCTGTGCTTTGCCCTTCTTCATAGCCTTGAAAGCATCAATCACGTGCTGCGGCTCACGGCAAATACATGACCAATGCCCCCGAGTGCCACATTTGTAGCAATTTTGGTCCTGCTGACCATAGGGCTTCTCATCATGCTTCTTATTTCCACCCTTCTTGGCTTGAGCATTTTGCTTAATCTTGCGACCATCACCCTTCTTGCCTCTTTCTCTTGAGCGAGACTTTTTCACCTTGTAGCTGCTAGCGTTGACTTCATGGCCAACTTTGCTACTAGGTGGTTGTGAGATGTAGTTCTTCCTTAGAATCTCATCTTGAGCTTCCGCAACTTGCATAATGTCAATCAGTTCGGCATACTCCTTGTAGCCATCTTGACGGTAGTTTTGTGCGGATTGCACGCATTTGGGTGAAAAGTAGAGAGGGTTTTCTCAATCTTTTCAAATGCCTGTGATTGCCTTACCACAGAGTGAAGATTGGTACAAATTCTGCAAAGCGTAATTGTACTCCCCCACTGTTTTATAGTCTGCAAAACGTAGTCGGTTCCATTCTTGCTCTGCACGAGGAAGGATGGTGTACTTCAACTTCTCGAACCGCTTCTTGAGGCGGTCCATAAAAGCTAGTGCGTTCTTCTACGCCATATGCTCATTTTTGGCGTTAGGCGAGATGATGTCCGAGGAAATAAAGTGCTTGATCATTCTCTTGCAGCTTGGTATGACATCCTTCGAGGTGCCAAGTCCGATAGCGACGGAGACTTCTTGGCTCCAAGTACAATTCGACATCGATGCCCAAGTCAAGTAATTACGGCCATCTTTGGGCTAGCTCTTGAACTCCGGTTCGTAATGCGATCATCTGCACATTCATGCAAAAGGTGTATAAGATTCTTCTTGTAACTTGCATATAATGGTTGTAAAGGTTCTCGTAATGTTCCGTATTATTCTATGTATTTTTCATGATTCTTGCTATTTCAAATTATTAAAAGCAATATAAACAATCACAAATAATCAAAAACAGTAAATACAATAAATAAATTGCATAGAAATAACAATAACAAAGTTAAATATGCTTCAAAAGTGCAAAATATGCAAAAGGTTGAATTCCCGAGGCCCTTTTCTGTTGGAAAAATGACTTTCGGCGAATACGCAATTCGAGGATAAAAGCTAATTTTTTTCACTTCAGGAATAATTCACGTAATTATCGGACCTTGGAGGATCTATTCAAAACGCCCTTTTCTTTTTTTTTTTTTTTACAAAAAAAATCGATTACCCATCAAGCCCGTTGTAAACTTCAAAGGCTGGGGTAGGGTTTCCCTACCCTGTCTTGCAGTGTGGCGGCTCATTAAGGGGTCGGCCGCGGCAGTCTTGGCTATGAGGCGGGGGCAGTGTGGTGAAGGCGAAATGCGCGTGCAGGCAGCTTCAGCGGCGCCTGCAGTTGTGGGCGGCGGCCAGCGTCAGGGCGAGCGGCAGCGGTCTGGCGTGGGCGCGGCGCTTCCGGCGGGCTGTGAGCTCTTCTGGCGCCCAGCGGTGAGGCGGCTGGGCGGGCGCGGTGGAGCGCTCCGGCGGCGTCTTGGACGGCGGCAGAAGCGGCTGCGGCGGCCACGCGGGCGGCCATTAAGCCTTGACAGCGTCTTTGCGGCAGCGGCTTTCGAAATGCAGCGTCTCCAAGCAGCCGCGATGGCGTGCTCCATAAGTCGGCGAAAGCTTCAACGTGGCCGGCGCTCCAAAGCGTGGCGCGGCTCCGAGTCGTCTCGGCGGGCCCATCTGATCTGGCGATGCGCCAGCATCGCCGCGGCTCGAGCGGCGCGCGGACTCCACGGGCTCCGAGCCATGATGCGACAACACGGCGGTGCAAAAAATTCTCATGCTATTCTTGTTTATGCAATGTAATATAACACGATGCAATCAACATCGGTTCTTGCATGTAATCTACCATCGACATTGTGTCGGCGACTTCAAGTCGGCTCACGGTAGATTAAACGGTTTAACTTCTACGGTACAATCGACATCAATCTTCGTGCAATCTACCCGCCGACATTGTGTCGGCGACTTCAAGTCGGCTCACGGTAGATTAGAAAGTTTGCACGCGTAGAAAAACAATCTAAGCGAATTTGCGAATTGAAAGCGATCTAGAAAAAAGCGGCGATTCAATCTCGAGTGTCGTTCATCGACGATTACCTTTTCGATCACGAGGAGAGTCGATCGTCTTTGATAACGTGTTGAGTAACCATCGTTGGCGGTCTAGTCCAAGCGATTACCTCGCGGAGACAAGCGTAGAATCGCTTAGAACAAATCAAGAACACAAGAAACGAGAATAAGAGATTGAACACGAGAGATATGAGGGATTTCGTGCTTCTCTTTATTGCTCTTCAATAATGATCGATTACAATGAGGTCCCTCTCCTTTATATAGACTCTTGAAAAACATAAGGTGTCCAATTGGGCGGAGACTCTGGTCATGGGCCGAGCTTCCTAACGACCTCATGGCTCATGGTAGTTCTAATCCTAACCATAAGTCTCGCAAAACAAAAGCGAGGCGACAAATGATGGCGGCGTCTTGTTCAAACATCGGACCAGCGATGCCAATCGGAAGCATACAAAAGCATGCTTGACCCATGAAACTGGCAGATTCAAGAATGCGCTCAAAAAATTTGATGAATTCGCTCAAAATTTCAAGAAGCGGGAAGAACAACTTCGTGTTGTATTATTTCACAAAGAAATACATATCACGATCTTGCGTTCGCGATGTTCGGACCGACATAGCGAACTCAGTGCTGGACGACGCATAGGGCTTGGGCTGACCTGAAGTCGAATTGGCGACAACCTCGAAAGTGGCGACGGCAAACTTAGGGGTTTGCTCCTTATTGCTAGTTTATTTTTGAAAGCGACTGCTCGCGAAGCATAATCTGGTTGTTTTAGGAAGCAAGGTGTTTAGTATAACTCCACGAAATCTGAGCGAGAAACTAGGAGTAGGGTTGTATCAACAACACTGCGATCTCCTGTAACTTTTCCCCATTTATTTGCTCCTACATGGCCTAAGTCACCACTAGTCAAATCAACGCCGACGGTGGACCTCGACCGACCACCACCAAGCTTCTCCTCGTTCTTCACGATGCTCTTCCTCCCATTTTGCTCTTGACTTTGCCTCCTCCGCTTCTAACTTCCACACCCAGCTCTGCCTCATTGGAATGCTCACCCATTGGCGAAGTTCCCAAGCGCATGCCCTCCTCTCCGGCCTCCCCACTCCAGGATCCGATCTTACCTTTCGAGACGTCCACTCGCCCGCGCCGCCTTCACTGTCCGTCATCACCAACATCCTAGCGTTGCTTGAGTCCCCCACTCTTCTTTCTCTCTCTGCTCGCTCTAATCTTCTCTCTCTGCTTGTCCTACTCCCTTGCTCCCAATACTACTAAGGCTACTACCATGGGCGTGGCGAAGAGTGCCACAGGTGCTGCAGGCACCCCCAAAAAA